>CM031946.1:2613535-2931035 GCA_018749465.1 Paracanthobrama guichenoti
TGTTCCCAGGATCCACTGTTGAAGATGAGCTGCATCTAATCTTCAGATTACTGGGTAAGCAGACACACACTACACTCATGCTCACGTCCAGCTCTCCAACTGAATGATTCAATTCAGAGCCTGTGTGATGAAACGCACACTTAAACTCCAGACATTACGACACTAAACACGCACACACTCTCTCACACCAGACGTGTCATAGTGCTGAGGCTTAGAAGTGCTTCTCACCTGCTTTAAAAACAAACTGCAACCATCTGAGCTGCCATGCTTCTTATACACACACGCACACTTTTGCATGGAAACTGTGAGATCACATGGTAGGTTACCACAGTTCAGCTGAAATACTGTCCAGTCGAGTCTCACCTGATGCGTTCCACTGCTCATCTTGGTGGGGAATAGAAGTTTTAAACGGCCATGTATATGTATGTTTGTTTTGTTTTTTTAAATATAGTTTTCAAAACTATAGTTTTTATATGTAGCTCAAACAGTAGAGCGCACTAGCAATGCCAGAGCTCGCTCGCTCGCTCACTCGCTCACTCTCTCACTCTTTTGGCCCGTTATTGTTGTGAGTGAGTTTTAACCATGTTTTTAAAGTAGTGCTAAACTGCAGGCAGGGTCTAAAGTAAAAAGTTTGACTTTGTTTGATCAGGTACACCTACAGAGGACAACTGGCCCGGCATCTCGTCCATTGAAGAGTTCAAATCCTACAACTTCCCCAAATACAAGCCTCAGCCCTTCATCAATCATGCACCCAGGTACATGCTGTGTGTGTGTGTGTGTGTGTGTGTGTGTGTGTGTGTGTGTGTGTGTGTGTGTGTGTGTGTGTGTGTGTGTGTGTGTGTGTGTGTGTGTGTACAGGTGCTGCATTGCTGTTTCATACAGCATTTGTTATGAGTTTGAAGCCACAGCAAAGGAACCGAGTACACAGTGTGTTTGTCTTGCCACACAGAGCAAATGACCATGACCTCAAAGCTTGTGTGTGTGTGTGAGAGTGTGCCGATGCTGTGGTGGGAAAGTTTGTGTATGTTCTGGTGTATGTTAGAAACCTGTGCGTGCCAGTAAAGCAGGATTTCCTGTGGAATTTCTGAGGCCGTTTGCTTCCTTCCTTACATTTGCCAGTCTGATTTGTCAACTGGCGATGGTTACATCTCTCGCTCTCTCTCTCCTTTCCTATCTACAGGTTGGATACTGAAGGAATAGAGCTGTTATTGTCTTTTCTAAGGGTAAGAATGTGCCAGAACAATGGATTGCATTAAATATCACTTATTATATCAAACAATATTAGGGTCAGTGACTTTCATTCAGAGCTATTAATTGTTTAAATACTCTCATTCAAGATGAAGGGAAAATGTTAGTATGTTAATATTATTTAATTAGTAGTAGTAGTAGTAGTAACAATAATAATAAAAGAATATTTATTTTGCACACATTTAAATTTAACTGCATTTTTAAAAGCTTTTCCTTTATCTTGGATGCTATTCATAAACTAAACAACCGTTTCATCAACTGTTCCGAGTCATCCTCTTTTATTTTAATGTTTTCTCCATAGTATGAGTCCAAGAAGAGGATCTCTGCAGATGAATCGATGAAACACCCCTACTTCAAGAGTCTGGGCATGCGTGTGCAGACACTGCCAGAGAGTGAGTACACACACACACACACACACACACACACACACACACACACACACACACACACACACACTCACACTCACACTCACACTCACACACACTCACACACACACACTGACACTCACTGCTCGTGTACCCCACTGCATGATCGCACACATGGCATAATCACTCATATATCCTCATTCTCATGATGTTCTGTGGTTTCTGCAGGCATATCCATATTTACACTGAAGGAAGTGCAGCTTCAGAGGGACCCCGGTTACCGGAACTCCTCGTACCCAGAGACAGGTATGGGTTTGCTTTGATCAGTGCTCTGCATACATATTCAGAAACTGTTTATTCTGTTATAATGGTCAACCAGTATGTATAATACTCAATCATTTTGTGTAAGTAGTTTCTGGAACTGACACAAGAAGGCACTGATTGTAATAGCCCAGTATATAATGACCAGGTCAATTAATGTGGATGATTTTGGGTGATTATTTAAAAAGAGATTAAGAGCAACTGATACATGTGCCTTTTGCAGTTAAGATGTAACTATTGTATAAAATAAGTGTTAATTTTTTTAAATGTCTTTAAAGTCCTCATGACATCATGAAATTACCTTATTTACTTTGTTAGCATATATTAAAGGTCTTAGGGTGAACAATTAATCCGTGCAAGTTAATACACAGAAAAAAATAGTTTGTAATCTTTAATCAAAATCTGAAAAGTAACTTCCGTTCTGGAAACGGCGTTCCTTCTCAGATGACGGCAGTTTGACGGCTTGGGTTTGAAAATGCGTAACCCCTCCCCTCCAGCCGTTAGTCTGCTATGAGCGCGAGATGGAGAGGAGGAGCGCTGAACTGAAACCCTGCCCTCTGTTCAATATTCCCTTTCACTTGGAAATACGTCACAGCAACACTGAAATAAAATCAGTTGCAACTTCCGGTTCACTGGGAATTTAAACATATTTTTGAAATAAATATTTTAAGTAAATTATTTAATATAAAATTTTTAAAACAAAATTAATATATATCCTAAAATATAATATATTTGATATATAACATAAAAAAAAATTGTACCTTTGTACACCCTGTTTTCTCATCTAACTTTATATATATATATATATAAAATGCATATATATAAAATGCAAATGTATGTATGTATATATGTATATATGTATATATATATATATACATACATACATACATACATATATATATATATATATATATATATATATATATATATATATATATATATATATATATATATATATATATATATATATATATATATATATATATATATATATAAAAATGCAGAATTTAAATCCCATTTTATATATTCTTATGAATTTATGTATTGATACAATTATTTTGTAACCTTGTACATCTCTCCTCTAATAATATAACAACCTAAATATATTTTATAACTGCATACATTTAAAATTAACAATTTCTGTCATCTAATAAAACTAATACATTTAATAACTAAATATATTTAATATATATTCCTTTATTTATTTATTTATTTGTGTTGGTGTAACTTATTTGTATAAATATTCATTTAAACGCATTATTTTTTCAGAACTGATTTGTAACCTTGTACACCTTGTTCTCTCCTCCTCTTCATCCTCTTCTGTCTCTCCCCTCACAGGAAACAGCAAGAACAGACGGCAGAGCATGCTGTTTTAAGCTCCGTTCCCTCTCACTCTTGCCCATCACAAACACACACTCTCACACAAGCACACACACAACTACAAATACACACACACACTGGACGGATCAGGTCGATGGCTCTTATTCCGTGACTGTGTTGTAAAGACTAACTGACTAGTCCCCCTCGCTCTCTGAGAGAGGGTGTTTGTTGCGTGTGCATGCGTGGTGAAGGGGATCGGTTGAACCCCCAGTGTCCCGCCTCCAGCATGCAGCCTTGAGCCAGAACGCCCATCGGCCCCTCGTCTGGACGCCTTCCCACGTGTGACGCTTAGGGTGTGTGAATGTGTATATATTTATTGACGGAGGAGTTGTTTTGCTGCTAATTGACTACTGTCTCTTCGTAACTTCCTCACTCTTGCGACCCTCCTGGTTGTCTCGGACACATCAGTCCCATGTTGATTTTTTTTTTTTTTTTTTTTTTTTTAAGAATGATTCGAGTTTGAATGTTGATATCGCAGCTGTCCATTTGTTGTGTTGCTTTTACAGAGGTGGAATGCATATACGAGTGTTTTGAATTTACTTTAGACTTTCCTGGCATGGTGATGTCGCTTCAAGACAAACCGAACGTACTGAAAAAAAACCTTTACTTCTCAAATATTCATTCCTCAAATTTTAAAGTATCATTTCAAGAAAAAATAGTGGATATGTTCCTCAATGGCCACGTCATGTGAACGGCCTACTCAACCAGGGACCATGTCAACCAGGTGGGCTTCAGAAAGCTGCAAAAACGAGGGTGGAAAAAACAAACACTGGACCAGCAGGAACTTTGTGACCTCACCGCTCCGTAACTTTCCCCTCTTTTGCATTAATTTGTTCATTCACAGTGATAACTTCCTGTTGGGACTGAAGTGCTTGTTTTGTCAGATTTTTAATTGCTTTCTTTTACAGTTGGAGCTCCTGATGCATCATCAAAACCAGTTGCAAATGACTTTCTCCTATTAATAGAGCTCCTCTGTAGCTTCTGAGTGTGTGCGACGCTTGTGAAAGAGCGAGAAAGTGTGGGTGTATGTGTGAATATGGAGATCAGCAACTGTACAGAGCCCATTGCTCCATGCAAGTGATGGCTATGAAGATGAGCTAGTTTCATTAACAGTATTAAGAGATTTTTTTTTAATGTTACATATTGACTCTTCTGTGAATAATGGTATCTTAAAGTGGCATGTTGGAGTTCAACTGTCCCACATGTGTGCTTGATTTTATTCAGAAGAGAAAAAAGATATTGTGTGTATAAAAAGAAAAAGTAACGGCACAACAACTACAAAAAAAACTTTTTGACAGCAGCGTTGGACCAATGTTTCTTTTCCCAGCATTTATAAACATGAAGAACCCAGAAGATATCAGATTTTAAAAGACTGTTTTTTTGTTTTTGTTTTTCTGAACTGACAGATGTTAATTAATATTGTAAAACCGGAGTCGATTGTTTCTGGAGAATGCGTGCGCGAGTGTGTGCGTGATTGCGTGTGTATACGTACGTGACGCATGGAATGCGTTGTTGTCCTGTAAGCTCCGCCTCCGTGAAACACTGACGCTCTCTGAACACCGGCTGTCGGTTGAATTGACCGTTTAACTCTTTGTACTGCAGATATTTATTTCTCTTAATCAGTGAAGTAAACATGGTCTGTTTCATACAGCTAACTCTCTGTCGTCTGTTTATTATATTTGTGTGTGTGTTTGTGTATTTCATCCTGAAATGGTGCGAGGTGTTGATCAGACGGGAGGATGTTGCGTCGCATTCAATGCTTGTTTTTATTTATAAAACACAAGGCACATTTTCTTTACTCTTGAAAAGCAAAAAAATATAAAATTAATACGAGAATACACTTTTTTTTTTTAAATCAATTAATTAATGAAAAAAATAACCACAAGCTATTACAAAGCTTTTCTTTCCAATATTGAAATGGAATTTCGTCTATTACAAAATGTATTTAAGCAGGAAAATAATACAAATACACAATTCTTACACAAAAGGCACAGCCGGTAGTACATTTGAAGCACAGTGCATACAACGCAATATTATACAATATCAGACAAACAACAAACAGAAACCCGGTTCACAGCCTCGGAAAAATAAAAAAGAGACTTAAATGCTAACGAGATTCCTTTAATATGGTTTAAATGTTTCTTTGAAGTCTGAACTGGTTGAGAAAACGGGAATCTTTCCAGTTGAAGCACCTTGGGATCGGAGAACAGTTGTGAAGGCTGAAGTTTTGGCTTGTAGCATCATGTTTTGAAGAGGTACAGAAAGTCTACGCGGATGTTAACGTGTTTACGTCATCCAGCGTCGTTTGTCTCTATTCAAAACTGTCGAAGAGACTGAAAAATAACCTGCCAGAAGGCCAGTCTTGAACATGTTCTCCAATAAAATGAGACTACAGATTCTCTAAGGCTCCATTTCCAATGACTCACCATCTTCTCAAAAGGACACTTCATGTTCTTTGGCATTACCTCATAATAATTCCCTATTTTAAGAGCTTGTGGAGGAATTTGGTGAGCTATTTGGATTGCAGCCTGAGTTTAAACAGAAAAAAAACCTCAAAATTTGTTGGTCCAGAACTCAACAGAGCTGATGGGTGCTATGGGTGCAGGTGGCCACAAGAGGGTGAAGTGCAGTCTGGCTCAAAACAAAATGACATGAAGGTCCATAATTCCTTCTTAGTGTAAGAGTAAAGGTATAATTCTGGGGGGTGGATATACGAACTGTCCAGAAATCAGGATTTCTGGGCGCTGGAGGACAGGAGGAGAGAGGATGATGATGAAGAGGAGTCCAGGTTGGGGAGGGGTACCGGGAGCGGCCCGTTCAGCAGGGTGGGGAACTGTGGGAGTCAGAAAGCAAACAGAACATTGAGGTAATGCTACACATAGTGAATCACAATGTCTTCATGTTTTAGTAACTGCACAGTAAATGCTTTATAGTGTTTAAAAAAACGCATGCAAATAATTGTATCAGGAAGTGTCGTCTAATGATGAACAGTAACTTGACCGGGCCAAACATATATTATTATCATTATTACTAAAGGTTTTTTGGTTTAATTTTGAGTTTTAATATACTACCCGACTTTCCTTTTATTTATTTAGTAAGTGGTTACTAAATACTACATGGACATGTAATTCTATTAATATTTATTATTTAATTTATTGTTTGATTTATTTAATTTTAAGGTTAAATACTACCAGGAAATGTCCTTAACTGCACTCTAAAAATGCTGGGTTAAAAACAATAGGCAAATTCTTAAGACTCTATGACTGGATCATTATTGCAGTGATTGTATTTCTAGCTTGTTATATGATGGAGTGTGTAGCTTTTCATTTCTTAAACAACCATGTAGGAAGACACATCATGGCCGTACTCCAGCATGACAATGGCAAGGTTCATCAGGCTCAACTTGGGAAAGAAGGGTTGGGAGGGAGCGTGAAGAATCATTTTCACACATGAATTGGCAGCTATCCCAGATAGCACAGGTATGTCTGCTAAAGAGCACTTCATCTGGAAAACATGTTGTGTACAAACATCTGATAAACATCTTAGAAACGCAGTTTTACAATTGTAAACATCTTAAATACATTTTATAAATGTCTATTTAACATCTGACAGGAAATGTCTTGGGGATATATTGCAGATGAGCAAACACTCTTGTATCTTGCAGACATCAAAAGATGACTGCGTAATGATCAGCGGGTCATGAGTTCATTGAAAGTCTTTGGGATGTGCTGGAGGAGAATTCACATAGTGCTGGACTCTTGCATTATCAATAAGATCTTGACCAAAGATTGATGCACCTCTTGATGGGAATAAACGTTGTGATGTTATTCTTCATGCATCCTGGAATATGGCCATGATGTGTCTTCCTACATGGTTGTTTAAGAAATGAAAACCTACACACTCCATCAATTAGGGTTAGAAGAACTGTTGCCAAACATATAACATGCTAGAAACATAATCACTGCAATAATGATCCAATCATAGACTCTTAAGCATTTGTCAATTTAAATCCAAAGAGTTAAAAATGTGTTGTCCATGCAGTGTATAAAGAAACAAAGAAAATTAAGCTTATGGGACCAATTTTAGCATTGTGATGATTAAATGATTTACTTTTTCTTAAAAAATCCCATAAATTCTGCACAACACATTGTGTTGTTTACAGCAGGATTTCACAAATGTAGTGAAATTCATCCCCACAAAAAAACAAACAAACAAAAATCTTGTCTTTGTGGTTCACAAAACAAACACGCTCATAGTCACTAAGGCATCATGGTAGCGCTAGGAGAGGAACTTCCTGTTATGTGAGAGCTGACTATACACACAGACAGAGTCTTTTTCAGTTATCACCCCCTCCCTTTTTTAACAGGAAGCTGTTTTTCCCCCATATCCAATGCAGAGAGGAAACATCTGTAGCTTATTTCCAAACCCTAATAGACACACACACACACACACACTAATACACCACTAAATCCGTTTCCCGGAGTGACTCAAAAACATCTTAAAAGCATTTTTTTTTCAGTTCCATATTTACAGGTATAGAAAATAATAAAAAAGGAGAAGAATGGCATTTTAAAAGAATGAAGCCAGACAGCAAGAGTTTTCCACCGCAGCCAATAACAGTAGGAATGACAGTCATGTGACCAACCAGAACACTCCCACTACGGCCGCCCAGGGAGGAAGTGAGAGTGGGGGAGTGAGTGTACGCGTCTGTCTGTTTCTGTGTGTGTGTGTGTGTGTGTGTGTGTAGTAAAATTGCACATCAAGAACTGTCACTATTCCCGTAAAGGCGGAGTAAAGCAGTCGCCGTGATTACTGGTTAATGGTTTCCTGCTGCCATTGATGTTTACAGTAAAAACTGGACGCTCCACTCAAAAAGCAAGATGAGCATAAATATACGGTTTGCTTTGTCCTTTTCGCTCGCTCACACACACCTCCCTACACACTCCCTCGGGTCAGAACAGGAAGTATCCACAGGATTTCCCCTCTCGCTCACATGAAGACTGAAACACGACACCAAACACAAACGCACGCTAGCAAAACACAAGCAAATCCCTTTCTAAAACACACTCGCATGTCAATGCTAAACCAAAATAAATGAACAACCACATTCTCACATTCAGATTCCTCTTTTCATAGGTGAAGGTTTTGGGAATGTTTTGTGCGTACCTGAAAGAGTGAACCGTGGCCTTGTAGCCTGGCGGGGCTGAGAGGGGCTACGGGACTCAGGCTGCTCCAGAAATGAATGGAGGACAGGAGAGGACTGGGCGTCAACAGCAAACCAGAGGGAGTCTGAAGAAAGAGGAGTAGAGGAGGTATTGTGAAAGGGGGAACAGGAACACGAGATGTTATTTGTATTAGTCACTGAAGTCATGGATCATGAAATCCAGAAACTTTAGAAAGATGAATGTGAGTCTCTGCGTGTCCAGGCACGTCTTTGCGTCGGTTAGCAGGCGATAGCAAGTGAATTCTGTCATGCATAAGAAGTCTGAGAAGCCTTTAAAAAAATTCCCAGACAAATTTGGAGCGTTAAGGATATATAGCACAAATGCAATGTCTTTAAGTGGTATTCAACTGTCCTGGACAAAGATAACACTCTGTCTGAGCAGTCTTTGCTCAATCTGGGTTATGAAATAACTGTCTGTTGTAGATGTTTCAGGATGTTTAAAGCAATAGTTCACCCCATATTAAACTTCTGTCATGTGCTCAAACTCATGTCATTCAAAACCTGTTTAATTTTTGTCTTTAGTGGACAAACAGTGGTGGCCAAAATTATTAGAACACCTGACAGATGTGAAAATATTGACATTTTTTGCCTCCAAAACATGATTTTATTTCATAATGTTCAAGAAACATGCAGATGGTTGTGCTGACCATCAAATATCAGCTGACGTGTTTTTATCCACTTTTATCTTTAATATATGGTATGTCCACCTTTTGCAGCAAATACAGCAGCACATCTCTCTGGCATAGTGTCAATATATTTCCTCTGAGAACTTCAACACTAATGTTATCCCATGCCTTCTGCAACTCAAGCCAAAGGCTTTCCTTTGAATGTACAATAAGATCTGTCCAGTTTATTTTCCGACTACTTCAAATGTGCTCGATGGGGTTGAGGTCCAGACTTTGAGGGGGCCAGTCCATCATTTTCAATGTTCCAGCAGATTCCTTCCGTCACAGGTAGTTCCGGCAATAGTTAGAAGAATGTTTTGGGTCATTGTCCTCTTGGAACATAAATCCAGGTTCAATAAGATGACTCCCAGATGCCAAGTGTTCTTATAATTTTGGCCACCACTGTATGTCCCAAATACTCTTTTCTATACAACAAAGAGGATGGTCACTAGGGTGCTTGCTGCATCCAAATTCACCTACTTATACTATGCCCTAAATGTATAAAGTTTGTGTGAAGAAAAAGTACATACTTTTGAGTTTAGCAGAAAGGTAGGCAAGCTTTGTGACATACTACTTCATCATAATTGCGTCTTTAACGGACAGCTCTATTTAAACTGCCCTGTAAATTATCTTGTCACAATTACAATCCATAACATTCAATTTCATTTAATTTCCTACCAGTTGTGGGTCTTTCATGCGGAGACTCTCCTCATGTGTTTTCAATTTACATAATGATGCATTTAAAAGTTAATGACCAAACATATCTTTATAAAAGTTCACAATGTTGTTGCAGATTAAATATAATGTGGATAACATTGAATAAATATATTTTCTTCATGAGGTTAGATACTGACCCCTTTATCTAAACCTCTCTAGATAACTGCTGGACTCATACCATGTTTGTAGTTTTTACTCTTGTTTGTAGTTCTAATCAAATCCTCGTCCAACTTGCAATGGGTTGTGGGCAATATTATCCGTTAGAGTGTGCACAGATCGGCACTTCGGATTCTGACCGGAAAAAGCAGACCATCCGGGTATCTTTGGAATACTCATTTTTAACAACGATTTGGAACACACCAATTCCAATTTTTAATACTATTTAGGACAGATAGTATGTGAATTGGGACACAGCACGTGTTTACACCTGGTATTAAGATGTGTTTTGGTTGATCGGATCACAAGTAGACGAGGGAGACACATTCCCATTTACACCTGGTGTTTTAATCTGTCTCTTTTGTCCACTTTGAACCACTTCTGTACTGATTTCTTTGAGGAGAGGGTCTATGGGCAGGTAAATGTATGGGCTTTTTCAGATCTTTTGATCTAATGGAGTTACGCAATTTAGACATGACACACAAAGCGGCAACTTTCCTTTGTGCTCTAAAAGCCGCAAGACCACGCCGAACGCTGTGAGTGTGTGTTAGAAATGGTGAGAATGGTGAGGAATGGTGAGAGAACTTGGTACGTTTTTCATCTTCAAACCAAACTTGGGTCTTTAGCCAACAAAGTTTAAATCCTGTCTGGCTAGCGCGCATCCCATAATGTTTCTGCATTAGGTCAGTAGGCGGAGAGTAGGCGGTCTTTTGTGGCTGTTCGAATGCATTCGACCACATGAGCGAAAGCAATCCAGTCAAATGTGTTTTCGTCTGAAGTCCTATTATAGAAAGACTAAAACTAAAAAAATTCCCTGGATTAATTTTCACTTGTTATAAGGAAAAGGGCGACTTCTCCTTCGGTGTTCCACTGAAGTATACTAAAGTTTTTACGCGCATGCTAGGCTATGTGTAATGCGTGTGGTGTGCATTTTATCATTAGCATAGTATGTGCCTTGTGCACAGCAAGCATTTTTCTAACTGCGAATACTCAGTTTGCGAAAAACTCAGTTTGCACATGCGCCTTGAATTTTCTTGCAGTAATTAGTTGGTCCACAAGGTGGCAACACTGCCCCGACCTGTTGTTCACAGTCGTAAAAAAGTGACTGTAATAGAACAACAACAAAAGTACTGGTGTGAGGGGGTTGAGGGATACTCACTCTAGTTTATAAGAGTACAAAGACATTTCTGTTGGTCAAAAATTCTAGAGCGAAATAGTGCACGCTATCAAATGGGAGTATACTTTGAAAGACTATGCGTTCGACTGTAAGCATACGTTAGTGTTCACACCAGCACTGAAGTCGTATGGGTTTGGAAAGACATGAGGGTGAGAAAACGATGACAGAAAATACATTTTTAGGTGAGCTGTCCCTTTAAGAGAGAAAGTGAGAGAGAATTCTTCATGAGCATGTAGCTTCCCATGGGTCATGGACTTTGGATCAACAGGTTGTGGCTATAGGGCAGCATGTGAAATCAATTTCTCCTTCTCGCTCTGTTTTTCTCTGTCCTGTGTCACTATGCTGTAGTGTGCAAGATTACGGACATATGGCTTTACTTACAGGTTTCTCTTCTCTCGCTTGTGCCCTTCTCTCTGTCTTTTCGCTCGTCCTGTCTCACTCTCACTCTTTTTAAAAACCCGGCTGCCTGCCACACACTTCTCCCTACACACCCAGTAAAGACCAAAACGGTCTCACAGAATAGCTGCATTACCAGTATAGGTGTGTGTCCTCTCTATTTGTTACCTGTTAAAGGCCTATAAAGAGTGCTGGAGGATGTTTTTGTGTTCATTTATAGCTCTGTTCCAAAACCTAAAAAGCGGCCAACAACTAAATGAAACCTGATTCGAAAGCTCTACATAGGCAGCAACACTGTCTCACACAAAATAGGGCAAAATTTGCATATTGCTAAGATAACAACATGATTCAACCAAGCATAAAAATACATTGCATTTATATACAGTGGTGGCCAAAATTATAAGAACACTTGGCATCTGGGTCTCGTCTTATTGGGCCTAGATTTATGTTCCAAGAGGACAATGACCCAAAACATTCTTCTAACTATTGCCGGAACTACCTGTGACGGAAGGAATCTGCTGGAACATTGAAAATGATGGACTGGCCCCCTCAAAGTCTGGACCTCAACCCCATCGAGCACATTTGGGGCAAGTTGGAAAATAAACTGGACAGATCTTATTGTACATTCAAAGGAAAGCCTTTGGCTTGAGTTGCAGAAGGCAGAAGTTCTCAGAGGAAATATATTGACAGAGAGATAGGTGGACACACCAAATATTAAAGATAAAAGTGGATAAAAACACGTCATCTGATATTTGATGGTCAGAGGAACCATCTGCATGTTTCTTGAACATTATGAAATGAAATCATGTTTTGGAGGCAAAAAAGATCAGGTGTTCTAATAATTTTGGCCACCACTGTAGTACACAGTCCATCTTTACTTAAACTACTTTTACTGATATTTTTGGTAAATATAAGTAAATGTTGTAAATTTGTTTTGTCATCACTGGCTTTTTTCCATTTTCATAATCAGGCTGATATTATCGATTTTTCAAAAACCATGGTCTTGACCAAAAATTAATGCACCTCTTGATGAAAATAAATGCTGTGGTGTTATTTCCATCAAGAGGTGCATACATTTTTGGTCAAGATCTTGTATTGACAATGCAAGAATCCAACAAAAGTCTCCTCCAGCACATCCCAAAGACTTTCAATGAATTTAAGATCTGGACTCAGAGGTGCCAGTTCATGTATGAAAATTATTCTTCACGCTCCCTCCCAACCATTCTTTCACAGTTTGAGCTGCTGAATTTTGACATTGTCATCCTGGAATATGGCCATGATGTGTCTTCCTACATGGTTGTTTAAGAAATGAAAAGCTACACACTCCACCAATTAGGGTTAGAAGAACTGTTGCCAAACAGCAACTTTTTTTTTTGGCCGTGTATAATAATACATAGTTGTATAAAATAGTCCGTTTTTATTTAAATTTGTTGCAGTGCATTCTGGGCTTGAGCTATCAGTCAAAAGAAAGCACAATGCATATGCATTTTAGAAACCGCTTTTGTTTATTTTACAATGCTGTCTAGATAGGCAGCTCACTAGATTTTGGAACAGATGTGTGTATAGGCTGTGTGAACATAAAAATACAAGAACGTGTGACATAGTTCGATACCTGTGCAGTGAAAAAGGCTGGCGTAAGGGACCCTGAGGGCAGTGCTGGGCTGTTGAGGGCGATGGAGCCCAAGTCACTTCCTGAAAGCAGTATGGAAGGTGCGGAGATTTCCAACCCTTTGGGTTTCCGAGCTTTGGGAGGCAGTCCGTTGCTACCGGTCCTCCTCTCGAGTGGCGTGGCCTGATTCTGGGCTCGCTCCCTGTGGCCGGATGATAAATTTAGAGGCTGAGCGATCTGCTCTGATTCGTCTATGCGAGCCTCTGGGCTCCGCCCCGGCCGCAGCCTATAGACTGGGCTATGAATGGGGGAGGGGCTACGGGATGAGCAGGGGGAGGATTTTGAAGTGAAGAAAACCTCTGCGGATGCAGGTGGTGGCGAGGAAGCGAGGAGAACGACCTTCTCTGATCGATTGGTGACAAACCGAATCACTGTTTGTCCCTCCTCCTCTCGTTCGCAACCTCGCTGCTTCTCGACTTTGATTGGACGCAGAAGTGGAGGCGGGCTTTGGAGGGAACTGACTGTGAAGGACGAGTACAGACCAGAGTGAAGATACTCGTTCCTACAGGCGGGATTTCTCAGCGATGACAGCGACAGCTTCGGAGACTCCTCTCCCTCACCGCAATCAGATTCCACGTCCTGTAACATGACGCCCCCTGTGACGTGACCCCCATCCCGACCGAGCTCCACTGCTTGGGGATCCATCTTCAGAATATCAGGGAATGAGACGAACTTATACACAAACTTCTGACCAATCACCTTCTTTATGATATTCTGCAAGAGAAAGAGGATGATTACAACACACTCTCATTGCAGATCGTATCTATTATACGCTTGGTGGCCAATTTTTACAATCTCAGTCAGACGTTTTAGGATGATCAGTTTACGCCCCACTGACTGTTAGGTATAGGGGTGAACCTTCATGCTTAATTCTTCACACAAAATCGATTTTCGATTAACCATCGATTAACGATTATCATTGGTGAAACGTTTGAAAGACGCTGTCATTTGTGAAATGTGAGCTTGTGTAACCTTGTCATAGTAGTAGCGTAGTGCTCTGCTAAGTTTGTCGTAGTTCATGTTGGTCTTGTTTTTGCGCAGGCCCCAAAGTTTGGCGACTTCTTCCGATTTGAGCAGCTTGAACTCGCCGTCGTTGGACGTCCAGCAAATCAGGTGCTTATGGCTCTGGTCCAGCAGTAGCTGCAGCAGAAACTGCCACAGCGTGATGGCACTCTCCATATCTGTTTAACGAGAAAAGTAACATTTTAATAATCATAATCAGGCTGATATTCTTCTCCAAAACCTAATTTGATGTCTTGCTACCTTAGAATTTTGGCTAAAATTAGGTATCTTAAAAGGCAGCACCTTAAAATGCTGTTTTAGGTAGGTAGCTTGCTAGATTTTGTAACAGAGCTGTTGTTTCTTGTACTGACTTAAAGCAATGTGTATCATTGTGAGCGAGGTGAGAATGTGGCGTAATTTCATTAAGTGTCTATCTAATTTAAATTAGCCACAGTTACACTCTGCCTGCGTTGCTTGTTTATTGGGCAAGAAAAGGTGGCATGAGGACATTTTTAATGACTCTAACAAGGTTTGAGTATCTGAAGGAAGATCTTGTGGTACCGCAAAGCCAAATTTAGTTTGTGTCTGGATGTGCGCGGGCCGGCGCCTTGATCTGATAATCAGACATCCTTCCAGGAGTGATTGCATTTACTTTGTAAAAACTTTCCCTTAACCATCCATGCAGGTTTCTCACAGGAAGTGGTAAAATGGGAGAGGCCGGAGCATCAGTCGTATAAACACAGCCACATTAAAGAACCGTTCGTGCTCCTGAATCCATCCTCTCCCTTTAATTTCCCCTTTTCCTTCTGCACTCTTCATCTCTCGCATGAACAAAAAACGTCATTCCTGGGTGCCCTCCCACAAACTCTGCAAGCATTTCCTGTTCTGTTGTACATTAACGTACAGGCTCATAAACAACAAAGGGCTATCAGCCAGAAAGACTGACACAGGAACGGCTCGCAAACAAGCAACATGTTCCAGCATCGACCATCCCTCTTTGGGATGGAGGTGTCCGCTCAAAGGCAGGCAAATACACCCACTTGTGAACAGAGATTACTAACAAGGCAAACATGGAGTTTGTCCACAAGACCCCATTTATGAACATGGATTAAAGGTAGAGATAAGGGAGTTAAGGGGGCAAACATCCCAAACCCAGCATTAAGGGAATTTTTAAAGGTATGTCACCCAAAAATTAAAGTCCAGTTCTATCACTTACACTACCGTTAGAAAGTTTGGCTTCAGTAATAAAAAAAAAAAAGAAAGATAAGAAATGAATACTTTTATTCAGCAAGGATGCATATTATCAAAAATTACAGTCAAGACTATTCATCAAGTATAAGAATCCTGCAAAAAATGCATCATGGTTTACACAATAATATTAAGCAGAACTATTTTCAACATTGATAGTAATAAGAAATGTTTCTTGAGCAGTCAATCAGGATATTAGAATGATTTCTGAAGGATCATGTGACACTGAAGACTGGAGGAATGATACTGAAAATTCAGCTTTTCCATCACAGGAATAAATTAATAGAAAACAGCTTAAATTGTAATAATATTTCATAATATTACAGTTATAACTATTTTTAATTAAATAAATGTAGCCATGGTGAGCATAAGAGACTTCTTTCTAAAACTTTTGAATGGTAGTGTATGAGTTCTGTTTTATGAAAATACCGGCTGATCAAGAATAACATAGGGAAAAAAACATGAAGTCAATACTTCCCTTTATATTATCTGCTGCTTAATCTGTGAACAATCACCTACACTGTCATTATCAGACCTTAATACTGACAACATGCAAAGATGCACATGCTCAATCTTTACACTCTGGATGGCTGCCCATGTTGAAGCTAAGGATGGTTAGATCGTCCAGTTTTTGTGAATGGTTTTCAGAGAAGAAAAATGCCTAAAAATGCTCTTTATACTGCGGCGCTGTGGTTGGACACAGACAGGAAGCTGCGATCGCACAAAACAGGATGTGCATGAAGATATCTGCTCACATTCCTTCAAGAAACCTTAGACACATCAGGCAAAGTTGTGACATTTATAGTTTGGATAACATGATTTGAGTGATGTTCAGTTGTCCTCCACTAGACTTCTCAGATCATTTGATATTTCTAAAGGAAAAATAATCCTCTTTTACTAGCACACTCTGAAGTTGCAGTCAATATGGAAGTGTATCCATTGGGTGTAAGATAAGGATTTTCTAGTCAACAGGAGTGAGTTCCTTCATGCATGTGGTCTGGGATTGATTCCAATAGGAGGACACAGTGGTTCAATGTTAAAAGCCCAACAGTACAGGAAGTTTAAATCTTGCTTGGGCCGCTTCCTGTGACTGCTGTCGTCATGCCATTGAGCCACACACTTCACTCTCATAACCTTTTGCTCTTCATCCCTGGTTATATTTTGGGAAATATAAAGAACTATACGTAGCCTGTACACTCTGACCAGGGGCTGAAACAATGACCACAGGTTTTCATTTTTAGGTGAACCATCCATTTAAACGTATTATATTGTATAGAGTTTCCGCTTAATTTTTTCTTCTTATTTTCAGTGCAGGAGAGGGACAGAGTGCAGGAAGACCTGGGTGGAGGGACAGAAAGGACCTCAGGTTGAGGTCTGACAGCTGTCGGAAACCAGTTTGACCAGAATTCAAAGCTGTCAAATGTGTGTGTGAGAGAGAGTGTACACAAACGTTCATATACACTCCTAGGTTTTAACCAGCGTTACATCATACCCTTTGGTAACTGTAAGTCAGTCAAACAGGGCGGGTTGGCGTTTACTGCGGCCTTCCTGCAGTCTGAGCCAGCGCTCTCCCGAGACGGAGCGATGGATGGAGGGAACGAGCTAGACAGAGCGCTAGATGGAGAAATGATGCTGGCTGACTCAGTAGTGTGGATAGGTCTGACACGGAGCATGTTTTATTGGCCAAGAGGAACTCCCTGGTTGCAGACTGCCTTATTTTGGGAAAGTCTTTGTCATAATTTTGACAAAGAAGACGAACAAGCTTAAACTTTCACCCTGGATTTCGCTCATCAAACTGATGGCTGTGGAAATCATCAAGGGATTGATCGAATAATGAGCCTTAAGGAGCAAACAGGACAGGCTAAAATCAAATCTAAAACACTTAGGGTGTGTTCATACTTATAGCTTGGTTCTTTTGGTCTAGACCAAAAAAGAAAACGATACTCCCATTTTTAACACTGAACCTAAGGAGAACCTAAGAAAGTAAATTCCATTTTGGTTTCATGTTTGCTTTACAAGACTTTTATTTTTGTCTTTTTAAATGATAATCAGCAGCATGATTTGGTCAAACCTGTGGTGACAAAGGAGGAAGTGCTTGGAAAACGCTGCCAATTCAGTATACAGATATTTATCAGGAAGTACTACACACACACACTCATTCATTACTCTTCTACATATGTGACACAGATCTCATTATACATGCGCATACAGCAATATACAGTTTGATCTCGTACTCCACACTTGGGCACAACATAAAAGCTCACCATACGCCGCACACTGTCGCCCAATTTATTTTTTTCCAAAACCCCAAAGAAGCGAAATGAAACCATTTCCTGCTCCAGCATCCTCTGTGCGGAGCATCTGCGTTAAACGACCGTAAAACTGTCTATATCAGGACTTCCTCCAATTCTCCTTTGAAGGGCGTCTTCCTGGGAATGCCGATCCCGAACTGAAAGGTAGGAATTCCTGCCGCGGGGAGCAAACACAGGAACGCGGGGACCACACGGACACAAGGCACAAATGGGAGGTTTCCTCTTCTCTTTTTGTGCTGGCACAAAGCTCTCGCCCATATGGACATCTATAGACTGACATATTGCATGTGAGACCCTGAAGAACGGACTCATGGATTCCCAGATTTACTGCCCTAATCAAAGGAAATAAACACAAGAAGCTGATTTCAAAACCTCTTGGCTGTTTGGAAAAGTGCCTGCATGGAACGTGGCTGTAAAAGTCATTGTTAGATTATTGCAAGAGCGGAAAAAATGTCTCCCTTTTAAGCACCGCTGCTGTGTGTACAAATGTGATTTGCATGTGCAAATCTGGAGTTTTTGTCTCTTTATTGTCTTTCAATGTGAGCAATCCTTTGCCAGACAGTTTGATGCAAAATTGCATTTAGGCATGTAGAGAGACCTCATGACACACAAATAAATAATGGACAGTGTGCGCTAAACAAAAAAACACACTCAAACATAGTGTGTCTGCACTGCCTTGGCTCTGTTCTTATGCTGCTGTCTGGCATGCGTCAGCTTCATGGTCATTGGGTTTAAGGCTGTTTTAACACATTTCATGAAATAAATGAATATATAGTTTTTACAATTACTTGGTGAGGCATTAGTAGGTCCACATGAATTCTTTCACAGACTTCTACACATCCCCATGCCAATTATGATTATGAAATATTTTTGACAAAAAGGGGGCGTTTACACAACAGTTTTCAACTAAAAATGTAAAACTTTTTATGCATTTTGCCTGTTCGTTTACACAACAATGGGTTTTTTGGGACCTGAAAATGCAAACTTTTGAAAACGTTTCAAAGTGCAAGTTTTGGCAAGCTATACTGTTGTCGCCTCGATGTAAACTACAGAAACACAAATTTGTTTAGACGGTCATGTCCGGTCTATAGGCGTAGTGTAGCATATTACACGTTCAGTCTATTGACGCATAGTTTCTTTACAAAGTGATATCGCCATCTACTGGCCTGGCATGCATAACACAGCGTTTTTAGTAATTTTCGTGGATCCGTGTGAATAGGGATCGTTTTTGACAACGTTATTGTCTGTACGTGAAAAACGTTCCTGTTAGTACATTGTTCTTGTGTAATTGTACACTAAGAGTACCCTAAGGCCACATTTACATGACATGTGACCCAATTTCCTCCCATGTGGCACGTATCGGATATACCCACAAACATGTAGGCAGGAAAAAAACACTTGGATTCCAATATTCTCAGGTCAGTTTCAGGCCTCATTCAATTGTGGAAATAAATCTGAAGCATATGAATCAGATATATGCTTTAGATTTTGCCATGTAGACAGTCGTACGCCATTGGAAATGTGATGGTGGCGAATGATGTCAACTCAGGTGGACACCAACCGCGATCACGTGACTCTTCAATGGTGCAATGGAGGACAAAGTTTCAACTCAACGTTTTAGTTGGTGCGGAAAGCAAAAGCTTGTATTATCATTTCATCTGTGTCCATTGCAAATCGCATTGTTTTTACTTCCTTTTTCGGCCTAAGATTTTCCGGGTCAGTACGTCTACCTTGGGTTGTTTCGACAAGTGTGTAATGTAAATGCAGAAATCATTTAAGCTGGTCGTCAAAAAAATCTGGATAAAATGTGAAAAAGTCCACAGATACCATCTGGGCCTAAACATCAGTAAGAAAACAACCTCTTTTACTATTATAAATGCTTAGAGACCACAAACAAGCTCTCTCATTTTGACTTCATGCCATAGGACATCAGCAAATACACTGGGAGGAATTATTTTGTTGGGAAGTAAATACAGCAGGAAAGATTTACTTGCAATTAATAATCTGGACTAAAAAAAAAAAAAAAAGTGTAATTTGTATACCAAATTCTACTCAAATATTCACTTCATATAGATTTATCTATAATCTCACATGTATTCATTTCAAAGTAAAACACAATGCAAAGTTCCCATAATGCAGTGGGGAATTATTCACTTTTTTGACAGTTTTATTGTAGTTTAGTAACTTGTTTTGCGACACCTATGTTAAGACTGTGTTTTAAGAACTACTTTGACCAAATTCTGTCTAATTTCTGATTCAGATTAGACCAATCTTATTGAAATGATTTTAAAAAGATAGGATCAGTCTTGCAGAAAAAAAAAAAGAAAAGATTATCAACTTTTAAGACTAGGCTAAGCAGTTTATGCAACTGGCCACTTGAGTTCATTTTCTACTGCTCAAAGATTATTCATTGATTGTTAGCATAATTGTGTTTTGTGTAACAAAAGTGGGGTAGTTCATGAAGCCTCTTCAGAGTAATTAACTTTTTTTTGTCATTTTAAATGCAGATACATAATTGCAAGTTGATTCAATATTTTAAAGTCACAGTGAAATCAAAATGGACTTTTTATGGAATATGGTAGTATTTATAAATGATTTATCCGAGCAAATCATTCTTGTTAAAATGCATGTGTCCTCGTAATCTTTAATTAAAATCACTTCCCCTCCCTCTTGGAGTGAGGCATTTACTGGCACGAAGGCGGGAAAACCTGTCACTCACATGAGATCGACCAATGGTAAACCACAATCATCCAATCAATGTCCAGTGGATAAAATCAAGCACTTTTTTTTCTCATTTGAGAAGCCTGCTGACTTTAGATTTACACTCACATTATGTAGTAAGTCATTTTTTCAGTGTAGCTACAGCAGGATTCCCCCCTGCATCAAGCAATCATCTTTTCTCAGCACAACAGATTACGTTTTAACAGCACTGAAGTTCAAAATGTCAATAGAAAACACCAAGAAAAAAAAACACCATCAACTCTATCCAACCCATCTAACCATACAGGAAGTAGACAGGAGGAACATGACTAGACTTTACACACAGTGTGTCCGAAGCAGAAGGAAACGTATAGGCTACTGCTTGATAAAGCTGTTTTACACTTTCACACATTGCCGGTGTGTGTGTGTGTGTGTGTGTGAGTATGGGATGTGAGAAAACGATGAGAAGGTGCGCTCCAGACTTCCTCTCGCACAAAGTGACACGCTCACAGCTTCCAAGACTCGTGCAACAGACCGTTTGCAAGCGCAGTGTTTTGAATGGCCCCTAGACAGCTTTTAAACACCAAACTTGCCGTCGCGCTCACAAACCCCTCCACTGTAGCGCCAGCGGAAACTCGTAATGAGATTAGTTGGTGTGCGCAGACATTACTTCGCCATGACTAAATGTGCGCTCTTCCTGCGCACACAGACTGCAGTGGAAAATTCAGGGAGCTCCTGCCGAAGAGGGGGAGAAAAGAGAGTCGTGAAGGACTTCTCTCCACGACCACATTTCTCCAGAGAGAGCTGCAGCTCTTGAAATTACGCAGACAGATCTGAGAATGTCTGTGTCCAAATAGCGACTCCAGAAAGAGTAGATACACTCTAGATATTGCTTTATAGATTGTTAGATTATACATTGTCTATAGATTGTCACAGATTGTTTTATCATCACAGGGCTTGTTTTTTTTTTGGGGGTTTTTTTTTTTGGAGATACCAAAACCTGTATAACTGCAAATCTATCCAACCAATCTAACCGTACAGGAAGTAGATAGGAGGAACTTTACACACAGTGTGACATGCAGTGAGTCCAAAACTCCAGCACAGAAGGAAACGGCCTCGAAATTGGCATTAGTTTTAAAGAAAGATGACACAAGCAGCACACTATTAATAAATGATCAGTATTTGGACACTTTCTGGTTGTCATAGTTGAGCATGTTTATGAGGTGAACTTGACACCTTGTGAAAGCTCTAGCATCATCTGCTATCTAATGCAATGAAGTCCATTCATGTAAGAGTGACTTACAGTGTCTAAAGACTTTCACAAACATCGATCACCCCCAGCAGTATCCAGATGCAGGGGTAACATCAGCTCTATATAGGGCTGAACTGAAGTTTCTTTGTTTGCCCCAATGACTCATTTTCAAGATGCTGTCTGCTGCCAGTTTCAATCCGGAAGCGCATGGCAATTAGTCTGCTGCTGTTTCCAGACAAACCAGAAACTCTACTAGTGCTTTTAAAGCGCCAGGAGCCAGATTTCAGCCGTTTATAACAGTCCTGCTTTCTAATGTACACCCAACAAAATGTTTGAAATATCCATCGTGAACTCATGAGCTCAACAGGTATTCACACTTGCATCAGCCGTGCGTAAACTGCGCGTAAGTAACGGGAACGGTGGACACTTGAAGTGTCCTGTGTGTCTGTTGGTTTTTGTGCATATATTTATTTCACTTGTATAGGCTACATTTAATCTTAAACACCACTTCTGAACATTTCGAACAGCTCCTTCATTTGGATAGGTTCATTCTTTTTTGAGGATATCAAGTTTCAGTCCTGTACTTTGGAAGCGCTCTTCTTTTTTGTTGTGAAGTAATTATACATTTGTAAACATTTATAAAACATTCGGATAGTTTGGATGGATTATTCACATACCTGTGCGTAATGGTCGGGCTTTTTGGGGTCCTTTTTCACTTTATTAAAAAGAATTCCGTATAATGCGCTGTTTTTCCATGCTGTCGGCCGTCTCGGCAGCTCTCAGTCGGACTGTAATGGGATCCCGACTGTTTTCTCTCTCTCTCTCTCTCTCTCTCTCTCTCTCTCTCTCTCTCTCTCTCTCTCTCTCTCTCTCTCTCTGAGCAGGAAGTTGGTGCAGGCAGACAGCGAGCCGGCTCACTTCCTCTCGCCGTGCGCTATTCCCCAGGCGCTCGGCCCGTCTGTGTAAACACGCTTTTCCTCCTCCAGCCACCATCCGACATTCAGGAACACGAGCGCGCACACGCAGTATAGCCTACTGTAACCTGAGTCTGTTGAGAGTCGAGCACAATGACGTCACCCTCTTCCTGCCCGGGACTCGCCGGGAGGAGCCCGTGTTCCTTCCTCCACACACATTTTGTGTGCGTGTGTGTGTGTGTGTGGTCCAGGTAAACCTTACGTTATGGGGACAAAATGTCCCCTCAAAGATGGCAATATCCGAAATCCTTGTCCTTGTGGGGACATGTTTTGGTGCCCATGAGGAAAACAGACAATTTTATGTTTTGTTTTTTTTTGTTTTTTTTTGAAAATGTAAAAATGCTGAAAGATTTCTGTGATGGGTAGCCTAGGTTTGGGGGTGGAGTTAGGGTTAGTGGATAGAAGATACAAATTATACAGTATAAAAAAGCATTACGTCTATGGAAAGTCCCCATAAAATGTGTATTTTACGTCTGATTGTGACTTTTGGGGATCGAATTACTAGAAAACGTCCTTATAACTAAATCTGGGAAAAACATTCCTAAAGAGAATATATAGGTCATTCTATTAAAAGGGTGACTTTTTCCTTTTGAAATGGTGATTTCCAAAGTACAGCTAGTATTTTAACCATAGCCTATACTGTCAGACAAAACGCGTGCAAGTGTTAATAATTCAAATTGTGCCATCTCATGCCAAAGTAACACCTTTTTTAATACGCACTGAGAATATGATTGACAGTAAATGGGTTATAAGTTGTACTGGCAGACAGCGCTTTCAAAAAGCATTGCAGGTTATTTCCCCACAAATATCCTTTCTTTGCATATATTTTGTTTGCATTAACATAATCACATTTGCTTATACAGCATGGAGACGGTAAATAAATAAATATCAGTTGTCAAGGCTATGCCTTATTGGCATTACAAAAGACGTGCAATGTAGCAGTATGTTTAATACAACAACAGTGCAAATAAGTGCAGGTAATATTAGCATATAAAATGTGCATATAAAAGTATACAGCTACAACAGATAAATCTATATCTCTCTCAGTAAATGAGTGGCATGGGGCTCCAGGGGGTGTGGAACCATCTTTCGATTTCCTGGAGGGATATCCACTGACAGGAAGCCGGATCCTTCAAAACACACACGCACGCACGCACAGCACGCACACACACACACACACACACACACACACACACACACACACACACACACACACACACACACACACACACACACACACACACACACACACACACACTCTTAACCTCTTCTATTCATTTGTTTTTAATGATGCTGTATCCTTAATTTAGCTGAGTACTGATAGCATACACTAGGCCCGAATCTGTCCACTTGAGATGTTCATACACTGAGATTTTAAGGGGCATATGAAAACAATTATGATCTTAGCAAGTAGCTCACCCCTGTTTTTAAGATGTCTGTTCATCATCTGCCATCTAGTGGAGGAGGAAGACATTACAACACGCGCCTGTACACGTCATTACAAAAACCGACGGACGTCAATAAAATAATTATTATTCCAAAAAAAGTTTTTTTGCCTAAATTTCATGTCTTTCTTGCTGAGATTTCTCTTATTGTAAAATCGCTTAAACTCATGATAATAAGAGTAGCGATTACGTTTCTTAAGAATTCTTACTGTTCGAGGCGCTATTGTTTTTCTCAATTTTTCTTTTATGTTATTGTATTTCAGTGCAGTGCTGTTTCTTTTATTGCAATAAAAATGTTTAACATATCATGTTGATATATTATGATTAGCCTATTGTTATTATTATTAATAATAATAATAATATAGAAATGGCATTATGATCTAGAAAATATAATTTTCTTTCTCTGTTGTACGATTTTTTTTCTTTCCCAGATTTGCTATTCTTTATTAAAAATAAATAAATAAATAAATAAATAAATAAATAATAATAATAATAATAATAATAATAAAAACGTTTTAAATCATACACCGTTCGTATACACGTAACGGCCCTGCTGACGACAGACATCAAGGGATTTTGTTAAAGTTGTACAAACACCCTCAGCCGCTAGAGGACAGTAATTAATCGTTCTTGCAGAGCAGGATATAAAACTACAACTCCCACAATGCAGCTTAACCGGCCCGTGTCACGTGACTGCGTGTGGGTTGAAAATCCCTTCGCAGCGCGAGCTGACTGTTCTCTGCCTCAACCATGGCTCCCGTGTCAGACCCCAGCTCGTTCTCCTCTATCTCCAAATGCTCTACCAAGCACTTAAATCTCATTTACCATGTTGACTTTGACAGGCATGTGCTCAAAGGGAAAGTCGCCCTGACTGTGGAAGTTCTGGAGGATAAATTCTCTTCTCTGGTACAGTTTTCATTGCATACACACATCTGCATGAGTAAGATTCATTGTGCTGTACGCTTTTACGATGTATTTGTTGCTTTGATTCATATCATAACAGAATATCTAACAGATTTTTACTAGTCACTAGACGCTAGTTGCTACTGAATAAGTAATGTTAGTAATTAAAAAAACAAAAAAAAAAAAAACATAGATACTAGTTCTTTAGCAATACATGTTGAAATTGCCTGTCATACAATAACAGTAGATCAGGACTAGGTTACATAACTTGATACAGTAATGATGATATCCGTAACGTAACCCGATGACTTGCATTCAAAGTTTCTTCATTCAAAGTTTGTGAATTTGATACAACCGACATCTTCTGTAAATACATGCGCATATCCTTTGATTGTCATACTGCCAATTATGTCAAATATATCGTTAATGAATATTAATTAAGTGAAGTTAATGAAGTGTATTATAGTCACGTACCTGGTTTACTGCACCTCACCTGAACTTTGATTTCAGGAGAAAAGTCAGCTCACGTTGATGGACTTTTTACCTGAGCTTGACAGGCAGGTGCAACTTATCAAAAGCTGTCAGTTAATTGTGAACTTGCGCAACTGCTAATCGAATTGTCATGTATTTCGCGTTTAAAGGTTGGGCAACCCACGCAAATCTGAAAAATTGGTTTCAATGGCTTGTTTTAACAAGATGTGACCTGCACAATATAATATCGGCTAAAAAAATATTGTTGGTTTAACTTAAAAAAGTAAGTAACCTGGTTGCCTTCAAATGTTGAGTTCATTGAAATTAAAAATTTGAGTTAATGCAATGAAGGGCATGGGTTTAATAAATAGAAACTCAAAATATTATTGTATCTGAACCGCATAAATAATAATAATAATAAAAAAATGTTGTGATAAATCATGAAAATGGCACAATTTGGCATGTTTCCTGCATTATAACAAATAAAACACAATTCATGCAATATGCTTAACTCAAATTTTTAATTTCAATGAACTCAAAATTTTAAGGCAACCAGGTAACTTACTTTTTAATATTATTTTTTTACAGTGCATACCTGTTTGCTGTATATGTATAGATATACTATTCAGGTGTTCTGTAAATGGCAGGCTGTTTTATTATTATTATTATTATTATTATTATTATTATTATTTTATTCATTATTATTTTTATTTCAGTCCTTAGAGACAATTTTTCATAGTAAATAAAACAAAAACATACATAATAACTGGAAAAGGTGTATAGGCTGAAGCCGTTGCTTATGCTTATTACATGCTCTTTTTTTTTTTTTTTTTTTTTTTGATTAAAAATAAACTATAAGACGAGATGTGACCTGCACAATATAATATCGGCTAACAAATGCTAAAAAAATATTGTTGGTTTAACTTTAAAAAGTAAGTAACCTGGTTGCCTTCAAATGTTGAGTTCATTGAAATTAAAATTTTTTTAGAGTTAATGCAATGAAGGAAATGGGTTTAATAAATAGAAACTCAAAATATTATTGTATCTGAACCGCATAAATAAATAAAAAAAATGTGATAAATCATGAAAATAGCACAATTTGTCATGTTTCACTGCATTATAACAAATAAAACACAATTACACAATATGCTTACACAATCTTTTAATACTATTTGAATAAAGGGTGATGTCAATTCTCAAAAATAATTAATTTCAATGAACTCAAAATTAAGGCAACCAGCTAACTTATTTTTAAATATTATTTTTTTACAGTGCATACCTGTTTGCTGTATATGTATAGATATACTATTCAGGTGTTCTGTAAATGGCAGGCTGTTTTTTATTATTATTATTATTATTATTATTATTATTATTATTATTATTATTATTATTTCGGTCGGTCCTTAGAGAGAATTTTTCATAATAAATAAAACAAAAAAATACATAATAACTGGAAAAGGTGTATAGGCTGAAGCCATTGCTTATTATGCTTATTACATGCTTTTTTATTTTTATTATTAGTTAAAGATAAACTATATAAGACATTTTCCAAAATGTACAAAGATAATCACAAAGCTACACATTTCAGATATTAATACAGTAGATTAATTATTGCACACACCAATTATTTATATTGCGTTATAGCATTATAGCAAATGTTTTTTAAACATTTACAAAATGAATTACAGTTTTAATTCCTTCTCAAAACGATTCCATTGGTTTACCGCCTGACAGATATACATCTATGTTTTGTATTAGTTCTTGCCCTTAAACGTATGCATTCCTCTTTGCAGTATAAAAATCTGCATATAAAAATTGTATACAGTACAAGTATACATTGCAGTATAAAAATCAACCAAATCAATATGTTTTAAAGCGTGTAAATTAATAAACATTTTATTTGTTGGTTCGTAGTAGTGTTTTGTAATCCTTATTGCTCTTTTGTTGTTGCTGTAATGTATGGTTTTATATGCATGGCCCCCGCACACCTCCACACAATAAGTCAAAGTCAAAGTCAGCTTTATTGTCAATTCTGCCATACGTACAGTGCATACATACAGAGAATTGAAATTCTATGACTCTCAGACCCTAGGTGCCTAACAACAACAAAACAATAACAATAACAACAAAAGTTTAACAGTAACAACAACAGAAGAAAGATTAAAAAAAAGGTGGATAAAGTGAATTATAGAGGTAAAGTGGCGATGGCAAATAGTGCAAACAATGGTAACAATAGTGCAATTTCAGATTTAAGTCAGTGCAGGTATAAAATAAAATTAAGAAGTGTGTGCAAAAAAAAAAAAAGTCTGTAAGAGGGGAGACCAATTCCTCAGAGAGACAATATAATGAGGTAGATGAAGGGAGGAGAACTGGGGGGGTGATTCCCAGATCAGGTGTGTGGGGCAGAAGAGGGGAGGGTCGGCAGAGTCGGGAGGGAGTTCAATGCCCTGACAGCTTGGGAATGAAGCTGTCCTTCAGTCTGCTGGTCCTTGTTTGGAGACTGCGAAGCGGCCTCCTCCCTGGACTACTGAAGAGGCTGTGCGATGGGTGGGTGGGGTCTCTCGCAATGATGATGTGTATGTGTGATCATGTGTGTAACTGTGAGCGCACAACACAAAATATATCAAGAGCTTTCATTCAAAATATGCTTTGTTCTATTTAACATTGCGATTGATTTTGATATTTTTCTTTTTACATTATTTATATGTGGTTTCCAGCATAATTTAGGATCTATTATAACACCCGGAAATGTATTTTCATACACTTTCAATTTCCTCATAATTAACTTTAAATAATTTAATAATTAAATTAACAGTAAAAAGTCTATTATCATCAAACCACTTTTTAAAGACCATCAGTTCGCTTTCCAATATAAATTTATGTTGTCAGCAAACAAAACCATTTTTAATTTTAATTTAATGACAAATAAGTACAAACATTTTGAGGTCTAGCACCAACCTTGTGGAACAGCACACGTGACTTTCAATAGATCTGATTTAACATGATTTGTTTGTGCAAATTGATATCTGAGTAAGCTTTTCCTCTTATACCATAACTTTCCAGCCATGATCAATAGTGTCAGTGTTTTTTTTGTTTTAATCTAGGAAGACCCCCACAGTATATTCATTATTATCCATTGAACTGGAAATCTCTTCTAGCACTGCCATTGAGGTTGACCTATTTTCACTCACTATTATCACTCAAATTTGTGTTTATGTAAAAAAATGATCAAGTCTGCACACATAATTTCTCTACAATTTTTGAGAACTGGGAAAGCCGAGAGATTGGTCTATAATTGGAAAACATGCGTCGATCTCCACTTTTAAACAACTTTAGCTGTTTCATATCACTTGGTAATATAAAATGACTGATTACAAATGTGTAAATGGTTTTACTATATAATCTGTAATATTTTTTTAATAATGACATGTCAGTATCATTACAATCAGTAGACTTTTTAGTCTTACGGTTATTAACGATATCAAGTATTAAATATTGAAGGAATATTACTAGAAATATTCTCTTCATCTACCACTTCATCATCATTCTCTTTTGCTAAATTATATCCAGTATTTACAAAATACTCATTGAATTTATTGACCGTAAAGCTCACTCTAATTTAGTTTTTTAAGTCCTTCCCAAGGGCAGTAATGGCTTCTGGTGTTGAATTCTATGTCGAATCATTTTATAATTATTAGTCTAATTTTATTATTAGTTGTGTTTTTAGTAATCTTTGAAAGATTGCAAAATCAACAGTAAATGGACAGTTTGTGTTCTATCATCAAATGTCAGATAACAGATACAGACGTGCATTCTTCACGCTCTCAGTAGCAGTTATTTCAGTTTTAAACCCTGATGTAGAAGGGCCTTTTTGTTTAAAGAGAAGCTGTCTTTCATGTGTGTATGGATTTGTTTAGTTTATTACAAACTTTATTTTATAGTTTTAATGTATCTTTTTCTATATAGACATATTTATTGTTGGTTTTAAATGTTAGAAGAAAGGTTTAATTGTTGTTTCATTTAAATTTTATTATAGGTCAAGCAAAGTTGGCGATTTATGAGTAGAAAAACAAGATAGAACTGGGTTCAGATCAAGATATGGATGCCATGTTCTACAGTTGAATCCAGAACGCTCATTGATTGTCATTTTTCAGTTCCACCTTATCACATTTGAAATGAAACTGTAAAAATGAACCTCTGTGCTCTTTTGTTAATAGAATTTTCTATTAATGTAGACAATTAGAGAAAAAAAAAAATATATATATATATTATTATTATTTTTTTTATATATGGTATAATAAAGGTAAATGTAAAATTGTTGGAAAAAGTGTTTCATGTAAGTAATTGTTATTCTGTCTCTCTTTCTCTGTCTCTGTCTCTGTCTCTCTCGATTATTTCTTTCTAGACTCTGGACTCAAATGACCTGAAGATCTCTAAGGTTTCTGCAAATGGCCAGGCTGCACAGTTTGCATTGGGGGCTAAGCATAAGTTTAAAGGATCCCCATTGGAGATCACCCTGCCTTTTGAACTATCCCGGTAAAGCCACAAACTTGTTCTGTACAAAGACATTCCTGTTTGTTTTTCTTTCTCAAACATTTAAGTTATTTCTGATATGTAATTCACTGCCAACATGAGTGTGGCTTTAAACATGCATGCAAATGCATGCTATATACTATGTGAACAAAGTTGTGAGCTAAATCTGACAAAATATTTTTTTCCACAAAGGAAATGGTTTTTAAATTAATTTAAATTATATTCACACAAAACATGCAAAGAATTAATTTAGTGCATTCAATTTAAATGTCAGTTTTATTAATTTAGTTCATCTTTTAACGAAAGAAATCAAAATCAAATGTACATATACAGGAATGCATGTATATGTACAATTAATAATGTATACAATTGTTATCATATTAACTTTAAAAGTTTTTCCTCTTTGTTTTAAGTTGTATTGCGATTATCCGTGTGTTTTAGTGGGCAGCACGTGATTGTGGAGATTGAATATGAGACGTCTCCTAGTGCTACAGCACTGCAGTGGCTGACCCCCAAACAGACTGCTGGGAAGAAACATCCATACCTTTTCAGCCAGTGCCAGGTACCTCCTCGCCATCTCTCATCTTTCCACAGTCGCCCTGTTTGGTGCAATTTCCTAGACATATTATAATTTGTGCAATCTTGCAGTACAGACCACAGTGTTGCATTGTTCTTCTGCTTCACCTCACAAAAGTCTATCAAGAGCTAGTTCATTCCACAACCCATTTGACATTGTCATTTGTAGATCTGCCATTAAAATGAACATGGGAAATATAAGCATAAAATCTAATTCAAAATATTGTAATAGTATCTTAATAGCACTGTTTACACCTGGTATTAAGATGCGTTTCGGTCTTTCGGATCACAAGTGGACGACGCTAAATACAGGTGTAACAGGGTCTAAAATGTTAAGAGCTTGTCCACTTTCAAAGGTAGTCAAAAAATGCATTTGACCGGATTGCTTTCATAGCGTAGTTTCGTGTGTTCAAACAGCAACAAAAGATCGCCTACTCCCCGCCTCCTGGCCTTATGCGTAAACATTATGGAATGCATGCTAGCCAGACAGGACTTTTGTCTGTTGAGTTTGGTTTGAAGATGAAAAATGTACAGAGCACAATGTTCACTCATCATCCTGTTTTCTAACACGCACTCACAGCGTGACAGAGCAGAAATGAAACCTGCCGCTCTGTGTTTTTCCATCGTATCCTTCCGCACTCTGTGTTTTTCCATCGTATCCTTCCGCAGTCATGTGTAAATTGTGCAAGCTTATTTCGTCCATTAGATCGAAAGCTCTAATAAAGCCCATACATTTACCCACCAATACACCCTCCCCTCAAAGAAATCAGGACAGAAGTGGTCGAAAGTGGACAAAAAAACACGGATTAAAGAGGTGGAAAGAGGTTCCAGGTGTAAATAGGAATGTCTCGCTCGTCTACTTGTGATCCAGTTGACCAAAACGCATCTTAATACCAGGTGTAAACAGGGCCAATGATACTAAAAAAAAAAACACTTTATAATAATCTTTTAGTCCTAAAGCTTTCCAGCTTTTTCGTATGATATTAAAGAGTTGCGGTTGTCAGTTTACAAGCAAAGTACATGGGTGTTTTCCTTTTTTGGTGTTTCTATTCTGTCGTTGTATGATTGTTTTTCATTTTCTCTTACTTTTTTTTAATTTAATTTATTGTCTCTATTCAAAACAGGCCACTCACTGTAGGACTATGGTGCCTTGTCAGGACACTCCGTCAGTGAAGCACACTTATTATGCCCAGGTAACACGCATGAATGGCTCAAAGTACTAATCGTACACTCAATGAAGCAGCAATGAAGTGCATGCCAAGATAAACCATCTAAATCTACAATTGTCCTGTCGGTAACACTGGGTACGTTTGACTGTGTCTCAGGTGTCTGTCCCCAGAGAGCTGGTGGCTTTGATGAGTGCGTTGCGTGATGGTCAGGAACCAGATCCGAGCGACAGCAGCCGGGTCATCTATCGCTTCAGACAGCCGGTCAGTGTCTCTTCCTCCTCTTCAATGGAGATTTGCTTTTCAAATGAAAATAAATCTCAAAATATATATCAAATGAAAAATGTATTTTTCCTTCTTGCAGGTCCCCATGCCATCTTACCTCATTGCCATTGTAGTTGGCGCTTTGGAAAGCAGGTGATTCTTTTCCTGTTGTTCTTCCCCTCATTCCCCTTCATTCTTTTTTTGTCATGGTTTTGTCAAGTTTACATATTCAGTGTTCAGTGTTTAGTTGTGGCTATTGTAACTTATTTCACATCCAAAGAAGTCAGGTAAAGGTACAGTTATAAGATTACTTGAATATGGCACTTTTTAAGCATTTGCAATGTGGGCAAACAAATGTTTCTCACTTTTTTTACTTGTTAGACAGAACGTCACACCAGCTTGTGGCCTGAAGAAAGCATCCTCTTTTCAAAATGTCATTTATTTTCTCATTCAGGGATTCATAACTTCTTGGTTTTTACATTTTAAGTTTTCTGTGCACGCCTTCCAAATTAGGTGTAAATAATCATTACTTGCGGCTTTCAGGGAAATTGGTCCCCGGTCCAGAGTTTGGTCTGAGAAGGAGAATGTGGATGAGGCAGCGTTTGAGTTTTCAGAGGTGAGATGAGCATGTTTACATGTACACCGATATGCTGATAACTCCCAAAAACCATCTTATTGAATTAACTTGTCTTGGTTTTAATGCAAACCAATAACCTGGCAATGCAAGTAAACCATGTTCACAAAATTTTATTAAAAAAATCAGGGTATTCCCTAGTAAACCTAATCATTTGTGTATCTGGGTGCAAGTATTCCATTTGTTATGTGAGATGTGATGTTAAATAAATGAGCACTATTTAGAACCATTCTACTTTGAACCACTTCTACTTTGGCTGTACAAGTTGAGATCACATTTTTAGAATTTTGCATTGAATTATTTTCATTTTGGGGGTGGAGCAATGAAGGGGGGGCTGTGTTTGTTTGGGTTGATTTTCAAATACCAACAATGTTTTTAGAAAGCACTCACTGTACCTTTAAAGCTACATGCATTATCAGCTTATTAAAGGGATAGTTCACCCAAAAATGAAAATTCTGTCATTAATTACTTGCCCTCGTGTCGTTCCAAACCTGTAAGACTTTCGTTCATCTTCAGAACACAAATGAAGAAATTTGATGAAATCTGAGACTTTTCTGTACTCCCATTGACGGCTACGCAACTGACACTTCAGAAAGTTCATAAAGAGATTGTAAAACTAATCCATATGAATTTAGCGGTTTAGTCCAAATGTTCTGAAAGAGACAATCGGTTTATATGATGAACAGATTGAATTTAGTCTTTTATTCACATATTAATATTGATCACCAAACATAAGCTCAACAGCTTGATGTGCGAGAACAAACATCATTAGTTTTTGCGGAAGCTCAAACGTGCAACGTAACTTGAGAATGAACCTCATTGGTTTTCACACATCAAGCGATCATGCTTGAGCTTCCGTTTATCACAACTGATGTCTGCGTTGATGAATGTTTATACGTGAATAAAAGTCAAAATAAATTAATTTGTATATATTATTTGGATTATATACTTTATTACTTTTTGAAGAGTCAAAGTGTCATTTGTGTAGCTGTCAATGGAGAGACCGAAAGCTCTCAGATTTTACCAAAAACATCTTAATTTGTGTTCCGAAGATGAACAAGTCTTATGGGTTTGGAATGACAATTTTTTTTTTTTTTCATTTTTGGGTGAACTATCCCTTTTAAGCATATTCAGATTAAGAACGTGTAAAGGCACTCACTATCTATCATTTGCTGTCTAACGTGGCTAACAGATGAAGATAAAAACTTTTGCTTCATTAGACTGAGACCATGTTGAAGACCGCTGAGAGTCTGGCAGGGCCGTATGTGTGGGGCCAGTATGATGTCCTGGTGCTGCCGCCGTCTTTTCCATACGGGGGCATGGAGAACCCCTGCCTCACATTTGTCACCCCCACTGTACTGGTCCGTATAATTCCCCTTCACACATATACTGTATGTACTCTGTAGACTTGTGCAGTTCACACAGACATGCAAAGCCAAATTCACAGACTGCAATTTGTCAACCATTGTCTATGAGGGTGCTGCAATATATACCACACTATTGTTCAAAAGTTTGGGGATAGTAAGAGTTTTTTTTAATCATTCAGCAAGGACACATTAGATGTATTAAAAGTGACCGTAAAGACATTTATGCTACGAAAGGTTTTTGTACATCATTCGTATTCTTGTGCTCTTTTTCAGGCTGGAGATAGGTCCCTTGCTGGCGTAAGTCACCTGTGTGCATTTACATTTTTAGGTTAATAAGCATTTGCAGTTATCTTCTGCAAATGTGAATGTTCTGTGCTTATGGTTTTGCCGCAGGTCATCGCTCATGAGATTTCCCATAGCTGGACTGGGAACCTGGTGACCAATACGACCTGGGAGCATTTCTGGTCAGTCCGACACATTGAGCTTTTTCTGAATATGCAGATGAGAATATACAAAATATGCACTTAAGCTCCACCTTCCATGATGTTCTTTTGGTTGTAATGATTTGACATTGTTCTGTAGTACATTGAACTATTTTATTTCAATCTGGCTAGATCCTATTTTCTATAATATATGACCCCTTTAATCTGTAACAAGTGAACTCTTTCCCTGCAGGTTGAACGAGGGTCATACGGTGTATATTGAGAGAATGATTGCCAGGTGTATGGAGAGTGAACAGCTCAGGCAGTTTAAAGGCATCGGAGGATGGAAAGAACTTCAAGAGTCTGTGAGTCACACATACAGATCAATCAACAAATATTAACATGTTCTCAGCTTCTGCAGATAGACATTCCCCATAAATGATCTTCTGATCTGCTGAACTCATCCCTTATATTGCTTTGCCAACTCTATTTGTGACCTTGCACTTATGTTTTTTTGGAGACAAAATAAAATTGCTGCAATTTACGAGTTAAGTAAGTCACTGTTGTATCGTTTTGTAGGTGAAACAGTTTGGGGCGAATAATGTCCTCACAAACCTCGTCCCAAATCTGCATGAGGTGAACACAGATGAAGCCTTCTCCTCTGTGCCCTATGAGAAAGGATTCGCTCTGCTTTATCATCTGGAGGAACTGATGGGAGGTCCAGGTACACAAACAAAATGCTTTCTCCTCTTCCTGTTTAATGTGCCAAAACTACTTCAATATAATTAAACTAATTCTGCTGCAGAATGGAAATCATTCACACATTTATTATAGAATACAATATTTATTACTTTACATATGTTAATAGTGTGTATGTGTATATAGTTTGTCGGTGTGTCCTTTTATCTTACAGGCCTTTTTATTATTCAGGTAGGGTAAGGTTAGTCAAATCTAGCCTAATCCATAAAGTACCCACCTGCTAGCAGGTTGACGTCCTTCAGGGATGACATAGAAGTTGTGGTTTATTGAGGCTCAGTTTGTAGTTAAAAGTCTCACAGAAAGCAATCATAACAATAATAATTTGTGCATACATTTATATGTGTAAAAAAAACGAGGTATACTTTGTTTTAGTTGACCAGGTTTCCTTCTAAGCTTAATGCAGGCAGCATCTGAGGAGTGTTTTCACCCCTCAGTCCCTTTATACTCAATTCAACTTTTATTTCCAGACTCATTAGAGAGGAAACATACAACAGCTAACACAAAATTACAAACAATAGACGATCATATCAGTACTTTCTCATAGGTGATTGGTATCGGATCACACTTTGCTTAGGATTAGTCAACAGCATAATAATAGCATTCTGTTAATTATCCAGCCGACAAATACATTTATACATCAAATACCTTATTAAAGCCATACGTTTTTACTCTACAAAATAAATTACTTGCAGTACTCCACCTCAATGTTTTTTTCTTTTTCTTTTTCTTTCTTCTTTCTTTCAATATAATCCTCATACAATCATTGTAGGTAACCTGAAGTTTACATAAACTCACTTTTTTAAACTTAACCCACAAGGGAGCAGTATAAATGGATGTACAGTATGCTCTAAAAAGGTTGATCTTAACCTGATCCGAACACATAACATTTTCTCACCAACATATTTGCTTGGGCATATAACATTCGGCGCTGCCTATACATATCATCATCATCATCATCATCATCATCATCACTCATTTCTTTATACTCTTTATACTTTAATTATAATTCCACTAATCCACTTCTATATTAGTCATTAAGGTCCTGTATGATTCTTCCTGCAGTATCAGTCTCTTTAATTCATGCTTAATCCACCGGATGTCCTTATGCTGTTGTCTTCTATCACTCCTCCTCTTCTTCACTTAAGTCTTTGTCTGGCTCACCTCTGCTTGAGGTTGCTTCATGCTCTCTTCACGCCTGTGTACATTAACCTCTGTGGTTGGTTACAAAAGTATCAAACTCAAGAACCTAACTTTCACAACTGTTGCTTAGTCATTTTACCTTATAACATACAAAGGAAGTATTGCATTTACTTAATTTCACAATCATTCAATCATATATGGCCTTATAATAACTTAAAATATCAATCTAAATAAATAAATAACACGACAGACAGACAGACAGACAGACACACACACACACACACACACACACACACAGACGAACACACACAATAAAAAAATAATAAATAAACGCATCAAATAAAAGGAAAAACAAGCTTTCTCTGCCTTTAATTATAGAGGTCTTCATGGGATTCGTAAAGTCCTACATTCAAATGTTTGCGTATGGCAGTGTAACCACAGAGGAATGGAAGAACTATTTGTTCACTTACTTCAAAAACAAGGTGAGTACTTGAATATATACATACATGCATCTTTTTTGTATGCAAGATATGCTTTTTTGGATGCCAGTAAAGCTCGGTAATGTACAGATACATATTTTTGTCAAAAAAGAATGCTAATGGAATGTGTCTCATCATTTGGAACTAATCCTGTGAAAATCAAGTAAGATTCTATTGGATGTTAAATATATTTTTTCCCTGTTGGATTACAAAGTTAGGATTAAAATCCCATTAGCTTTCCTTTAGGATTATTTTTTTGTTCTTTTAATTGTTGTTCATGCCATCTCTTGTGTATTATTAATATAGCACACATTTTGTGTGCTCCATGTACTGTGTAAATGTCTCTTTGTTTCTTTGTCAGGTGGACATCTTAAATAAAGTGGACTGGAATGCATGGATGCACACTCCAGGAATGCCCCCCATCAAACCACAGTGAGCACCAGAGCATATACGTTTGTTTGTGTGTGTGTGTGTGTGTGTGTGTGTGTGTGTGTGTGTGTGTTTTAGGTATTCCCTACATTGTGGGGACAACATGGATGCCAAAAAAAAAAACGGTCTATGGAATGTCCCCAAAAAAGTGTGCGTGTGCACGATTTTAATTGAACTTCGCCTCTTTGTGCACAGGTATGACACCACTATGGCTGACGCCTGCACTGCTCTGTGCCAGAGATGGGTGAAGGTGAGTCTTTCTCCTGTTAAAGGTGGGGTAGGCAACTTCCGAGAGGCTAGCAGTAGCAAGCTAGCTTTGAAAACATAATATCCCAGCCTCCCTTCAGAGGATCTCCAAAGCCACACCTCCTACAAAACGCACACAGCCAGAGCAGAGTCTGCAAAGCTTCACAAGCACGGCGTTAAATTACTTAATAAATTACTTCATACTTTAAATTACTCTCAAAGCACATAAAGTTATAATAATAATGAATGCAAACAACTTAGCGCTCTGACTTGTACCACCTGACTGCTGCAGATAATTTCAGGGTTGATAATGTTGATTTATTTGGACCACTTCTAATAATGATTGCTATCAGGGCGAGAAAAGAGTTTCAACCAGTGTTTTCAGTTAAAAACTCTATGAAAAACACTGCCTACCCCACCTTTTAAACTACACCAAAGCCTTTCACAGCTTTCAAGCTGTTCAACATAATCCCTCTCTTCCTCTTTCTCTGTATGTTTGTGCATTTTCAGGCAAAAGAAGGGGACCTTACGAGTTTCACTGAGGCAGATGTGAAGCAATTGAAATCTCCTCAACTCATCGAGTTTGTGGCTTTGTTACTCCAAGAGGTACTAGTTAGTTATCTGTGTGAAACTCAGTTGATGTTGGTACCTGATATATGACATATCTAGGGACCACAATATATTGGTTGTTTTCTGCTTTGTCTTGGTTGTATCCTGTTTTGTCTTGGGTCTGCGAGTTTTCACATTTCTTTTATGTAAACCATATATATATCCAAAAAGTATTGGGACACCCCTCCAAATCATTGAATTCAGGTGTTCCAATCACTTCCATGGCCACAGGTGTATAAAATCAAGCACTAGGCATGCAGACGCTTCTACAAACATTTGTGAAAGAATGGGTCGCTCTCAGGAGCTCAGTGAATTCAAGCGTGGTACCGTGATAGGTTGCCACCTGTGCAATAAGTGCATTTGTGAATTTCCTCACTACTAAATATTCCATGGTCAACTGTTAGTGGTATTATAACAGTGGAAGCAATTGGGAACAACAGCAACTCAGCCATGAAGTGGTAGGCCACATAAAATCACAGAGCAGGGTCAACAATGAAGTCGCCAACTTTCTGCAGAGTCAATAGCTACAGACCTCCAAACTTCGTGTGGCCTTCAGATTAGCTCAAGAACAGGGTGTAGAGAGCTTCATAGAATGGGTTTCCATGGCCGAGCAGCTGCAACCAAGCCTTACATCACCAAGTGCAATGCAAAGCGTCGGATGCAGTGGTGTAAAGCACGCCGCCACTGGACTCTAGAGCAGTGGAGACGTGTTCTCTGGAGTGACCAATCACGCTTCTGTCTGGCAATCCGATGGACGAGTCTGGGTTTGGCAGCTGCCAGGAGAACGGTACTTGCCTGACTGCATTGTGCCAAGTGAAAAGTTTGGTGGAGGAGGGATTATGGTGTGGGGTTGTTTTTTCAGGGGTTGGGCTTGGCCCATTAGTTCCAGTGATAGGAACTCTTAATGCTTCAGCATGCCAAGACATTTTTGACAATTTCATGCTCCCAACTGTGTGGGAACAGTTTGGGGATGGACCCTTCCTGTTCCAACATGACTGCGCACCAGTGCGCAAAGCAAGGATTGAGTAAGTTTGGTGTGGAGGAACTTGACTGGCCTGCACAGAGTCCTGACCTCAACATGATAGAACACCTTTGGGATGAATTAGAGTGGAGGCTGTGAGCCAGGCCTTCTTGTCCAACATCAGTGTCTGACCTCACAAATGCTCTTCTAGAAGAATGGTCAAAAATTCCCATAAACACTCTCCTAAACCTTGAGGAAAGCCTTCTCAGAAGAGTTGAAGCTGTTATAGCTGCAAAGGGTGGGCCAACTCCATATTATGGGATGTCATTAAAGTTAATTTGCACATAAAGGCAAAACTTTTTGGCAATATAGTAAACATGGTATGATGTACATTACTTTTTAATTATTAACTTTTTAAATTTTCTTTTAATTTAAAGATCTGATTTAGTCTAATGCCCTATTATATTGATGCTGACTAAGTAAAGCTGTACCAAATCATACCCATTTAGCACTGCAGATCAAAAGACATAGAGGAACAGAAAGCAGAAGTAGTTTTAAAATATGTCTTTCCGTTTCCTCTGTGTATTGCCTGTGCCCAGGAGCCCCTTCCTCTCTCCCATGTGAAGAAGATGCAGGAGGTCTACCAGCTGAACAATATTAAAAACGCAGAGGTTCGCTTCAGGTAAGTAGGTACCCCTTTCTTTGAATAATCTGATTATTACGCACAGTATTTCATGTTAAATTGTTTGTGTTAATGCAGGTGGTTGCGTGTCTGTGTGAGGGCACACTGGGAGGAAGCCGTTCCCCTGGCGCTGAAGATGGCTACTGAACAAGGCAGAATGAAATTCACTCGCCCGCTCTTCAAGTAAATTCATTCATTTGTTCTGATAAGTCCATTATTGGGCCAAAAACATCAACAGAAATAAATGGGGGTCACTTGTTAAAAATGGACCAAAAAGGAAAAAAAGGAACGGGATGTTACAGAGAGTTTTGTAATTTCCTTGCTGCCACGAGCAACCAAACATTTCACTGACATGCTTCTGTTTTTAACAGTCCAGAGCTCTTCAAGATCATTTCAATGTCCTAGTGTGCACTTGCACTGCTCTCTCTCTCTCTTTCTCTCTTTCTCTCTCTTCTCTCTCTCTCTCTCTCTCTCTCTCTCTCTCTCTCTCTCTCTCTCTCTCTCTCTCTCTCTCTCTCTCTCTCTCTCTCTCTCTCTCTCTCTCTCTCTCTCTCTCTCTCTCTCTCTCTCTCTCTCTCTTTCTCTCTCTCTCTCTCTCTCTCTCTCTCTCTCTCTCTCTCTCTCTCTCTCTCTCTCTCTCTCTCTCTCTCTCTCTCTCTCTCTCTCTTTCTCTTTCTCTTTCTTTCCCTTTTAGGGAAGTTTACAACTTCCCCAAGTACAGCGACGAGGCAGTGAAGACCTTTAAGGAGCAACGTGGAGCACTGCACCCCGTCACAGCGATGTTGGTGGCCAAGGATCTGAAAATCGATGGCTAAAATGCTGATTTCTGCCCTTCTTGTGTGCAGGCAGTGTTTCTGTGCTTCAGCTTAGTCCTCAGATGCAAACCTGCAAATCAGGTTAATGTGCAGAACGTTTTTCTCATTGGCTGAAGCTTGGCTTTTTAATGTCTTCTAGGAGATTTCAGTCTCAGGGCTTAGAACAAAAATGAGTTTCAGAATCATGCAGTTTAGTGTTTAAAAAAATAAGCATATCTTGCTATATCCCTTTATATGATTTGTCAAAAGGAATGTTCTGTAATAAACTCATCTGTACAAGAAGTTTCTACTCTATTGTCCAATAAAAAATTATACAGAATAAGGTGCATTGCATGGCACATAAACGTATGTATTTCTTGTGTACATTTGTGGTCACAACATGCATGTTGTTGTTTTTTTTTTTCTTCTTTTGAAACCGCATTTAAGTTGCAGAAATGGTTCATAAGGTGACCTTTTTAGACCTGCTGATATCAAATGTGTATTCTGAAATGATTTAGTCCAACAACGCTGAAGACCAATGAAATAAAGTTGGAGCTAAAGGCCCTGTCCCAAATGGCAATGCATGTACACTTGCGGTCAATGGGTGCCACGTGTGCGTATCTGTACACATTAAGTCCATAAGACCATTGGGGGTACTTCTCAATACCAGGGGTGATTATAGGATTTCAGTATTAGGGTATGATTTAAACAAAATTAATATATTGTTTGTATACTAGAGTAGGCATCTACATTCTACACTACCTATCAAGTCAATTTAGTCCTTGAATATTTAATTCACTTCTAATCATTTTAAATAACCAACTAATATTACAATAATTTTATTTTATATATAAACTTTATATTACTGTACTAGTATAGATTGGCAAAATGTGGGTAAAATATTTTTGGAAAAAATAAAAAATTAACACATGTAATGTTTTAAACACTATTATTTTGTTTCGCTACATTTGCAGTACAGAGCAGTAAATTTAACTTTAAAGATCTACATTTCTACAGCTGACAATGTTAAAATGACCAAATAAACAAACCGGCTGAGATCTGGTTTGGATTGTAAGATGGCTTGTAAAACCTCATAATTGTCAGGGATCTTTTCTCTTTTCATTTCTATTCTTTTCACAAATTTAGCTGTATAAAGTTTTTCATTCGCCCGTCTCTTCCCTACCTACTTAGGTTACCATCATTTGCCTTTCAAAGGGGAGGCCCTTCAAAAAGAAAACGATGGGAACCTACACAGTAAAACACACAATCACACATTACATACATTACCTGTCCATGAGCAGAAGTCCATCATTACAGCCGGTGTCTGTCCACACGACTCTGAGCTCTGATCCCGCTGGCCGGGTTTACGCTCCACAACACAATCACTGATTCTGTAGAGTCACGGCACAAACAAACACATCATTACACACTGTCTATATCTAGAAAACTAATCTGAATTACAAAAACAAGACTGACAAAATTAAGAATTAAAAACTAAATCCATTCAAAGACAAACATCAGAACAAGATTACAGAAATGATACGCAATGAAGTGTCTCTTTACTTTGTTTCATATTATGACATTTTTCATTAAAACAACATTTTAAAGGCTGTGTAATTCACACAAATCACCACAGGAGGGCAAACACTTTTAAGTTCATTACAGTGTAATTCACACAAATCTTAAAGGCTGTGTTTTCCTGTCATATTCCAGTCATAACAGGAAGTAGAAAAGCCTGAAGCAGCAGGAGAACATCAGAGCTGCACAAACTCCTGCTGACTCTCGCATCAATCCAGAAAACACTGCAATATCAACCGAGTGAGTCCTTCTTATTCCACTTTATAGTGTGAATATCAGAGGCCATTCATTCAGAGACTGGAGAGGAAACGCGACAGCTAGCGAGTGATTTACTCTATAGCGCCTGCGAGTCATCTGACAAGAGAAATTGACTTTATGCGGAAAGTTACTCACAGGTGAGTCGCGTGACACTCGGTCCCTCATCTGATCCGTCTCTGTGTCGGTTTTATTATCAGTTGAGCTGGAATATGTGCTGTTAAAGTCACATTTAGAGCTGTCATCTCATCTGCAGGACCTGCACGTGTTGTTGTGACTGTCATCAAGCGTCATGTTGTCAAGCAGCCGAAGAGTCAGACTGAAGGTGAAACCGCTTCTGCCGCCTAGAGGAGCGGAGGGGAATGACCTTTACTCTCGCCTTATAAAAAAAGAGAAAGTCTGGTCTTTTGTGTATATAAATGTATTTTAACAGATGAGCAGAGATGACAGTTCGATTTTAAGTTCATTAGAGTCGATTTGCAGTGGTGTAATTCACTCAAGTCACCACAGGAGGGCGAAACTATTTTAAGTTCTTTAGAGTCGATTTTGCAGTGGTGTAATTCACACAAATCATCACCACAGGAGGGCGAAACTATTTTAAGTTCTTTAGAGTCGATTTGCAGTGGTGTAATTCACTCAAGTCACCACAGGAGGGCGAAACTATTTTAAGTTCATTTGAGTCGATTTTGCAGTGGTGTAATTCACTCAAGTCACCACAGGAGGGCGAAACTATTTTAAGTTCTTTAGAGTCATTTTGCAGTGGTGTAATTCACACAAATCACCACAGGAGGGCGAAACTATTTTAAGTTCTTTAGAGTCGATTTTGCAGTGGTGTAATTCACACAAATCACCACAGGAGGGCGAAACTATTTTAAGTTCTTTAGAGTCGATTTTGCAGTGGTGTAATTCACACAAATCACCACAGGAGGGCGAAACTATTTTAAGTTCTTTAGAGTCGATTTTGCAGTGGTGTAATTCACACAAATCACCACAGGAGGGCGAAACTATTTTAAGTTCTTTAGAGTCGATTTTGCAGTGGTGTAATTCACACAAATCACCACAGGAGGGCGAAACTATTTTAAGTTCTTTAGAGTCGATTTTGCAGTGGTGTAATTCACACAAATCACCACAGGAGGCGAAACTATTTTAAGTTCTTTAGAGTCGATTTTGCAGTGGTGTAATTCACACAAATCACCACAGGAGGGCGAAACTATTTTAAGTTCTTTAGAGTCGATTTGCAGTGGTGTAATTCACTCAAGTCACCACAGGAGGGCGAAACTATTTTAAGTTCATTAGAGTCGATTTGCAGTGGTGTAATTCACTCAAATCACCACAGGAGGGCAAACTTTTAGATCATCTGACTTTTTGGCACATATTTATTTAAAAAGACAGGACACAACAAAATCACACACAGATGCGGATACAGTTGATACAAAGAATAACTTAAATGATAATAATAAATGTAGCATATATATAAGTTCTCATATTTCAATGTCAAATATCAACAGCTTTTCACACATGACACTTATAGAAATAAAAACCTTTCTCTAAGAGTAGCTCTGGTTTTCTCACAACTGAATAATAAATCTAAAGAAATACTTTGCAACATGTTGTGTGTGTTTATTTCTGGAGAGAGCAGTGAATGAGTTATCAATCAATGATGAGCATCTTTTAGCAGCTTAAACATGCGTTAAGATGAACTTTAAATCTGAAACAACATCATTTCCTCTCAGGCTCTGTGGCGCAGCGGATGGTCGCTCTCCTCTCAAACCGGAAAGTCCTGGTTCAAATCCCACATTTGTTAAAGTTATTCCTCATTTAACACAAAGCTCTGGATAAAACCTGTTCAAACGCTCCTCATCTCTGCAGTCTCAGTGGCTCAGGAGAGAAAGAGTTGTGCTTCAATCACAGCGTCCTGAGTTCAAATCCCACTATTGCTGACCTTAAACTCTTCTCATTAGACAAGATGTCCTGAAAACCAGTCACCGTCACAAGATCCGTGATGGGCGAGTGGATAAACACACACTCTCTGAGGACGAGGCTGTGATGAACACACGGGTTCAAATCCCACTTTAACTGCTTTATTGGAAACTCTCAGGATACCAGTGAAGTATAAGTTCCTTCACATGTTGAGACAAGAGACCTGTGGCTCACAGGTATGAGCGCTGCCTCACGGGTTCAGAGGTTGCTGGTTCGATCCCAGCCGGGTCTCTGCGATAGGAGTGAATGTGGTGTGTGTGTGTGAGTGGCGCGCCCAAAGGAGGGGGATACCGGTGTGGTCTCCCCCCGGAGCTTCCGGTACAATCTCCAGCAGGGGTTATACTTTTGGACACAACGAGACAAAAAAAAAATAAATTATATAAAAATTTTCTGCCCCCGTCCCTTCCCCACCCAGTTAGGTTCCCATCATTTGCCTTTCAAAGGGGAGGCCCTTCAAAAAGAAAACGATGGGAACCTACACAGTAAAACACACAATCACACATTACATACATTACCTGTCCATGAGCAGAAGTCCATCATTACAGCCGGTGTCTGTCCACACGACTCTGAGCTCTGATCTCGCTGGCCGGGTTTACGCTCCATACAGTTCCTTTTTTAAGTAAAGACATAAAAACAGTAATTAGTCCATATTCTACATCTAAAAAATGAGAATGTGAAAGTTAGTCTAAAGTGGTTAATAGATGAAAATGGAATATATATTGAAAACCTAAAGCTGTACACTGTGAAGAATATATGGCTGTATATATTATACTTAAAAATATATAATAATATTTTAACTTTCTAATATTTTAACTTTCCTTTACAATAAACAAGAGTAGTCCTAAAAGGCTGGTTTCTTGCTCATGGATTTAGCTCTGTTCTGGACTGTGTATATGATGGTTTTCATTAGAAGCAAAAGCACAGCAGCTCTACTAAAGCCTGAAGCAGCTTCACTCTCAGCTGACTCACATGACAAACATCAGTCCAGTAGAGTACCTACACTCCTACAGAAACACTACAACTACAACAACAACAACAACTCAGACACAAAAAACACGAGTCCTTATCATTCTACTTTATAATAAGAACATCAGATGGCAACTCATTCAAAGATGACACATTTAACGCAACACCTAACGATTCATTTGTTCTTCTGAAGGTCTGATGGAGTTCAGCATGTAAACAAAGCCTAAATTACCTGACAGAGTTTAGCGCGAGATACTCATTTCACTAAAGAAATTCTCTTTATGTGCAAAGTTACTTACCGGTGTGTGACGGTTTATTTGCAGAAACAGGTACAGTTGTGTGTGATATTAACAGTTGTCATCTGCACGTGCTGTAGCGACTGTAAAGCGTCAATGTTGTCAAGGACTCAAAGGTGTCACTCTGACAGTGAAACCCGCTCACGCCTCCTAGTGGAGCGGATGAAAAACTGCACTTCAGTTTCTGCCATACTGCTAGCAGTACTGAAGTGCAAAGCTGGTGTTCTGGATAAGTGCATTTTTGACCATAAGTGTATCTGCATGAACCACAAGAGTATGAAAGCATGAACAGAAAACTAGTTATGTTGTTGTTTCTTTAAAAAAAAAGAAAAGAGAAACATCCATAGAAACACGTTTACCTGAAAATACAGCATAATGTGAAATGTTCTCCAGTTTTCCACCAACAGACTCAGTGAGTGGATCTTCCTGTGTGTCACTGATGAGGAGGAGTCCTCTGAGATCAATGTGGACAAAAGGTGTATCTGCATTCATTATGAAAACAGGGGTGTCTAATCCTGCTCCTGGTGAGCCACTTTCCTGAGCTCACCCGAAGCACTCTGAACGCCCTCCTGTGGGTAACTGTGTGAACAACACTTCTTCTTCTTTTTCCTTTTTTTTCCCCAACTAAAACTCAGTGTACAGGCAAACCTTGCTTTAAATGATCTTGAAACGCCAAAATCTGATTATAAGTTCTAATATGTTTTAAATAAGCTCTCTGACACACTACAGCTGCCAGGCTGGCGTTGACCTTTGACATACCATACCAATAATACATAATCTATAATTTATTAATGTTTTCCTTTATCGGGTGATCTGACAAAAAAACAAATCCTCTTTGTGTTCTTATTACTTATGTTTGTTTAATATTAAGGTCACTATTTAGTTTAAATTGGTTTATTATTAAGATCTTTTTGGCTCGGCACCTTGTCTCTCTGCACTGCTTGCAGATCACATACATTTCTTTAGCAATTAAAACATCATGTCAAATAAACATTTCCTTTACAAATGGAAAATGTACAACTTAAGAAACAGTCACCAGGATTTGACTATTTTAATATTGCAGGGATAAAATGACATTAAATTAAATTTAGTGATGAATGCAGAATACTTGTGTGTCCAAGACAAAAACAAAATAAGCAGAAATACAACATGACATCAGTAAAATATGTCGCTTTACTGGCTCTACAAGTGCAGTCAAACAGAACAGTGGCTTTATAATGACTAGAACTGCATATGTGAAGGTGGCAAAGTCTTCTGGATCTCTGGGTTGTTTCGATTTGTTGCATGTTTACCTCAGCCTGCCGCCAACCTTGCCCTTGCCACGACCTTTGGCACTGCAAAGAGAAACATAATTATCAAACCGTTTTATTTGGCTGCATATCAGATAATTGTTGATCCTTTCATCAATCAATCCACTGATCTACTAAATAACTGCGCTATGAGAACATAACATAATGCTACTCAGTGTGCTATGGAAATTATTTAAATGAGTTTGTGCATTTTATTTCTAATCACAATGCTAAAGCATTTCAGTTTTGACTTGGAAATGAGCACATTTCTCTATTACAGATCTCAGATCATAGACTATTTATCTGTGCATATCCTAATTAATATTCATAAGCTAAGGCTTAACTGTGTTGACAAAACAACACAACCAAATCCAAAAAGTCAACATGGAATATTTCACAAACTACTTTACTTCCATAATATGAATGCATGACCTATTTCAGAGTAAAAACAAAAAAGCAAGAACATTTTTGAAATTTATGCAAGAAAAAAATGAAAGGTAAGACTTTTTTTTTTTTTATTGGGAATTTGTTCTCAGCCATTTCACAAGCTAGAGCTTAAAGTCGCCATGAAATGGAAGTTGCAATAGTCTTTTTTTTCCTATTGTGATGTATTTCTGGCTTGGAAATGTGGGGCGGGACTTGATTTTGCCGACTGGGAATTGACTGGATGGTTATGGTTTGCTAATGTGCATGGATGAATCATTTATACTGCAATATTCCATTAAAAAAACAAACAAGAATTGTCTGCTTTGATTTCAAGGTGATTTTAATTGTGTTGTGACAACACAACCACCATCCAAAAAGGATTCCTGTCCCCACAACCTCATGCTTTCCAATATAGTTTATGTATTCCAAAATTCAGCACTTTCAGGTTGAAAATTGTATTTTAGTGACATTGCGATGGCTAGACTGAGCTTGATTTTGACAACAAACAATTGATGAAAACTGAGATGACATTTAGAATAGAAATGTGACTGCTTTAGGGCCAGTTCACATAGAACACGCTTTAGCTGTTAAATGCGCAATGTCTTTTTTTTTAACTTGAGCGCCACGGTTTAAGAATGCCGTGTAATGCAAGAGACACAACGGTTAAACATGTCCATCTAGCACATGTTTACATTGAAAAAAACAATGAAAACGTAGCACAGTGGAATAGAAAAAAGTGTTATGTGTGAACTGCCCCTTACAGGTAACAGCTGAAAAAGTAAAAAGACAGTTAAGAAAATGGCAGTTCGCAAAATTAGAAGAGACAAGTTTCAAACGCATGCAAGGAAAAGGTGCCACTCAGTCGCATGCAGTCCATGTTGCAGTCTAGTTTTGTCCTAATGTGTTTCTTACCCTCTTGTTCGGCCTACAAATTCCGTCTCCAGAGGCAAAATAATCATTTTGAACTTACCATTCCATTGGAGTTGCTCTCATTTATGCCCAATCAATATATTTAATGTCTTTCGTAAAGTCAGCTTTTATAATAATTCATATTTATCTGCATATAATACGAGTGTATTTATAGACAAATTCATGTACTGGATGTGTTGGCGAGGACAGTAAAGTACGAACGGAAGGAGCCACTTAAACTGGTCATATTAGGATTGAGTGGAAAGATCCTAAACACTTCCCCGTTTGACACTGGGATTGAGCTGAACCACATGCTCCGAGCTCGCTCCTGTCAAGATCGTACGGTTTCATCGGGCCTGGGATCTGAAAGAAGTGGGATCAGTTGAGCAGACCAAACCAAAAACTGCTTTGTCTTGGTCAGCTTAAAGGGATAGTTTACCCCAAAATTTAAATTCTCTCATCATTTATTCACCCTCACGCCATGGCTTCCTTTCTTCAGATAACAAAAACTAAATATTTTTTTAGAAAAATAAGCCACCTCTTTGAGCCCATATAATGCCATTGAATGGGAAAAAAAATCACAGTGATAGTGATGGTAATTCAGACAACCCCAGTGGATGAATCAATGTCTTTTGAAGCCAAACGGTGTGTAAGAAAAATACTTATATTTTAAACCAAAAAGAGTTCATAATATGAGTATTTTTCTTTTACATACCTATCGTTTGGCTTCAGAAAACATTTTGTTATCTGAAGGAAGAAAGTCATGGCATGAGGGTGCACTCAAAATGCTGGGTTAAAAACAACCCAAGTTGGATTGAAAATGGACTAATCCAGTGATTGGGTTGTTTTAAGCAGACATTTGACCCAACCGTTGGGTTAAAACAACCCATTTACTGGGTTAAAACCAGTAGTGATGTTATGATTAAAATTTTGGGGTAAACTATCCCTTTAACAGCAACACATCCTCTGTTTCCTTCCTCTGAGCCAGACCTCATTGAAACCAGGGGAAAGTGACCAGTGTGGCTCAGGGTACTTACCTCTGGTGATCTTTGACTCTAGCCAGTAGTTGAGTGATCTGTAAGGAACACATACGGAAGCCTTGCTAAGCACAAAAGACAATATCAAAAGAACCAGCTGACGGGGGAAAACCTGTGGATTCGCAGATGTCCGCTGCCTGATTGCAGCCACAAGCACATCACCTGTCTTCACCGGCCGACCGAGAGCCCAGACCCGACACAAATCTGACCGACAACAGTTACTGACAGCAGGCTACACAACACTGAGGTGGCCGCCGTCACAGCCAGTTACTTACAACTTCTGTTGTTCATTGATTCGGGTCTGGAGAACATTCATCTGGAAGCAAGTCACAGTTTTAGACAGGTAGGCCGTGGAGGCCTGTTTATCACAGCGCCAAAGTGGAAGCTACTTTACCGGCTAAGTCTTTTAGGCCCTGTTTACATCTGTTATTAAGATGCGTTTTGGTCGATCGGATCACAAGTAGACGAGCACATGAGCATCTACTCTATAAAAGCAATCTGGTCTAAATGTGTTTTCAACTACCTCTGGAAGTGGTCAAAGGTAGACAAGCTCAAAATGTTTTAGACCCTGTTTACACCTGTATTTAGCATTGTCCACTTGTGATCGGATTGACAAAAACACTTCTGAATACCACACTCTAAAAAAATCCTGGGTTAAAAACAACCCAAGTTGGGTTGAAAATGGACTAACCCAGCAATTAGGTTGTTTTAACCTAGTGAATGGGTTGTTTTAAGCCAGCGGTTGGGTTATATGATTGCTTAAGACAACCCAATCACTGGGTTAAAACAACCCAATTGCTGGGTTAGTCCATTTTCAACCCAACTTGGGTTGTTTTTAACCCAGCATTTTTTAGAGTGCAGGCCAAGTCAACATGAAATATTCAACCATTTTACTTCTGTAATGGGAATATATGACAGATTTCACAAGAAAAAATGTAAGCTGGGATATGATTTAAATTGGTAATTTGTTGTATTGTGAAGTGATTTCTATATACTGCATTTTTTTTTTTTTTTTTTTTTTTGAAGAAGAAACAATTTAAAAATTGCTTGTAAATTTCACAATTTATTACAAGAAATTGCTAATAACATGTTAAATTAAACATGACATTTTATTTAAATGTAGTATATTCTTGTCAAATGAACTACATTGTTTTTTTCTTTATTTAAAACTTTGAAACTTTTAGAGTGTATGACAGGGGTTTGATGTAATTTTTGGAGGGATAACCAATTGTTAACAATTAATTTTAAAAAGTTGTTTTCATGTTGACTTTAAGTGATTAATGTCGAGTCAAACCACACATTTTTTAATAATATTTTATAATCTACTTTCTGTAGACTTGTGCTTACAAGATTTCAACAATAACAACTGATACCAACATAAATAAAGAAACAATTAAGGCAATATGGCAAAAGGAAATTGTTATCATAATGTTTGCAACAAAAATGCAATATACAAATCCCATATTGACAGTGTAATTTTATAAACATTCATGCTTTTTATGTTGTTGTGTGATTACATCAACACTTACGTCATATTTCTGCCTCTTCAGTTTCTCGCTGAGGTCGAACTTCTCAGCCTCCAGCTGCATCATCCACTGCCAGAGCTCACTGGCCTTCTCTCTGCGAGAACCAATCAGAAGCTTCATCAGTGGCCGTTCACACAACACCGGCTGATGGGAACTGTGATGAGATCATGTTCAGCGGAGACTTACTTCAGTTTATCTTCAGACAGATGATCGATGGTGAGTGCCTTCCTCCTATCTGCCAGGATCTTCCTCTTCTTCTCTCGCTCCGTCTGTTTCTTCGCCCCTTTGCGGCCTTCACCCTGCGAGACATAAAGGATGGTATTTGATTCAGAGAGAGAGAGAGAGAGAGAGAGAGAGTCTTATTTTGCACATGCACATTATCTTAGGTTATCTAGGTTACCCTTTTCCATGCAGTTTATGGATCAAAATCCAATATAAAAACTTGTAGTTTCCTAGATATCTCTTAATTCAAACCTTCTGTTGGATTCCTCCGTACTGGTGTGTCATGTTGGTAAGAGCTTTCTTCTTCTTGGCATCTTCATCTTGTTTCTTCCTCTGTTCCTCTAGCTCTCTTCTCTCCTTTTCTTCCTGTTGAGAGATTCAATGGAAAGAGTTTCACTTATTTCCTCCATTTCTATTCTTGCACTCAGCATCAAGGAGTTAAACGGCTGCTTCCTATTGGCTCACCGCCAGACGGGCTTGTCTCTCCTTCTCCTTATCTGCACGGACTCTTTGCTGCTCTGCTCTCTCTGTGCGACGCTTCTCCTGTACAAGCACCAGACAGACACAACACTGTCAATCACATTATTTAGCATTTAAACTGTGTAATACAATTCTGAAACCCTTCTGGATTAGACAGTTCTTCCAGATTATGCAGGACTTACGATTCTGTTGACCAGAGCGATCAGCTCCTCTTCATCTTTCTTCCTCTGGATAAAATGAGCCTCAATCAGAGACTGAAGCTCAGATAAATCCTTCTCCTGACGCTTCCTGTGGATGTCCTGTGGATGTCACACACACACACACACACACACACACACACACACACACACACACACACACACACACACACACACACACACACACACACACACACACACACACACACACACACACACACACACACACACACACACACACACACACACACACACACACACACACACACAGTGAAATAATATTAGTGGTGCCAACAAAAATATGTTCTAAGAATGTTTTGCTAACGTTCCCTATTTCTCGAAACATTTTAAAAACAGGGTTAGGGTTGCTTTTCTTGGAACTTTCCATTTTAGAATTTTAAAAACATTATGGGAACGTTACTTTTGAATGTTCTCTGAAACAAGTAGTAACATTAGACAAACCATGAACGATGTTTAATGGCCAGATAACGTTGAACAAACATTCTATTAAAGCCAGAATGTTAGCTAAAGTTCCGAGAATGTTCCCTGTTAGCTGGGCATAAACAGAGAGTATTAAATAGACCACAACACACTTTGTTCAATTTGCACCCTCCAAATGAAAAATAGTTTTCAAACTTTTTTTAATTTTATATTTCTTCTAAATTGTCTCTCAGTTTAATTTTCAGTTCTGAGTACTGTATCCTACAATGGGCTCAAATGGATCCTTCATTTCCAGCATGATGAATGGAATGAATATACATCTAGATTTTTAATATTAACTAGGCCTAGTTGATCAGACTGCCAGAACTTAACACTGGTTTGAAAATGGAAAATAGTAGTTTGAATTTCTGACATAATAATTGTAGAATTATACATTCACATAATAAAAATCACATGACAAATGAAATGTCATGGACAATATAGCATACCTTTGAAAAAATGTGTATCATTCCTAATGTGCAGGTTTACAAAATTCAATGTAGTAAGCAAGATGCTATAATATTCCATTCCAAACACTTTGAAGCGAATACAGGAAGTGATGTAATTCAAATTTAAACCATTTTACTCACATCAAAGTCCACCTTATCTCCTTCAGGAATCTTTGGAGCAGTGATGTTGGCCATGAATCTGTAAAATAAGTGTTACTCATGAGAACTGACGCTGTGCTTCTTCACGTATGAATTAATGCAGATAAAGTACGAAAGATGTCAATATAGGACATACTTTGGCTTTGGTTTTGTCTCATCTGGGGATAAAATATATGAAAAAAACATAATCACTGACTAATAATATGTCACACAAAAATTTCACATGTCGACCTAGGAGGGAATCAACCAAACCGAATGTGTGTGATTCTAGGAGCAGTTACCTGCGGCCTCCTCCTCTACTGGGGCTTCTGTTAGATGAAGATAGATGAACAGACAAAATTTCACATTAAGACTAATTGCATAGACACATTTTTTTAAGTTGTTAGGAAAAATTGCCAGAACAAAAGAAATGTTTTGATTTTGAAACAAATACCCGGCTGAATGTGACGACCCAATGTTCTGACAGTCACAATCATCACACATGCGATTTAAATTAGCTGATATATTGCATCATGACATACGAACCTTACAAATAAACACAGTTTTTGTCCTCCAGCCTTCACAATGAGACGTCATGCCATTGTAATCATGGTAAACATTTGATTCAGATCACTCTTGAATCATCACATTTTGAATCAGTTAACAAGAAAATAAGCTGTCCATCATGAAGACATGATTTTGGCTCTTCTCATAGTTAATCAGTAATATTTACATGTAATAAACTGAACTGATGGCACTGGCCACCCAGTGCTGCTCACATCATTAAGGTTGAACAGATCACGTTACACACTAAACAACCGTCAATCCTTTGCCTTCCACATATTACAAACTCAGCAGCAAAGTGCCAAAATTTGACTGAATGTCTTGGAAACTCTTGCTGAATGTTTTGTTAATAATGTATATTCTATAAATGAATGTAAAGCTGAAGAGCTTTACCTTCTGGTTCAGGTTCTGGCTCCTCTGTTCAGATATGAGATAAGTTATAAGTGGTTAAAGAATGAAGATTTACAGACACTTGTACACTACAAGGTAAATAACCTCAATATTCTGAAATAATTACCTTCTACTTCCGGAGGCTCTAATATAAGAACAGCAAATCAGTTAGTTTATAAAGACTAGTTCGAGAAATTATAAACATACCATAACATAACATACTAAGATCTGTCATTCAGGAACAGATATTCTGACTGACAAAACTTTTTTTTTTTTTTTTTTTTTGGATAAAAATCAAATTTCAGTTTATAGTAAGTGATTTTCTTTGCAACTGAATTGTTCATATGAACTTGTGTTGCCTGAATGCAGGTCTTGGTTTACATGGTGAGTACTAAAATTTTAAATCTATCATGCACATGGATATATGTATTGATCCAGTGGTTTAAAGATAGCTGACTATTGTAATTTGGATGTTATTTTAAAATCATAAAACATTTAACTAATTATTTTGACAATCAAATGAGGGAATGATTACCTTCCACCTCAGGAGCTGGTTCTAATATGAAAATATAACATGTTAAATATTACCTTGCACTGGTGATGGCAAATGTACAGAAAATCACCACAAAATAAAGGTCAGATCGATGCATTACCTTCCTCTGTTGGAGGTGCCACTATCGAAGAGAAACGATTATTATGGATAGGCTACCATAATGAGTGTAATGTAATGCGTTTTCAATATTTCATGCATGTTTATTTGTATGAAGATATGCAAGCTTTTGTTTTCCATTGTATGAAAAGGTGAACTTACAGCTGAAGTGCAATATTATATCACTAAATCAATAAAAAGTTGAATGAACAATTAAATAATGGGTGCAATTAATGAATGCATGTTTTAAAAATTTACCTTCCACTTCAAGAGGAGTGATAGAACAAATGAATGCAAGAAGGAAGAAATAATAATGCATAAATGAGAATGAGTATATGAATGAATTAACTGCAATAAACTGAAATATTCACATGCATCCTGCAAACACTTTAGTCTGCAGCATTAAACTGACCATTTTAATGCTTTTAAGCTTCATATGTTGTATTAATATTATCTAAATCTAAAATATTTTGAAGTTAATTTAAAATTTTACACCCATGCAGGAAAAGCAACACAACACACAGTGAACAAGGTTTTACCTTCCTCTTCGGTTTCCTCCACTACAGTGTGAACATAATAACGATTAGTAGCAAATACATTCAGAAGCATACGAGGAATATTTGATCAGTCTTTGCATAATCACGATGCTGAATCAAGTTAACAGATCATTTATAACCTTTGTCAGAACATTGAGATCCACCCAACAGCTTGTAAATGACATTGAGAAATAGTTAATGTTCCACCAATGCAGTAGGCTATCTGATGCAATTTGTGTGTGAGCATGGACCAAATTATGCATTAAATGAATTTAACATGATTTTTACATGATCATTTTAACGACACCATAAATCAACTCAGGCTCATTGGAAAAATGTGCTTCTATTACCTATCCATTTAGTAATACGTATACAAAATTGTTGAACGCCTAGATAATTTTTAGCGCCACTCACAGAACATTTCATTTTTTAAATGCCGCAGTACATACAACAGCATAATTTCAGATAATGCGCTTTTAGCGCCACTCACTGGATATTTCACATTTAGGGCCCTATTTTAATGATCTGAGCGCATGTCGCAGGTGCACTTATGGCGTGTTCAAATCCACTTTTGCAAGTTAAACGATGGAAAAAAACGGTCGGCGCGCCAGGCTGATCCAAAAGGATTGTACGTAGTCTCTTAATAAGTCTGGGGTGTGTTTTGGGCGTAACGTGCAATAAACCAATCAGTCTCATCTCCCATTCCCTTTAAAAGCCAGTTGCTCTTGCACCATAGCGGATTCACTATTTACATGGCAGAATTTGCAAGCGGAAACACTGAATGCTTCTCCAGAGATGAATCCTTTTATTTTTTATATTTAAAAATGTTTGTGTGCTGCTGCCCTGTGTGTGTAATAAGCAATGTGTAACAAGTGTATGCGCACTGTGCACCCGCCTATAGGCGCATATTAATATTTAATGCATATAATGCATATTAATATTTAATGCACCCTTTAGATAACACAAAAAATACTGTGCCATTGACTTTAGACCAGGTTTCAGTTGATCAATGGCGCAGTCAGTTTTAGATGCCTCAAAATAGCAACACGCCAACAATGCGCCTGAACACACCTCGTTTTCAGACCAGCACACCCATGGGCGAACAGATGGGTGTGAGTGCATTTGCTATTTAAACAACGTGCAGGATGTGAAAATGATAACTGCGTCGGGCTGAAACTAGCAAAAACACTTGCGTCGCTCCTGGTGTCGCATTGTGCCGGGTGTATGATAGGGCCCTTAAAGTGTCACATACAAGAAGCAATGCAATATTATTTTGCAGAAATATCGCCAGAGGTAGGCTACGTTTTTCCAATGAGCTATAATAGGCCTACTTGCAGGCAACAAGCATTAGCCTACATTTTACATTCACGGACTGTTATGGACAGCACACAAGAGACGAATTGGGGGACTGACATCTGAGACAATAGGAAATGGACATGGGCAGGACACACTTGACTTGACAACAATGTCACCCTGCAGCACATAGGCCTACTGATATTGTTGCAGCCTTGAGTAACCCAATTCTACAGGACATGTAGCCGAGGACAAAAGCGATTCTTGTGCATTGTCTAATATAGAACATGCACACAAGCTGCCAGCATGCAAAACTTTCTCTGGACCAGCCTCCATTTCCATGAAGACATAATTAATAATAGTGCATGAATAGATACTCTCAAACTGGCTTACCTTCCCTATTACATACACACAGGGTGAAAAGAGAAAAATAAAGGAAAAAAGGATGAACAGTTGATTTTAAGTTGGGTAATGAATTAAAAAGATGACACATTAAATGAAGATAGATAATGAAAACTTTTGTTGTGTTTGTAATAGGCTAATATGCAGTATTTATGCAGTATACAGTATGTGCTTGGCAACTGCAATTTCTATGCAAAATAACTGACTAATCACCACTTGCATGTAATGTAATGTTGTCATGTGGCAACAATATCACACTACACTAGTGGCTAAAAGTGATGTCGAAGGGGATATTTGTTTTTAATGAGCCTACAAGTTTGATTAAACCATCAAATATATATACTTTTTTTTAAATATGAGGAAGAACAAAATACTAAACTTGGTTAAATTATTTGGCAAAAGGGCAAACTACAGCTACAGGTTTTATTTTACTATGCTAAAAAAATGCTAAATCACTTTTGGCCACTACTGTTTCAATTACTATTTTATTATATAGTTTATACTTTGAGATATTCAGTGTTCTGAAAATGAAAATGGTTGAAAAGTAACTGTTATACATACTGCACTTCCTCCTCCACCATATCCTCTGAGTCAGCCATGACTAGTTGATTCCTGATAAAGTAAATAAGTTTAAATCATGCATGTCAAATGAGTTCAATTAAATTCCACTTTTTTACTAACTGCAGAACAGTCTTGACATGGTCAACAAATCATCTTTAAAATTCTTCTATAAGTGACCCTGATCCCAGAGACAAACATTATGTTCAACATTGTTGGACCATATTTCATATTCACTTTGTGTTTAACAAGCATTGAAACGTGTGTGTCCACCAGGAAATAAATCACCACACAATAAACATGTGATGAATGAGTGAGGCTATTTTTGGCCAGTAATAAACTATGCGGTTTCAGAACAGGTGCTCCACACTTTAAAAGACAATGAACTTGGCTGGTCTCATCAAGGCCCGCCGCTCATTCTCTGTGTAAATCAAGAGTGCATGTGTCCTTGTCATCTATTTTTGAAGCACATTGTTTGTGCAGGACATTGTTCCACAACACCTACTGACATTAAAGACCCTTCGTTTTTTAATGCACCACATTTTGATTATGTACACTGGCCCCAAAGGGCATATATGAAATATCAACGTTTAAAGGTTCTGTTAAAGTACATTCTAAAGGTTCTTCATTGGCATTGATGGTTCCATGAACAACCTTCAACATCCATGGAACCTTTCCATTCAACAAAGGTTTCTTTATGAAGTCGGAAGAAGAAGGTTCATTAGATTATTAAAATGTTCTTTGAAATATTCACTGAAAGGTTCTTTGGTTCTTCATTGCTGCAAGCAACCCCCTTTGCGTACTGTTGATTGTCTTGAAAGTAATACAGCACAAGCACACTTGTCAAGCAAAATTAAGTTTTTTGAGGTTAAAAACCCCCAGATATGTTCAAATTTGAGACATAAATTGGAACATGTTAATAGTTAATGTGTTGACGAATAACACCTGTGTGAACTTGAAGAGAACCGACTGATTGAAAACTATTGCAGAAAAGGCCTAAACAAATTACATTTATTTCTGCTTTAGCAACCTTTAACACCACTTGGTTTGATTTTTGCTTTTATTGCAATGAAATCCATGCATATTAAGTGTGTCTAAAGTGTCCAGATATGACTGTAGCTCCTGAAGGTTCAAAGGTCTGTAGGTTATCCAATTGTCTTCAGACTATCTTGTCTGAGGGTACTCCAACTAATGGCTCTTCACAGAGATTATCTTGGATCAAGGTTTATTTTACATTGCATCCTTGTGATAATGAGCGTGACAGAAGCAGCCAGAGGCCTGAGTGTAGCATCTCTGACCAAATCCACCAAGTCTTTGCAGCAGATTAACGGTCTCACTTTGGAGTTACGTGAATTTTACGTTAATAAGCGAGGGCCAGTTGTACTCCACCTGAATGGCTGGAATATCACAGGATGATGGTGGCAGGAATGTTGCCATTGATAGTCAGTATTAAGCAGCATTAAGGGAAAAACCCAAAGCATGCAAACCACCAGTCCCTCTGGCGAACAAGACAAGCATTGCATTGGTGATTGAGGAATGAAGAGGGTGATCCTCAGGCCTGAGTTCACACATTATGGATAACTTTGCAGAATCAATATAATCCAGTAGGCATGCAATTGTTTGAGTAGATTTTAGTTACCAATGAACTATGTCATTTGGATCCAATAAGAAAATCTGAAGCCTCTTACCTGAGATCTCACCAAGAAGAGAAAGAGAAAGAGAGAGAAATGGGGTCTTATCTCGAGGGCCCGGGCAGCAGACAGTTTCAAACTAACCCAAAGCTCACCTAATACAGACCTGCCAGATCATGTGACCACACTGCTTGGCTATGATTGGCTGCTGGAATTGAGCCTATTGTTAGAGGGAGTGGAGCATGACAGTTAAGAGATATATGGCTTTAGCATAGCAGTCTGGTGGAGTATTGAGAAGCACACTATCACAGGTGTTTTTCATTGGTCTCTTTATTGTGGTCACTGAGACAATGATACAACGTTGCTCTGTATGGAACTATTGGCTAAAAATGGTCATATTTGTAACAAGGTAATTGCATTTAAAGGTGGTGCGACTTGCATAGTGTTACTCTGAAACAATACATAGGTGTTTACAAAGATGAAACAAATAGTAAAAAACTTGATTGTCAAAAAATACAAGCAGAATACAGGAACTTTGAACATTTAGAGACATTAGCATTAAGCTACAGCGGCAGAACTGGATATTCTTTGACAAAAGACGTCAGAAATGAAGCACGTTTAAATGATGACATTACTAATGTTCTGCCAACTAGCGCTGACAACATCCATGTTGCAATTTATTATGAATCGATTGCAGCACAGAAAAAAGACACTCAAAAAAATGAAACACTTATAAACATGTATTGACTTTTGACTATATCCTTGTCCTTGCTGAAACCAGGATCTGTTTTTGGATTAACCAAGGTCTTGCATTATATGCAAGAATTGTGAAATGTACTGATCAAATATGTAATTTAAGCCAAAAAAGTGCATGTTCCATTTCTTTCGAGTTCTCTTGTTTTAACCAATACCGATTATTCCACATATTATTTGACTCATAGTGATTAACACTTACAGGAAGATGGTCACAAACAACTTCAGACCAGTGTTTCCAAGAGTACAAAAAAGCCAAAGATACTGTAATAATGATAACGGTTGGACTATAATGGACTTCTGCTGAATTAAAAATTGCTTTGATATAAAATAATATTGAGAGCAAAAGCAAAGACCATTTTGTATCAAGCAGTAAAATATATAGTTAATTACAAAAACTTACACTATGTGCTAACATATATTATTAAGACAATTTTTTAAAAAAAAGTGTCGTTACGACAAAAAGTACAAAATACAGCTACTCTACTGGTGCTCTGGAACTGGCGAACATGTATGAAATGCAAGGTGAAGCTTTGCTTAAGTTATAAATTAACAGGTGAGAAGGGTAACTAACATGTTTAAAATTATTTGTGATTTGACAAAAGAATTCGGAATGCTACTCCTCGTCCTCCTATCCAAGGAATCTTGTAATATTTTGAGCTGGCTGCTTTTACACAATTGTTAAATAACCTTAACAAATGAAAGTTGGATCGCTCGTTTTCACAGCCTAGATTTCAGTTTAACAGAAAGTACATGCAACTGCGTTTATGTTATGATGGTGCAAGATGGTGGCCTGTGAATACAGTGATAAAATATATATATATATATCGATTTTTTTTTTATACTGTGTCTACAAACATAGATCTTCCTGGCAGTATAAAATGCTTGTGTTTTTTTTTTTGTGTTTTTTTTTGGTATTAATAAAAGTTTGAAAAAGGAATGTTGTGCATTCTCTTGGTCCCTGCCTCTCTGGCATCTTTGAAAGGTTAATGGCCCGTTCCTGTAAAGAGACAAAAGAGAAAAGTCATAAAATTGCAAGAAAATAAATTAGATGACACACACTTTCATTAAAATGTAGCTAGTTAGTTTGGGGTCAGTTTTTTTTTTTTTATAAATTAAGACTTTTATTCAGCAAGGATGCATTAAATTGATCAAAAGCGACAAAAGAAATTTATAATATTTCTATTTTAAACAAATGCTGTTATTTTGAACTTTCCATTCACCACTTATCATAGTTTACACAAAAATGTAAGCATATTTCAACAACAACAATAATAATAATAATAAGAAATGTTTCTTAAGCAGCAAATCAGCAATTAGAAGGATTTCTGAAGGATCATGTGACACTGAAGACTGGAGTAATAATGCTGAAAAAACATTTCAAAATATATTTATTATTTTAAATTGTAATACTTTTCCCACAATATTTCAGTTTTTTAAACAAATAAATGCAGCCTTGTTGAAATTCCTATAGAACTAATTCGATTTCTAGCATGTCAATGTATTTCTAGCATGTATTTCTAGCATTTGACTCAAAACTAAATTTATAAAATGATTATTGTCCAAAAACATGTTTAAACACGATTGTTGCCTGTTCTTTATGGGATCTAGGTCACTCTTTTGCCCCAAGACAATAGAGTTACGTTTTTCATTCAGCCGAGCATATGGGGCAATTCAAAATCTTTGTATGCTTAGCTGTGTGTATTTGTAACATACAACCTTTCTCTTGTGCTCCAGAGCTAAATATAGTTCAAAGAATCTTTTAAATGCAAATGCGTCCATGTGTTTGACCATTTTTAAGTGGTTGGAAGGGCGTAAGTTTTCAAGACATCTCCATACGGCATGCGAGTGTGCTAATCTGCCGCCCCATGCAGTAATGTGACAAACATGCAGCTTTAGCCATGCTGGCACTGACAGATGCCTAGAATCCACAGTGTGATATTGAGACGAGCAGGCCTTCGTGGGGGAGGGCGGTTCAGGGCAGGCTAACACAAAGACCTGTTGCCCATTACCCAAAAAATGGCTGGCATGCCCGAAGGCCACCGTGTCCTCTTATAGAGGAACAAATGGCCGGCATTCAAAATAGAAAACAATGCCAAAGAGGCATTTTAAAACACTGCAGCCAGTGAACGACGTGCCTGCAGCTATGATTTATCATTGGAAGGGCTTCCTGGCAGAGGGATTGTGGGTGTTGTGCAATATGGAGAGACCTGCCCTTCACAGTAGGACTTCATTTTGACCTCATGTTGGCTTGGGTGTATAGGCAAAAGAAACAACTATATTGCAAACACACATGCACGATAAAACTAACACTGTGTGCTAACCAAGCAAGCTTTTAGATTTTTTGTTATCTAAACCCTAAAAGCAAAATCTCTTTCAAGTAGATCCAAAATTTTTTCCAATCTAGCCACAGCCGTGACAATAGTACATCTTAATGACCGCTTGGTTTCACATTTCTGGGGTTTCATCACAGTTATATCGTAATAGTGGGGAAAATTTGTATAGTGTTGAATGGTAGCTACAACAAATAGAATTTTTGTGTTTCCATTTTCTCCAGTACCAAATTAATAATAATAATTAAAAAAAAAAACCACAATAGTGTTTCTATGAGAGAAAGGTGTCAAATATCCTGTCACTTCCTCAGACTTTGTATTAGAAACACTGACACAGCAGCCTTAACTAGTTTTCTGTAATTTAAGTAGAGTGTTATAAATGAAATGCATGAAAATATAAAAAACTAGCTAGATTTATGGTGTTAATAACTGTTCTGGAAACTTCATCACAAAAAAGGGTTAATTTTGGTGGCATAGCACTTGGTAGCCCGACCCACTGTGTAATCTTATTGGTCCAAAACTTTGCTCTTCATAGATGTGTGTGATACAATCACAGGCAATTGATGTGTCACATCATGCAGCAGTTATGAGTTGACAAATTGCATTTTGTTGGAAATTGGAAATGGGACACGGTTTAACACAAATACAATTTATCTTCTTGTCACTTACCATTGGTGACAGATTTGGTCTCTCCTCTGCTTGCGACCTGGGTGAGGTATAAATCAAAAAGAAGGATGGAAAAAGAGAGAAAGAGAAAGAAAGAGAGAAAAAGTCAGAATAATATTAACATAAATAAAAGCTAATGTGCTAATCAGTATGGCAGAGTCCTTCCCAGCCCATCCGTCTGGTATTCCACTTATGCCTTCACATTTCATTTTACATTTCCTTTTTAACAGTTTTATTTTTTGTGCCGATGTGCTCCAAAAAGTCATCAGTGAAAGCACTTGTGGCTGACAAGCTGCGTGTACAATGACAGGAACATGCTTAGCATGGTTTCATACAGCACTCTTTTTCCAGAATCACATACAAGTGAAACCCTCATTCTTTCCACTCCTGACCAAACAGCACTGCTGGTTTTGGTAACATCAGTGCAGTTATGACCACAGATTTCCCTTCATTAGGCTTTTTACGTCACCATTTACCAGTCCTTTAAGCAGCCCGGGCCAAAACTGCAATCTGTGGCTAACCGCGGCCTTGGCCTGATCTTGACGCCTCGCTGACAGTCCAGCAGTAGATTCTATTGTGCCCGTTCCAAAGATAGAGCCACCCGCTCTGAATGACTACCATTATTATCTGTTTGATCTGTGGATATAAAAATATGAAGGCCAGCGCTCGTGGGAATGCCTTTTCAGGTTCAGACGATGCAATAGAACTGGAATTGGTTTCTATTCGTGTTGTGAATAAACCGCCATGTTTGGTCAACTGCATCCCAGTCATGCCAGCATTAAAATAGATCTTCTCACAATAGGCAGAGTCCTTTGTAAAGGGGTGATGGGTGTTATGTGTGAGGGAAAAAAAAGAGCGAATGAAAGAGAGAGGGAAGGTGAAAATGATCCTTCACTAAGCTCCGCCCTAATTACCATCCACCATATTATCAGACAAGCTTTTCCTTTTTAATGTTTGTATATTTTTAAATGAAGTTTTAGATGTTTTTATATTTCACATTTTTACTTTTTTATTTATTATAATGCCAAGTCACTTAATACTGTAAGAGTGGCACAAGCTGCCCAGTAGTTTTTTCTTATTCCAAATAAATTGTGACCTACATTCGTTCCAAGGTAAAACAATGTTAATTGATTTACATATTGATTAAAATCACTGTAGATGCAATCGTGACTGAGTTCACAGTACCATGGTATGTTGTAGAAACATTATCACTTGCCATCAAAAGAGGCTTTTGTCTTTTCAGTTTACTGTCATAAGCATTTATCTAGATTCTTTTTCACAGTCTTGTAATCACATTACTGCATAGCTTAATTTCTTTAAGTTTTGCCCTTGCAAAATCTTCCACCATGATTATAGGGTGTTGTGGATGTCTGCCAGGATTTTGCTATGTGTTGCTATTCTGGGATGTTTCTAGGGAGTTGTTGAGGAGTTGCTAGGGTGTTTTGTGTGGTTGCTCAAAATGGCAGAAAAATGGCATTTGCAATTAGCTTTTTTCCCCACTTCATGAGCACATTTCCATTCATGAACATGACCAGTTCTTTCCTATTAGAATCTATGTAATGCTTGTCTGAGTGAGCAATGGTAACCAAGGTGGACAGAGCTTAACATAAGGTCAATAAGTGCAACAGTTGCTCCTGGTGACTTCAGGTCTTTAAAGCACTTCCTTCTTGCAAACCAACCGCTTGCTCTTGTGGCAGTGAGCAAGAGTGTGAGAGAAGCTCCGTGAAGAAACGAAAAAAAGAAAAAGAAAAAAAAAAGCCAAAGGCATGACATCGCAGTTCCTAAGCCATCTTGTGATAAATGCATTAAGTGTGCCTCATCAAACACTGTACATTCCTATGTGATAAAGTAACATTTACCTCCTCAAGGTGGTCAGATCTGTAGACAATTAGCAAGGGGATGGCTTAAAACACAAAACACACAGGCAATGTTATGGCAATGTTATTCTCCAGGATTATACTGCAGATATCATGCTAGAGTGGTGTTATGACTGTTACTGCCTCCAGAGTCCTAATGGCATGCCTGAAGGGTTATAAAATACCCACAGCCTGTTGTTTGGACACATAAGTGCTTTATTAATTCATTCTCCAGGGGAATATGAAAAATGTTATGTGTATGTAACAAAGAGAGAGAAAGTCAGGCTGATTGATTAAAAAAAAAAAAAAAAAAAAAAAACCTGTATTTGGTTACCTTGGTAGCAGAGGACCCTTTGTTTTCCCATAGACTGCGTTTGCTGGTCACGTCACCTGGTTTCAGGTCCTGCAGGAGGAGAAAGGGGTGGTGTAATACCACTCGCGAGATGGCCCTGAACTACTCAACTCATGCAAACACACGTACATTCACGTCAAGCCGACAGAAATGACATAAGGGATGCCAGTGTCCTCAAGGCAAGGAAGCATACTTGGAGGGAAGGGACATACCTGATATTCAGCAGTGAGAGAGAGAGCAGAAGAGAGAGCAGAGAAAAGAAGCCCAGGGGAAGAAGCAAAGGGAAATCTACAGTAACAGTGGAAGAGAAAGAGAGAATGACAGGAAAAAACTGTGAAGGCCAAGGTGAGGTGCACCATTTTGATGACAGAAAACAATGCTGCTCGACAAATATCATATATATATATATATAGATGACATTGTATGACATTTAAAATATACTAATTATAAAACTAAAAAGAATTTGGAGTCTGTGAAAAAACGGTATGAAGATGTTTTGTAAAGTTGATTAATTTTACTAATAAATGAACAATTAAAAAATGTAAAACATTTTTGTGCAACAACAAAACAGGTATTTAAAAATGCTTTAGTCAATTTTGTCTATTGTCTGTCATTATTAAACAGTAGTAGTAAAAAGACTAGTATAAGGATATTGTGATCAGAGTGCACCCATAGGTTTTGTACTTGAGCAACAGGTCAAAGGTCAGTCCCATTATGTTAACACTATGGACGATCGCAAAGGAGGTGTAAACTCCCACTGTAACCTTATCCTGGTTTCTAAAAAGCGAAACTGTAACAAAACCACTCCCCATATGAGGAAAAGTACCCAGAAATGAGCACAGTATGTCAATTTTTCTGCAAACGGGTGAAATTTAAAATGCAAAACAGTTGTGATTACAATTGTAACTACTTGTCATGGTCTGTAATGACATACAGGAACTCAGTACTTTGACTCCCATATCGACATTTAAATTCTGAACTACTGCACAGATAACTAGACTTCTTTTTTAAGTTAACAGAGATTTGTACACTTAAATATATATTTATAGCATCCTTTCATATTACATCCATATTTGAACATTGAAGCCAGAGTTTTAAAATAAACAGCCAATCAGTGCTGAAGGACTGCAGACAGGAAATAAGAGAAAGCCCAAATACAACCACCCCTTTTATACCTTCTATGTGATTACAGAAACAGTCACATGTACATACAAATGACTGAAATTAACATAAACTCCCATGAATCTCGTTCCAATGTTTTAGAAATAAACCTGGTTTAGTTCAGTGCTATGTATTATTTCCCTTTGCATAGAATCATTACCACTAGGTGGTGCCAGACAACAAGATTCCTCGCACTCTGAGCACACAGAGCTCAAGGGTGTAATTAGACAGGGTCAAAGGCTTACCGCCGGTCTTCCTCCTGACATTTTGCCCGTCTCTGGAGTTTTATTCAACCAATCGTTAATGCGGCCAGCCACGCCCACCTTTATCCCAGCTGCATCCTGTATGGGGCGGAAGAAAACACTCCCTTTAAGGTTAAAGTTCAGTATGTGACGTTGGGCAGGAAATGAGTCCAAGAGGAAAAGTGGGGTCCCTTCCCCCACCCATCACCCATGTAAATGAACTTTCACAAACCTTATTGGTTGACGCTGGGCTTCCACCAGAGCCGAAGACATTTCCCTTTTCCCACATGCTCTTGATGTTGCGAATACCGTCCGTCACCATAGGAAGATCTATGGCAGCTGATCTGGGAGATCTGACATCCTTGTGGCTCTGAACAAGAGAGCAAGGCAGAAAGGAAAGGCAGAGATTACACTTTGCTATTTTATGGTATCCTGTGTTTAATTTAGATTTATCTTTTGCTTGTGTTCGGTTTGAGAGATGATGATGTAGGACTCACCTGCACTGCAGTGGTGTACTGCTCTAATCTGTTATCAATCTTAGACACCACAGGAGCTTGAGATGCCTTAACAGAACTGACACACACACACACACACACACACACACACACACACACGTCAGCTCATGCTGGTATTTATACGCATCATTTTCACAATGAAAGATTATCGATTAAAATTAACTGCCAATTAAAATGGCAACAGTTCATGTGTGACAAATAATTTTGGATGATTCAAGATTCAAGATTCAAGAGTTTTATTTGTCACATACACAGTTATATACAGAATATACAACCGGCAGTGAAATGTAAAATAGGCTCTTTCGCCCGAACAGGGACTTGAACCCTGGGCCCTCAGATTAAAAGTCTGATGCTCTACCGACTGAGCTATCCGGGCTCTGACTCCCATATGATTTGGTGGATGGATGGATGGATGGCTATGATGGATGGATGGATGGCTAGATGGATATACAGACAGACAGATACATATAGATAGATGAAGAAACAGAGACAGATAAAGACAGATAGATATATATATATAGATTAGATAGATGAACAGACAGACAGACAGACAGACAGACAGACAGACAGATAGATAGATAGATAGATAGATAGATAGATATAGATAGATAGATAGATAGATAGATAGATAGATAGATAGATAGATAGATAGATAGATAGATAGATAGATAGATAGATAGATAGATAGATAGATAGATAGATAGATAGATAGATAGATAGATAGATAGATAGATAGATAGATAGATAGATAGATAGATAGATAGATAGATAGATAGATAGATAGATAGATAGATAGATAGATAGATAGATGAGGGACGAGTCAACAATTGTCTGTGGTAATCAACAACGTGCCACAAATGCTGTAGAAAGAGCTTAACTTGTTTTGGAACCAGGACATTCTGTTAACCTACCCAAAGTACTCTAAATAGTTCAGATTATTCATTTATGTAATTAATCTTATTTTTTGGACCCTTTTAGACACATTTGTGCTTAGGAGGTAAGTTGAATAACATGTTTTCATGAAAGGTCAGCAAGGAATAAAAGTAGACGTGATCACCTCTTTTGTGCTGATCTGTTGAGAAATTCTGCCCTCTCACCGATCTGGAAAGAGAAATCAAACAATGGATAGATTTAACAAAGGTCACTGCTTTGGTCATGAGGAACACACACATAAGACACACACACAGATGCAAGCTGTCTGTCAGACTTGGCTATTCTGAGAGGCAAGAGACTAGCCTGTTCTTTTCGGTATGAAACTGTCACAGGGCCAGGAAAAGCAGGGCCCTTTTCAGCTCTCTCTCTCTCTCTCTTTTTGGGAACCATGGCCTGTGTTTATGATATATGACAACAGGGCTAAGAGGGGGGAAAGTGTTCCCGTGAAGCAACAACAAAAACCACACAGACAACACACATACAAACCCCAAAAGTATCTTGAAAAAAAATCCACTTCCCCCCCTCAACCGAATGTGGGAGTTCCTAAAATACTCCTCAGCAGGAAATTCCCCATTCTCAGGCGTGTTTGAAACGGCTCCGTTAGAATGTGGTTACAGTAATCCTATTAGTCTAATGGTCTTCCTGCGTCCCCCTAGAGTTTACGTCTTGAAGAGAGCAGCTCAGCTTTACAAAAACTCACAAAAACACTAACGCGCCATTTTGTATTTTTGGAAAAAGATGGATTCCAAAGGGAAGAGAATAAAAGAACTGACTTCAAAACCACTGACAGCAGGAAACCCGTATCCAAAGCATGCGAGAACCAGAAAAAGAATTTGGAAATGAGATGTACAGCATCAAATACAATATTGATATTAAAAATAGATATTGAAATTATGAAATACGAATTATGAAAATTTTATATGAATTCAATTGTTATTTTGTTACAATCAATAACCTGTATTATGGCTGACATTACATCAGTTCAATATCAAACTAACGCAACTACCCACACAACAGGAGTTAAAAATCACACAAATACATCACACAGCATGCAATACATACAGTGTACATGATGACAAAGCAGATCTCTGAACGTATCATCTGCATATGATAAATAGGAGGGAAGGTCTTTCAGCACGATTTCAGAATGTGCATCTGATGCACAGTTTACACCAAAATACCATAACTACTACAGTTATTAAATATCAAATGAGTATGTTAGCTGTCAGAGACATGGACTCTATTCTATTCTATTCTATTCTATTCTATTCTATTCTATTCTATTCTATTCTATTCTATTCTATTCTATTCATTATTATTTATGTATGAGGGAAAGAGCATGTGTATTTTTATATATTTATAAGGGAAATTATACATTTTAGGTTCATTCTATTCTATTCTTCTATTCTATGATTATTATTTATTTATAAGGAAAAGTATACATTTTAGCTTCATTATATTATATTATATTATATTAATTTATTACATGACATTGTATTATATAGTATTATACATTTTTATATTATTATAAATGCACAAATATTATTACATAATATTAGAAAATGTTTCAAATATACTGTCATCATTATATAAATTATAAAAGTAATAATAAAAGTAAAAGTCAAATAAAATAAAAATAAAAAGTGAAATGTCCTTTTCTGATGACAGTGGTGGTTAATATATTAATATAAAACAGTTTTTTTTGTACAAAAATAATGTAGCTATGATACTTTGGTGGAAAATGGTCATAAAGGGGTTATTCCCTATTACAGACATGCTTCAGTGAACACCAGCTGCATTAACGCACAATCATCAAGCTGTTCTCCTCCTCATTATGTTTACAAGATATGGCAGATAATTGCTATTTCATGGGACAGCGTGTTTCTATGAGTCAGCTGATGCTGTCGGCTGATTGACAGCTGTGGATAGAGAGAGAGAGGGTGGCGGCTGACCTTCAGGGAGGATCCTCTGGGACTGACACACTTAAAGGGCTTCCTGGTCTCTCCGTCCACAGAATCCTCCACTTTCTGCCTTTTCTCAGCCGCCTCCGCTCTTCTCTTCTCTATCTCCTCCTTCATCCTCCTCTTCTCCTCCTGAAGAATAAAATAAACACACGTTCATCACCTCACTGGCATGCTTATACAAAAACACCACCAGCAGACTGATTCGGGATCTTAATGTCCCAGAAAATGTCCTTCTTGCAATAAACGAGAATGACAATGAGATGAACAAAAAAAAATCAAGACTACGTCTATCATGTCTCTCTGTGGAAGCGTAACGTGAACTGGCAGCCGGCCGCATTCCACAGCAGCTGAGAAATCATAAAGAAGCCTTTTTATTTACACCACGTTTTTTGGCACGGCCCGCTAGCATCAGCACGGGGCCCTCTAATCTCTAATTAGTCCTTTTTCATTTACTGCCTCTGTTCATTAGGAACAAGGAACATATTTGCATTACAATGCTAGGAGCGGGCCTCCACGAGGAGGGACGACTGTGTTTCTTGCCCGCTACTGAGAGAGCCAGAGTCTGAAACTCATGTGCACTCATGTGGAACTCACACTGGGTGTGATCACGCTAATGTTAATGTAAATGATGTGGAATTCATTTGAATTACAACTATTCAGTACTGAGAGAGAGTATACAAGAGTTATTTCACACCACTAGTCTAATATCAAATGGCCTAATATCAAATTACGTTTAAAGCTAAGCTAACAACATGATACATTAAGCATTAAAATACATACAGCACACATAAATACTGGGTAAAATAACATTTTTGTTTTATTAGACTTAACCATTTTTATCAATATTTGTTCCAGAAATGAGAGATATATATAGTATATACAATACAGTAAATTTTTTTCCAAAAAAACAAACATTTATTTTCAAATGTCCTTACTGTTACTTTTAATCAGTTTAATGTATCCTTGTTGAGTATTAAGTATTAATTGTATTTATTCACCCCTCTCCTTTGAACTGTACTGTATATTTAACCTATTTTATATATGGTTTATATGTACAATATATTTACTTATATTAGGTTTTAATTCTTAAAGGACATCCATAAAACATTCACGTATGGTTATATGCTATTTAATGCTATATGCTATGTATAATTGTATTAAATATTCACCTATTTCAACTTACAAACTTAAGTTAAGTTGATGCCTTAAATTTTTTGTAAAATCAAGTTTAATCTTGTATAACTATAACAAGTAAAAAAAGTTGAAATGAGTTAAAAATGTAAAACATAAGTTGCCATGACTTACTGATCACATAATTTTTACAGTGTTGTTTACATGAGTCACCTCATTTTGATGACAGGACCCTCATCAAGATTTTCCGCTTGCAGAAAAGTGAACCGAAGCAAATTCCACAACGCCAATGAAACTGTTACCTGACCAGGAAATGAATCATTGACGTTAAACGAACACACCTCCTCTCTGGCTTTCCTCTCAGTCTCTTCCTGCTTCCTCTGCCGCTCCTCCTCTTCCAGCACCTTCCTCCTCTCCTCCCTCTTCCTCTTCAGCTCCTCCAGCTCCACCTCGGCCTCCTGCTGTTTCTGCCTCATCCTCTCGAACTCCTCGCTCTCCATCTCATCTCTTCTCCTCTTCAGTTCCTCCAGCTTTCTCTCGGCTTCCAAGCGAGCATCCTCGCCATCTGCCTCGTCTACTTCCGGTGCCTCAGGAGAGCGCAAGCTGCCTCGGCTGTCGCACAGACAAACAAATACTTACTTGCACAGGTTAAAAGGTCTGTCAACACCTTTACACGTCTATGTTCTTTACGTGTAAAGAAAACCCAACCTATTCACACACAGACTTAGTGAATCAGCACACCCCTGTCTAAGGTAACATCTCTCCAGTTACAGCTGAGAACAGTCCTCAGGACACAGCAGATCAGGTGACGCATCAAATACCTCATCATGCAACGCTCTGAAAGGTCTTCAGGGTGTGAATATAGCTGGACACATAGAAATAACTCATATCTCAACAAGGTCAAAAACAGACAAACACAGACATGTGGAATGTGATTATTTTATCTGTATGATAATTTCATCGTTCTGTATTTGCACACAAGGGATGTTTTTATGCCGTGTAAAAGGTTACAACATTAGTTAAATGTTTAGATGTGACCACACATATGTACATGATGAAAAAGTCTACAGAAGGTTGCATTTAAAATGGATTGATTGCTGGTTATTGGTGCAAGGAAATTGCTTATATTTGTCCGAAATAAATGAATATATATATAGAGTTTTGCAAGAATTTATGGATACATTTATGGTCTGGTCAAACCCCTGGATATTTCTTTAGGAAAAAAAAAAAGACAATATATATAAAAAGGCAGGATAAAAAGAAAACTGGGATATAGTTTCTGTTAGATTGAAAACTATGTAAATATTTATTGCAATTTTTTTAAACATTCATTTGTTATTATTTTAACTGGTCTGATTGTAATGTGATAATTATGATTAGTGTGTTTAAATTGCTACAAACTGAAAATTATTACTGGTACTGGTAATACAACACAACACACACACACACACACACACACACACACACACACACACACACACACACACACACACACACACACACACAAATGGAAATACTAAATTAAAATAAAGAACACTTTGTAGACATTTTCATGCTGAGATTTATGCTGGCCCAATTTGCCTACTTATACTATGCCCCAAACGTGTACTGTTTTTGTTAAGAAAAAGTGCATAATTTTGAGCAGAATAAAGACATGTAGCTGAATAAAACCATGCTACTTCGTCTTTAACTGACTGCTCTGTTGCTTAATTATGTGCATCCTGTCACAGTTTAAACTGCCCTGTCAATCATCTTGTCACTGTTAAAATCCCCCACATTCTATTTCATTTAACTGATGCACTTAAAAGTTAAACATACATACATCAAACATACATGACCAAACATATCTTTATCAGAGTTCACAATGCCGTTGCAGATTAAAAATAATGTGTATAATATTGAATACATATCTTTTCGTCAGGTTAGATACTGGTTAACTCAAACCCCTTTATCTAAACCTCCCTACTTAACCGTCGGTGTCACACATCCGCCAATTTTGTATTTTTTTTTAAACATGTTTTATTCATGTTAGTAGTATACATGTTGCAGATTTTTGGAATACTCATTTCAACATACTCCTATTTGGGACACTAATTCTAATTTTAAATACTATTTAGGACATATAGTATGCAAATTGGGACATAACATTACAGATCTACAGGCTGCCAAATATGGAATTCTGGGAACTCTAAATTGTTTGGAAAAAGAAAGCCTGGACCCTCCTAACACAATCATTAATTGTTTATATAATGAGCACTGACCTGAAAGTCCTCTCGGCTTTCTTGTGTTTAGGAGGGCTGTCCTCACACACTCCTCCATTTGGCTGTTTATTCTTCCTCATCACATCTTCATCTTCCATCTGTACACATACAAGAAGAAGTGAGTGATGTGTGGATGTGATATGCATGCGTGTGAGAGAGAGAGATGGAGCGCTGGAAGAGTTTTGGAAGAACAAAATGTTGGTGCTGTTGGTTCACTTGCTGGATAAATGATGAAAAGGACATGTGTGGGGTGTATACACACACACAGACACCCATCAACTCCCAATAGACATGCAGCAAGCAGTGAACACAAGTATAGATGCGTAACCACTGATCATTGAGCAGATTTTAAACCTGCATTGTTTAATGTGAAATGCACTGATACTTGTGCGCGCTGGTGAAAACACTACACACTGTGCTCAAATAGTGCCTGGAGTGATTTAGGATTTTGGGGAGGAAATTTTAATGCAATGAAAAATAGTAAGACATGAACTGACTTTTGTATCAAAAGCTGTTAAAGACCCCATGAAATTACTTTTTTGTGGCATATTTCAAATTAAAACAGGTAATTGAAGAGTTTATGAGCTACTATTTGCTACCGGAGGCAGGTTGTATTTTTTTCATTGGCCAAAAATACCTGTGCCTGTGAGAAAAAATCAATAAAAAAAAATCAATGAATCAATATTGTTTATAAATAGAAATATGCTCTCCATTCAACTGAGAAAGTTCTCAACTACCCATTGCAAAAGAATGGCACTCGAAGTTAGACTTTCAACTTGAAACTCAGGCTTAAACATTTGAACCTGACATTAGAGAGATCATAATATGTCATGAGAACATGGTGAAAAAATAAAATGCATAAATGAGTCAAAACATGATAAATGATCTTCTCTGTTGATAACAGTACACCTGATAAATAAATGCTAACATTGGCACTTTTTGTTTATGCATAATTTTCTGAGCATCACACAACCGCTATCAGGCAGAAACCTTGTATCTCATTTCACCCTTTTGTGCTTGTGACTAAACCTTGTAACTCTATTGGATCCTCAAACAGAGATTAAATCTCTTAGGTCCATCTTGCTTCAATCTTGAACACACACAGTTTGGACCATCTCTGCTTGTTTGCAATACAAGGGTTAATAAAGAACTGGTTGTTTAAATAAGTATAGCGTTTTCTTTCACAAAAAAAAACACTTTATAAAGGCTAATGTATTGGAGGTGTGGAGAAGAGAGTCTTAGTCTAGTATTTCTCATAACATAAGATTTTGGCCAAATGACAGAAAATACTGTGCACCCACATAGCTACAGTAAACTTTATAATCTGTAAGTCTGATGTGATGCACTTGCTGCCTAAGATTCGGCCATTCTAATGACAGACAAAACACGCATGTCCAAAATTCTCAGAAATTCACTGATTAAAAACCTCATAACTCCATTTTGAGCTTGATTTTGGTAAAATGTTAATAATATAATGACACAAGCAAGTGTACGACCATATCAAACTTTTAAATTAAGTTTAAATTTTAAATAACCACATTTTTAATTAAGTTAAAAATACTGTGTTTTTTCTATTTCCTAAAAATTTAAGTTTTTGGAGATACAAGGTTTCCGCCTGACAGCGACAAATTTCTGTATGCATATGCACGTCGGCGATATCAAGACATTTGATTTTGACCGGAAGGCAGCAAAAGACTTCACATAGACTAAACGTAGACTCAGACTAAACATCACAAACCTTTGAATTCATGAGGTCTTTACAAATAAATGTTTCTGTTCGTCTCTCACCCAAAATCTAAACCATCCATCCTTATGCAGACCTCAAAACACAACTAATCTCTTACCAAAGACTTGTCATTTTCTGAAATCTCTGTCTCATATTTTTCAACGTTTTCTGCCCCTCTCATTTCATCCTCTCCATTCTCTGTCAATCCCTCTATCTCACTCTTTTCCTCGTGTACACCTGCAGTGAGTTCTGCGGTGCCATTTTCCACATCTGTCCCCGAAACAACTGCGGAATCATCTACGTCTTCATTTAAAATCACCTCATGTACTTCGGAAGAAGGCACAGCATCTTGCTCATTATTGTCCTATGAATGGAACTGCAGTCACATGCTTTGTTGCGTCAAATGAGAGAGAAAAAACACCATTTTGGGGGGAAATAAACACTTCATACCTCATCAAGTATTTTAGATATTTCCTCAACGGACTCCTACAGGTGAACAAAGTTATATGCCTTAAACAAGCCAAAAATGCAAGTTCTTGTGTTCTAACAAACCATAAAAAAAGAAATGTATACCTGTTCTCTCAAATAAGACCTCCGTGGCTTTTCCTCCACAACCACCTCCTCCCTACGAATGACCACCTCCTCCTCCTCTTCCACCTGTTTCTCCTCCTCTTTCTCCACCTCCTTGCTGTTGTGCTCCTCCTCTGCCTCATAGCTTCGGTCACGCCGCAGCCCAACGCTACTCTCTGAGGTTTGGCTGGTGTCCTCATCCTCCTGTCTGTCCAGCGCCTCCTTCATCCTCCTCTGCCTGCGCTCCTCTCTCTTAGCCAGGCGCTCCAGCAGGGCCTGTTCCTCTTCGTCCCCCTCTCCCATCCCGCCAGAGGTCATCACTGAGGTGGATATGCTCTCTGTCACCATAATGCTGTAGAGAGGCAGTGCGAGAAGAAAATAAAGTAGAATATTGACAACAATATATAACATATATTACTAGAGATTTGCTTTTCAATAGCAATAGTTAGAGGAAAAAGTGGCTTGTTTTTGACAAGAAATGTTTCTTGAGTTATTTAGTGTTTTTGATCAAATTAATGTTGCTTAGTGAGCATTCGAGACTTACAGACTCAAAAAAAATCTTACAGACTCAAATTTTTTTAACAGTAGTGTATAAAATATACAATTTATATTTTGTATTAGCTACAACATTAACACTGGGGCCAAATAATCAACTAATATTTGGCCCTTACACAATATTACAACCCCCCAAAAAATACCTGAACATGCAAAATGAAAGCGAGGAACATGATTATGGTTTAAAGTGAATCTGCATTCCCTTTTTCTAGAGCTGCATAACCAGTGTGCACAAGGACGTAGACAGCCATAATCCTGCCACTGTAGGTTAATGTAGTCTGACTGCACCGCTTGGCAAACGTTTACCCTGCGTCAGCACTACTGACAATAGATGGAGCTATGTCTGGTCACACATCGAGAACAATTCTGGTCTTGTTTGACTGTCTTCTGTGTCCATTCATTGCACAAAGCCTCAGTGTCTGAACATGTCACTGCTTCCGCAATGCTGACCCGCTACAGGAAGTTATTTATTAGATGCCGCCCACTAAAGCTGCAAATTACAGACAGAAAGTCAGGCCCAAGAAAAAGTGAGATACATATCGAAATTTCTGTCCCATCACAGCCAAAAATGTACTTGCTTAGTATTTTTGTCTTGTTTTCCATTATAATTACCTAAACATTCCTAAATCAAGATACATTTACATTTAGCAAAAATATTTCACATATTTAGTCTAGTATTCTAAAAAGTAATCAAAACTAAGAGAGTTTTGAAAAAATAAAAAAATAAACTGTCAGTCTTTTTTGGGGTCCAAAAAGAAAGTTAATTCTAAGAAAATACAAGATTATTTTCTTACCCCACTGACAGATATTTTTTTCATGTTTTAAACTCACTTTGATTAATTTTTCAGTAAACAGGACTTAATATCTTAAAGGGATCGTGGCATTTTTTTTATTATTATTTTAATATGTTCCTTAAGGTTTGCTTATAATGTTACTAAAGTTTTTTGCAAAAACAACAAAAACAAGTATAGATGAGGAAAACGATTACTTTCATTCCTCATTCTGGCTTGCCAGTAAACGACTGATTGGTTAACGCCACTGTATAGGAAACAGTACCCACTCGCTATTGCACGTGTTTTAAAAATATCATTATTTAAAAACATCATTGACTACGCTTACATGTGCACCAATAATGCGATTATTTCTAATAATCAGAGAAAGGTCTTAATTTTGATGTAACAGTAAGATGTTTACATGACATGAGCAGAACTCTTCACTCCAGTTTAAATGCAATTTTCATTATTCTGATTATTAGAAATAATCTTATTATATTCAAAAGATTTCTCATGTCATGACCCCTTTTTGTAATTTTGTTTAAATATCTCTTGATTTAAGAATGTTTAGATAAAAAAAATCGCATAGTGTATATTAGGTACTACATTTGGTCTTCCTTTGTGACCATTAAAAAAATATTCTTTATATAGTATGAATGTGTTTATGAATGAAATTCAAGCATACTACACTGTCATGTGACCTACTGAATTATTCGCTTCACTGCCATTCACAACTCCTCTCCCGTGGCCCCATGGAATAGTAAAGTGTCCATCGGATGCACACTTCAGAATCTCACCGGAAATAGTAGGACACGGGGTACTTTTCACCTACTGTTTTATGAATACTACAAATTCGGGCATACTACTCAGCTCACATACTGTTTTTCGCCTACTATATAGTACGGAAGTAGGTATATTCGGATGCAGGTTGAGTAGGTTGAGTTTTTGCAGGGATGTACGACTTTTTTTTTTCAAGAGATTCAAGAGTTTTATTTGTCACATACACAGTTATATACAGAATATACAACCGGCAGTGAAATGTAAAGTAAAATGTAATGTAAAGACTTACAAACATGAGGGTGTCTGTGTTTTACCTGTGGCTGTTGTTGAGCTCCGGGGTCTCTGGTTTGTAGGCCACCTCCTCACTGTCCTTACTGCGCAGTCTCTCCTGTCGCGCTCTTCGTCTGCGCTCACGAGCGGCCTCCTCCTCATCCTCCTCACTCCGGCGATACGCCATTCTAAACACAAAGACAGTTAGATGTTACACAAGTAAGAGATGGAAAGAGTTAGGCCTCATGTCACCTTGGCACACACAGTCAATGCTGATACTGCTGCTGCTGTTGCTGTTGAGGATGAACTTTCACTGGCTGTCAGCTTTGTGTGTGTGTGTGTATATCAGCTTTGGCAGCTGATGTGAGGATCTTGACAGCAGTGTGGCGTTCAGCCCACACGACAGCCAGGGGACTTTCGTGTAACCTAAATAAAGTTTTTCGCATCTCTCTGACAAGCTTTCTTCACCTCTCTCTCTTGTGTCTCCTGCTGGTGTTTTATCTCAAATCCTCAACCCATTCACATTTTTGGTACTTTTCCTAAGGACATTTTTACACTACCGTTCAAGTTTGGGGTTGCTAAAAAAAAAAAAAAAATGTTTGTAGAAATATTATTACAACTTAAAATATTGTTTTCTTCATATATTTTAAAATGTAATTTATTTCTGTGTATTTAACCGATCTTCAATAGCCCTACAATGCATCACGCTGTTTAAGGTCACAAAACTCTGGAATTTTGGTAGTACCTAGGATATCTAAGTCCAATAAAGGTGGAAGAGTGTTTTCACATTTGGCTTCCAAATCCACACACACCTTCCTGATAATGTTTGCGGCTCAGACACACTTTCCCAGTGTAAATCTAAATTAAAGACACATCTTTTTAGCCAAGCATTCACATAATGCATCTTATAACCTTGCGTTCTAGTTATAGCAGATCAAATGCGCATGGCTATCTATTGCTTGAAATGTTATGAACAGCAGCTATGCTAATTATTTTCCATTTCCCTTTTATTTCTGTTTGAGTTATATTTCACTATAAAATCAGTTGTCATAAAATGTCAAAAGGCAAAAAATCGTAATGGCTCTAAAACGGCCTTTCCAAAAAAGCCCTTCCTCAGTTTGTGCTGTGATTAGGAATGTGTTCAAGACTGAACGTGGTGCTCTGCTAACGCCCATGTAAAACCTTAGGGAGAGTGAAATCATATAGAGAGCTGGATTCTTGCTGATTCTGTTGTTCTTTCTTTCTGTCTTTTTCTTGTTCTTGTCTTCTCTCCCTATGTTGTTATGTTCACAAACCAATCATACCAGCCAAACTCGACTGTGTTTATACTGAAGTATTTGTTCTTTGAGGGACCATATAAAAATGTTTTTCTCTGAGGTCAACTTATAATATTATTCAACAGAAGTTGTTCATGATCAAGAAGTTGTTCATGATCAGCCGGTGGAAAAGAATCGGGATAGGACTTGGGCAGAAATCAAGTTCATGGATGTGATTATTAAAGTTTCTGTAGTATGAAGCAGAGCAGGACCGAGTGCTGTGGAGCTGAGCAAGGCCACTGGAGCGATTGTTAATAAGAGGAACGCAATACACGCCTCATGAGTAGCGGGACTTTTATTATGCCACAGTCGCCGGCGCCATTTCCGCTTTTCCGGTCATGAGTATGAGGTAATGCAGCTCTGTTTATCATATTAGACACATCTGAGTGTGTTGTAAATAATGTTATGACGTTACTATGTGCGTTCGCTCGGCGGCTGCTATGACACTTGTTGCACACTGCAGTAAGAGTAAAGAGTTTCTGCAAAATAAAACCGGAAACCAAGAGTAAAAATAACAATAATAATTTGTTAAAATAACAATTTTCTCACGATTTACAAATAGTTGAAAACATTTGGGATATTGTAAGTAGGCCTAGTGGTTTTTGGATATTTTACTGAAAAATATGTTACATAGTGCATCTTTAACAGCCTTTTGCTGCTTTCTGACATGGGAAATCCAAGGATTTCTGGATGAACTAAGAAATGTTTTGGACCAGGGAGGAAGTTCTGCAAGGTTACAGTATGTTTTTACAATACATCAAACTTTTATTTCAACAGATCAAGAAAAAAATTATTTCTCAGAGGGAGTTTTCGAAACAGCACAGAATGCCCTCAAATCCACTTTAACATCCCAGCCCATCGAGTCTGGACTCTTAGATGAGTCTCTGATCCGATATCCCTCCTGGGAACACCGCCCATCTTGCACTGACTGTATGAAGCTTCCCTGTTCCATAACCACAAAAATAAATCAAAAATAAAACATGCTGACTGCCTGCTGCAATAACATTCAGGAGGAACTCAGCATTTTTCAACAGTAAAGGTGTTTTGGGGGCATTGCTTTGGTACCTGTAGCGATGTGGGATGTAAACCAAGACATCAGCCGAACATGATTTCCATATGGAACACATATTTCAGCTGTGTAGCATTAATTATTTTATAGTGTGTGCGGTGAGAGCTACGCGGCGAGCAGCATGTTTTATGGGATTCATAAACTCTATAAAGGAAGCCACGGTTACAGTGTGGGAAATTAAACTGATATGCAGTTAATGTTGCAGCTAATTTGCTCTCATAATAGCACAGATGATAACATGCAGAGCCCATAACAAGGCGATGGATGCATCTAGGCCTAAACAGCTGAAGTATCAAGGCGGGAAGTATTATTTTCTTGTGGTCCAAACATCTCAGAAATGTCAATGAAAACATTGCATACAGGGCAAAGGACCTCGAGAGTAATCACAGACAAAAGGGTTGGGAGAGAGAAATATATGGACCCTGCCAAATCACTGTTCTATTCCCACGCTCTTCCTCCACTTACTGACCCCACACTCATCTCCAAAGCCACAGATCCGTCCATTCCTTGTTTGACCACAGCACAGAATCACCTGCTTTTAGTTCTGCCCCATAACCTCATAGCTTTTAGTAACAGCATCCTTTGAACACATGTATACCCTCAAGCGGGCCTTTCTTTAACCAGCCAGAGAGAAAGAGAGAGAGTGTGTTTGGAATGGGCCATTCGTTGAGGATGGGTGTTATTTCCTTAGCTCTTCCTGGCCTCTCATGGGAACAGCACAGATGTGTGGTGCCAATATGGCTGCCATTCCATAGAGAAAACTATATATAAGCAGCTAAAATGACTGAAAAGAGCAGTCATAAACAAAATATAAAGTTTAAAAGAACAGCATTTGTTTAAAATATTAAACATATTAAAACACACATAAAAGGCTTCACTCACAAATGTTCGTAAAAATAGGGCCCAGTGTACTGTGGAATTTTCCATATTGATTTTTCACCAGTGTTTTTTCTGTATCTGTATTTTGTTTTAGGGTTAAAGGAAATGTCAAGAGTAAACTTAATGGATAATCTCCTGGCAGAAAATTAACAATAAATTACTTTTTTGTTTTTCTATGGATTTTTTTTCTTACAGTGGAGGAGGATATTTTTTATTTGTTCCAACTATGATGGAAACATCTAACTAATAAAATTCTTAGAAACAGAAGTGTGACTGTCTTAAGACGTGACTGAATATGCTCAAATGCCTTCCAAAACTGTCTGACACACTTGAATCGATCACTGTCAAACATGAAGTCCATCATAGCGCTTTGTCGCAGTAATTTATTACACATAATAAAAGAGCCGCAATGGCTTCCCCAGTGACTACAATTTCCATTTTCATTTCTACTGCAATTTCTCCAGAAGTGACAAATTTGTTGCAGCTGGAAATGCTGCTTCAGTCACAAATTGCTTTTGTGATATTCAGATATTTTCCCCCCATAAATTAAATTCTCAGCTTGGATGGAAACATATCTTCCATCCAATTTTATTCTGCAGTTGATGCTAAAATAGAAACTGTGGACTGGACAGAAATGGTAGGTTTTGGTAATCATTAGTCAGAACATTCCGTCAGCATGGTGAGTGGGGACACGGAGCCAGCAGTCAAAACATTCCAGTGTGTGTATGCGGAGTATCAGTGACCCGTCTCGGAGCTGGAACACATCAACCTGTCCCGGGAAAGGCCACTGCAGTCACACAGGAGTGTGTGTGCGTGTGTGTGTAACTGCTTGTATATACATGGTGCTTTAAAAACAGCATGAACCCTCTGACCCTTTAACAGTGCCAGTCATCTCAGAGCGGCTCTGACCAGCTATTTCTCTAAATACAAAGCAGACCTGATCTATGATCTAGTTGTTATAGTCTCACAGAGCCAGATGTTTGACTATCAGCATAAAGTCTCATTCATTTTGCAGCTTATTCTGGCCATGAACCGCCCACTTAAACAGGAAGGGCCCGTCTGACCTTCATGTAAAACGACTAACCACATTTCATTCTTTATGGATGATGTTTTGGGGCAGATAAATTGGAAATGAATGATACCACAATAGACCGGTATTCAGCAAAGAGGCAGTTAATTCAAATGTTGGGTCAGCAGCCTCTGCAAAACAGCCAACATCAAAGAAATTAGCCAACATTTGTGGTGTGCAGAATTTCTGTGAAAACAGTAAAAACATTGATCGCTGGAAAATTCTGTCAATGGTGGGGAAAGATTTAAACACATTTCCTAACAAACTGATCAAATCCTCTACATCTTCACTCCTGGAAATGTAATAGCTTCAGACTGGAGCTTGTGGTTTTGAGAAATGCCTTTACATCTTCTATGCAATGAGCATCAGACAGTTTTCTCAATGGGAATGCTGACTAAGCATCATATCTAATGTGAAAGTGTAGCACATTTTAGACTGTAAGCCAGTTAAAAGTGATACAGTACAGACAAAAGACAGAACACACAGCCTCCTTCTCTCGCACACTTTTCCTCTCCTGTAATTTTCAGCAGTTGAAACATTGGCACGTCTTCCAGAAGGACTGGTGCACATCAAGCCATCATCACCTGATGGAAAAGCAGCTGGACTCAGATGCCAAACTGCTTCTGCGTGTATATGCGTTATCGGACTTTCTCTGTTTTTCCACATCAGTGCCGAGCCAACATCTGCCTGCCCGCTGTCCCTCTACTTGCACCAAGACCGTCTGGGGACGGAGCGCTTCCTAAATCGCTGCCAATAAACACTTCTAATGCAGAGCCATTTGGCAAAGTGACAGTTCTTATCATATGTACACTGAAAACTGACTTTTGTGTTCGACGTGCATCATGATGACGGCTGAAATGGATGGGACCAACAGGACAACACATGGTTTTGACTAGTTCAATTACCGCCAAGGAGTAAATATTGATTGTTACAGCATCTTTGCATAATGGAAGTAATTTAATAGAGCGTTTTAATCTTTTATCACTAACTCGAGCAGGCAAAGAGGAGCGGGCCAAATTCTCCACAAGAACATAAACACAAGATCACATTGTGTCGCAGAGCTGAACGGGCTGCATTTGTAGCTTTCTGCCAAATGCGATACTTGGCATGGGGAACACAATTCCACCCTTTCAGAGGTTTATAACATATAGCCAAAAAAAGCATTTGTTTTATGCTATGCTGTAAAATATAATGGTCCCTAATCTGTGCGTCATCGGCTTTACGCTTCCGCCCTACGATTAGGTGAAAAATGTCACATATATCTTAAAGCATGAATAAGAAAAGCATTCCTGCTTCATGTTAACACGCTTGGAGGAAACAGGAAGGCCGTTGCAGACAGGAAGCTGACACTCGAAATGAACTGTACACCAAGTAACTCTGGTCTAACATCCTAGCCAATGATAATAGAAATAATTGTTGCTGAAAGATATTTAGAGCTGATTCATGCCATCCTACGCTCAGCTCTTCTGGAAAGATAATAAGCTTGATTTGCATGTTTATTAGCCATTAGCCATAATTCTTTTTGACAGGGGCATAAATGTCCAAGAAACAGCTGTTGTCTGTGTTTGCAGAAAAGCATAGTCCTCTGAGATAATCTAGGCTGATGCAGGGTCAGTGCATCCAGTATTTATGGAGTGTCACTTTGCCTTAAATGGTCAAGCTGCTCACAAATGTGGCAATCCGTTGATGGTTAACATTTGTTACATTAATACCAGTTATTATGATTTAACAACAGACTCTGTGATTATTTTGTCTTCTCAAAAAACAGCAGACCATTTTTTCTTCTTTTTTTCACCAGAATGATTAAATGTTGGAAATACATCAGTGTACATGAATTTTACACTATTGTAAATGTGATAAATATTATATTTGGATGCAAAAAAATAAACTATAAGAGCCATGGCTGTTTGACAAATTTGTGGGTCTCACCACAATAATAACAAATACACTGCTCAAAAAATTAAGGGAACACTTAAATCACACATTGGATCTCAATTAATAAAATATCAAATTTGAAAATCTTTATTTATCAATAATTTGTTAAGAACAAAATGATGTGACAACAGTCAATGGAAACCAAAATCATCAACACACTGAGGGCAGGATTCAAAATCTATGTAAAAAAACTGAAGGCTGATGCAAGTTGCATGAAGTTCATCACAGCAACTCATAATGTAAGTCAATAGTGTGTATGGCCCCCACGTGCCCGTATGCACTCATGACAACGTCTGGGCATGCTCCTGATGAAATGGCAGACTGTGTCCTGGGGATCTCCTCCCAGACCTGGATCAGTGCATCAGTGAGCTCCTGGACAGTCTGTGGTGCTACTTGGCGATTTTAGATGCTCTGATACATAATGTCCCAGAGGTTCTCAATTGGATTTAGGTCTGGGGAACGTGAGGGTCAGTCAGTGGCATCAATGCCTTCATCATCTAAAAACTGCCAATACAGTCTAGCCACATGAGACTGGGCATTATCATGCACCAGGAGAAACCCAGACCCCACTGCACCAAGACTGGGTAAACCCAGCCCGATCTGCCAGCGACTGATTTCGCCCTGCAGCTCAGGCTGGAAACCTGTGCATATTTCTATCCTGCTTCTGTTACAAATTTGCGGGGACCAATCACAAACCGGCTTATCCACCTGGCGCGCTATTGGTAGGTTTAGCACAATGACGGATAGAGAAGCGATGGATCATTGGTCTGATTGGTTGAAGGGCTATACAATTGCGTACAGAGTCATTTGAACTATGCCCGTTGATCACGCCTCTTGTGCAGTAGAAAATATAGAGCAGACTCCCCAGACCAATGTTCAATCTTAAAAAAATTTGCTTGGTCTGGTGATAGTCAGACAACACTGCACCAGCATAAGGTCTAACAAAGGCTCTGAGGATTTCATCCTGGTACCTAACAGCAGTAAGGAAACCATTGACAAGCACATGGAGATCTGTGTGACCCACCAAGGATATTCCTCCCTAGACCATTACTGATACTGACCCACAGCCAAACCGGTCATGCTCGTTCACATCTGTTACATGTGCTCAGTGTGACCTTGCTCTCATCTGTGAAGAGAATGGGGCACCAATGGCGGACTTGAATTCTGGTGTTCTCTGGCAAATGCCAATCGAGCTGCACGGTGCTGAGCTTTGAGCATAGGTCCCACTAGAGGACGTCGGCCACCCTCATGAAGTCTGTTTCTGACAGTTTGGTCAGAAACATGCACACTAGTAGCCTTCTGGAGGTCCTTTTGTAGGGCTCTGGCAGTGCTCCTCCTGTTCCTCCTCGCACAAAGGAGCAGATACCAGTTCTGCTGCTGGGCTGTTGTCCTTCTACTCCTCCTCATGTAACTGCCTGTCTCCCAGTATCGTCTCCATGCTCTTGAAACTGTGCTGAGAGACACACCAAACCTCCTTGCGACGGCACGTATGGATGTGCCATCCTGGAGGAGCTGGACTGCCTGTGCAACCTGATTGGGTCGCAGGTACTGCCTCATACTACTGACAGTGACAAGGACCCTAACAAAACACAAAACTAAAGACAAATCAGTCAAGACGAATAAGGAGAGAACAATTGTTTATAGCCACCACCTGCAAAATCATTCCTTTTTGGGGGTTGTTTTGCTGTCGCCTCTCCAGTGCACCAGTTGTCACTTTCATTTGCACCAAAGACGGTGAAACTGAATCACAATCACATTCATTTTTTTTGAGCAGTGTAGGCATGGATGTCATCTAAATGTCAGTCAAAAAGTCTGAATAGTATATGAAAATAGAGACTGATAAAGTATTAAAAGAACACAAACTGAGTTGATATTCAATATTCAAATAAAGTCAATATTCAAAAATAACAAAACATCATCATAAAAGTACCATTGAAGTAGTCCATATGACTCCATTTGATAACTTTGAGGAAAATCTTCCCCTCCACCAACATTCATTCATACTTCAGCATATTCAAATTTGGTTTGATGTGATCATTGCCACCACTGACATCAAATCTGGCATAATATGTCTCTATGCAGCATATCTGAATATTTAAGAGCTGCAGCAGATGCAAAGATAAACCAAAATTTTTTTTTTTTTCTCTCTTTCTCACTTAAAGTTATGTAATTATGTAAAAAACCTTTTGCGCTCAACTGAGACGGATACTTTTTTTATCCGATAAGGAGGCATAAACTATGATGGAAACACATTTACTGAATAAATTTCATTGTACAGCAGTATCCATAGCAGTAACTTCCATTCTTATTACATATATTTTGCACCAATTTCCCAGGAAGTGACGATTTTGTTACTTTGTCATTTCTCTTGAACACATGGGATGGACACTGTGCTTTTTTCACGAATGTTATGCGATATTCCAATTTTACAGTTACATTCCAATGGATGGAAACATAGCTACTGTTTGCTGTCAGTATATGAAAAATAGCATCAACATTCTTGGTATTTTGTGCTCCATGGATAATCAAATAGCAATCACTTTTGGGCAAACAGCCCTTAAAACTGAGCCCCCAAAAAAAAAAAAAAGATCCTGGAACAGAAATGTTGAAAACACATTAAAAAGCATTTTTAAATCTTGCACGATTGCTCAAAGACTCATTTGGCCACAAAGCAGTCACACAGTTTGCAAGCTGTCATGTTTTAGCAAGGTGAACAATTTTTACAAGCAGTGGCTGTGCAATCAATCTGGTGATCTCAACTCCATTACCAGCCCTCGCTTTACAGTGCAAAGCGGGTGAACAGTTTGAGAGAAAGAGCGAGAGCGTTACTGACGCCCACGTTACCTCTCGGCTTCCAGACGCATCTCCTCCCGTTTCTGTCTCCTGAGCTCCCTGCGCCGTTCGAAATCATCATCCATGCTTCAATCCTGAGAGTGTGACCCTGGAAAACAACAGAACATGTGTGTCCTTTAGTCTCATGCATGAACCTTACATAAACTCACAGATTCCGCTTCGTTACTGAATATGGTTGAGCAAGTCTGGATTCCACAGCTGCTGTGAGTATTTGGTTAACCTTTTCACAAAAATCACGCATTCCCATATGCAAGACATTTACAGTCAATCTTTTCTCAGCCCGACATCAAACAGATCACAAGTTTGTTTTCATAATACCACTTAAAATGGAAATTGTGGGAGCGGGAGAGAGAGACAGAGAGAGAGAGAAGAATGAAGAAAAAAAAAGAGGGAGAGAGAGAATGGGTGAGGAAAGGATGTTAGCACAGGATGTCCACTCAGTCAAGCAGAAAGACTCTGACTAAATATACTGCAGGGTACATAGCGGAGGAACCGAGCCCACCCAGGAGATATAGAGCTGCTGTCATTAATCTCAGCACTGTGGCGCTTCAGACGGACCATTTCGAGACCGCCCTACCTTCACTTTAGTGATGATGACCTCTGGAACATTTTAGCTTTCAAAACATAGCAAAAATTCACTCTCTCTCGTCTCGATAACACTCCAACTCGAAGAGTATTTCAGGCTCTTTCTCTGTCGCTGCAGTTGGGCCAAAGACGGCCTCTTCCTTTCCCATTTTTTCACCCTCCCTACTTTACTCCATTTTTCTCCCTCCCATTATGGTGCAAACTCACAATCACGGCCGACGGGTCTGCCTCCTCCCTCTCTCCTCCCTTTTCCTTTCTCTCTCTCTCTCTCTCTCTCTCTCTCTCTCTCTCTCTCTCTCTCTCTCTCTCACTGTCCCTCTCTCGCTCTTTCCCTTCCTGACTCCCAATTATTGCCCATTCCATTCCATTCCATTCCTTTCCTTTTTTTTTCCCTCGTTCCTTCCCTCTATTTTGTGATCACAGCACTGTTGCTGGTTAGCTGGGATCTGCTTGCGGAAAGCATGTTTAAAAATGCTATTGCAGACTTTTTGCTTGATATTGTAGATTTTAAAGTAGTTAGCTACACTACAAGTTGCTAATAACTACATTGAAACAATAGTTTTTCAAGCTATCACAGAAAATTAGTAGAAAATAACTGAAAATCAGTTAATTAGTGCTGGGTTAGGGTAACCAGAACCCAAAATACACTAGCAGAACTGACATAATCTACTATTTACTGTGAAATATGACCTTTTTTTATTGCACTAAAGCTGTAACAGAAAAAAATTGTGACAAATAGAAACATTACAGTCTAGTTTGAATAGAAAAATAATAATTATTAGTAAAATTGTAATTGAATGTTATTGTTGATTCTATGAAATTTGATATTTTCAATCTCACCAATTTTTTTTTTTTTTTTTAAGTGAATTAACATGTCAATTAGGGTGACAGCTTCAAACTAGAATTTACACTAAATACAAGTGGAAATAGCATTTAACAAAATATTTGCTTTAAAAGGCATAAAAATGTCACTGCAACATTTTTGAACCACTTTATTTACATGAACGACCCAGCAAAAATGCTACTTGAGTGACAGCCTGATTATTGGCTCAGTCTGCTTGGTTGTTCTGCGACATAAAACCATGAATTTAGCATTTTTTCTTGTGAAAAATGTGGCTTGTTGGAAAGCCAACACATTTTAGCATAACTTAACTGTCCTACTACTAAAAAAGCAACATCACTTATTAGTTCCCCAACACTGCTGGACATACAACTATACACACACACACAAAGTGTGCAAGAAAAGAAAGAGGTTCTCAGACACAAGAGAACAGGAAACACTTCTCCTCCTAAACCCCTCCTCCATATTCACATTACGCTGGGAAAGAGAGAGAGACAAAAAACGGACAAAACAAAAACAACAGCGGGAGAGGGAAAGCAAGGAATGTGAGTGAGAAACGGAGAGCAAGAGATCGAGCCGATCTTCCTTATCAGGCAGAACCACTGCGCCCGCATTCGCAAACCGCAGGAATGTGGTCTATCTTTAGCTGGATCTTCTGTTTGCAGGAGCATGGCTGCTCTTCATATCTGAACCCTTGAGCAAACAACACTGACTCAGCTCAATAAAACTGTCACAACTGTGTACGATCAACTCAAATTGAATCATGCTCTCGCAGCGATGACTACACATGCTGACCTCACATACTAAATTTATGATTGAAATTCAGGTTGTGTTTGTGTTTTGGTGGCATGGTGTGTACTAGCACGGGTACCTGACAATAAGGCCCTATCTTTAGAGAAAGAATGTAGAAACAGATTTGTCTCTTCCTTTCAAGGACCACCTGTGTGTGGCTACATCTAGTGTACAAGCCTCCTAGGCGTCCCTAGATTCATGTCGTTGCACTTTTTCCCCTCTCAAATGTTTTATAACGGGGGTCTGGCTTCCCCCAACAAGCAGGAGACGCCTCCTGTCTAGAGAGCACGCGTTGTAATGGCTCTAATAACACATTTACCTGGTAAATTACTATGTTCCTCGTAAGTACGGTGCTTAACCCTTCATCAAAGCTCATCACAGCAATGACCCATGGGAATGCAGTCTTAGAGCCTCCATCTGTGATGTTCTCTAGGTCGTGAACGTACACATGGATGCCTGTGCCAAACCACACGAATGTTTCAGCTTTGGCTCTCTTTAAACTCTGTGGGGAAAAGGGAGCAACTAATGAAGAAAACTAAAAACGATAGCAGACGGGAAACTGTCCTTACTGTACTTTCCATGGGATTTAAAATGTTTTTGCTCAAATGACTTTTGAACATGTCCGCAAATGATTTTACTTTCATATTTCTGAATAAAACAATGAGAATTTTTTTTCCTTTTATATGCTTTTTGATTAAAGCATTTTTACAATTTGGAATAACGTGCACTGAGGAATCATTAATGCTTCAAGTAATGTACTGTAGCTTCACGGTTTGAAATGTAATCCACCTCTGACCGCAAGCAATTCCTTGTACCCGCTTTGCAGTAAAAAATAATTACAAACTCATTAATGTCAACACACTTAGCCTTAACAATCTACCATTAGTGAGATGCTGGTAGTTCGCTGAGATAAATGTTGAGGTAAAAAGTGTTCTTTATAACCAGAGCCAAAGCTGATGTGATCCACAACCCCACTGCCAAAAGGATTAAATAACTAAATGTTTGGATCTACCACCCACCGTCTTTTGGACCTCAGCCACTCTGGACAACTTGAGAGAGACTAAATTTACGGTTCAAGAAGAGAGCGGAGCGTTGTCAACATAAACCATCGCCCTTATTTGCATGTCTGTCAATATAGGTCCATTAACATCGACTGGCTTCGCTATCAGAGTTTATGCTAACACACTCTCCACGGCCGCAGCAGGAGTCTGGCGTAGGAGGAGGATTCAGATCGTCTTCTCTGGCCAAGATTTTAACAAATGGAGGAGCTGTGCAGACATGTTGCATTAAAAAGCGTTTTACTGTAATGTGGTGTATATTTCACCATGAAACAATGTGGTATTAGGCACCAGATAAAATGGCCTTTTTCCTACAGGAAGAAGTAAAGTAAATCTAGGTGTAACCATCAAAATGTAATGTCATGCACTTATATTGACTGCACTATTAGTTCATAATAGGGAGATGTGCAGACAAAGCAAACAAACAAATGGGACAATTCAAAATTCACATTAACATCAACATGAAATGGCTTTTGCAACACATTCTTTAATATGATAAAAAATAGTTAAAGTTATTGCAAAGAAACAAAGAAACCAATGAATGCAATAACAAATATTAAGAAAGTAAATTTGGATTTCATGTTGACTTTAAGATCACGTAAGAATGGGTTACGTCACAGTGTTTAGCAGAAGTCAATGCTAAGGAAAAATGAATCATCAGAAAACATTTTCAGGCTTGTTAAAAAAGTGGGAAGTTTTTGAGGTTGTGCGAGCAGGTGAACTGTAGCCAGGTGCAGGATGGTATCCCAGAAATCTGCAGCATCAGCAGCCTATCAGAGGCACACACACCTCACTCACCTGCCACCTCATTAAAAGGCTATGCAGGTATGCCAGCTATGTGCAGCCTGCTTTTCCATTTGGACTCACTGACAGTTGCACAAAAATGTCAATGAAAACTCAAATATTTATTTCTCATACAGTGACATATGAATACTATCATCATATTATTTATCAATATTCCTTCTTGCCCTTAAAGATTAAACAAATACACATTGTTAGAAATTCAAACATCCCAGTCACCAGTCACTGAGCAGACAATCAAATTCTCATGCCATACTCTGTGAGTGCTGTTCACTCAACAAACCGCAGAGAAATAAAGTGATAAAAGGGGGTGATCTGGGAATGCAGGTCTCTGTGAAATGAACCTGAGCTAGGAGAATGAAATCCATACTGCTGCACAGTCAGTACACCTCTGTCTGTCTGTGTCAGTGATGACAAACCTACAGACCCACGGCAGAATTATGGTTGCGTGTGCTCGCCGAGATGTGCAGGAAATTGAGAGCACCAATAAAAGTGACTGGAGGCCAGCCGAAGTTGTCCCATAAAGCCAACTGAATGATTGGCCGGCACACGACTGCAGATCTCAGGACAGTGTCAGGACAGTAATGGCAGGGCTCCAGCACCAGGTCTGGTTCATGTACAATATACCAACAATGTGACGGGCCAACAATCCCCATTAACACAGTTGTGTTTATGTGCTAAAGGTCAGACAACCTGCTGTGCTTCAGAGATTTTAGAGGGGAAAATTGTGGTTTGGTGCAGTTTGCCTAAACTTTTCTCTTCGAGTAATCAACAGCAAACCAAAAAAAGCTATCATAAAGACTATTATAATGAGTCTCTTTTAACATTATCGTTAGTTTTTATTAACGTTGACACCTGATTTTGTTTGTTTTTAAGTTTCAACAGTTCAAGGGAAATTATACTTTCTCTGATAGAGACCAAATGGGGAATTACTTATAAATGAAATCCAGATGAGACATAGTGTGCAAATTATGGGGAATTTAGGGGGTCTGACCTCCCTAATAACAGGTAGACAAAAGTAAGTCAAAACTAAAGATTGTGGGGTCTTAAAAGTACATATAATTTTACATATATGTTCAACAGCATTCAACCACAAAATGTAGATTAAAAGTTAGTCAGAATACATACTGGGTTATAAATATATGCTTATGTCTTAGCTAGTAGCACATTTTAGTTAGTATCAGTACACAACAAATCTTTGTATTAGGTTAAAAAGACAATTTGGGTTTTATAAGACAAACTTCAACAGACTGTAAACTGGAATTATGGAGAGATGTCTTTAAAAACAAAGTCACTGTATAATTTACACACTGATACTATTGTTAACAAAAGCAGAGCAATTGTACTCTTTTCAAGTATGAAATATCAGCCACAAGCAAATAAACCAAAAGCAAATCAAAATCTGAAACCTGGGATAAAAATCTGGAACCTGCAAATCTGGAGTCTTTCCATTGGGTAATACCACCTGAATCTTTATGGACAGTGAGCTGTATTATGTACAAATGCTGGTTTGATTACTTTGGCAATATTTGGCTTATTGAAGGTCGATTCCACGTAACCAAAGCTTGGACTCTCTGATGCATCAACACATTTATGGCTCTAGGGCCTTAGAGAAGAAACAGAATGAATGAGAGATTAAGTAAGAAAAGACATGGAGAGAGACATAGACAGAGCGAGAAAAAGAGCAGGATGTCCCGCTATAAATCCAGTAGATATTTTGGCAGGAAGAGCAGCAACTGCTTTTCATGGCTGTCACTGGAAAAAGAAGCTCTGAAAAGTATAAGAGAAATTTGGTTGGTATACAACCTAACTAACCTAGGTTTGGAAACATCTGACTAAATTTGCTGCTCATGATTAATCTCACACAAGTATATTTCAATAGCATGGTTAATCAAAAGGTTTTGCTTTTATATCCGCAGCACACAAACGATGAAATGCATGAACTATATCTATATACCTTAAATGAAATATAAGTTGCTTTGGATAAAGCCTCTACCAAATAAATGTAAACGCAATAAAGATAAATGTACAGTTAGCAAGTCATCATCACAAATTAAACCCTTTAGGGTGATACCAGACACCACGGCTTTGTGTCGGCATTCTAATAACCACATCAGGGTTTATTTTGCGATAATGACACGCTGACTGAACATTATCCCTTAAGTTTTTAAAATTGGAGGCAGGGGATAAAAAAAGGGCAAAAATAGGCCTCAGTCATTGAATTTCCACTTGAGGTTTGGAAAAGGAGATTCCTGCATTCCCAGACAATAGATTGCATTCCCCGACACGTCTCTATGTCCTCTGAATCATTCTCGGCCAGTTGGTCTACAGTTACCTGCTCAAACACCAAATATGCCGCTCAATTACCTACAATGCAATGCAATTACAGGCTCTGGGCTACAGAGTAAATAAAAATAGCTGTCATAAGAAAACATTATAATACAAAAAATCTTACTCTTTGATGTATGACCTGAAAACTTTTGGGGAAATATACCAGCTGGGTATGCAACATATTCACAAATATATGGCATTTCCTCTTTTAAAATTACCTTAATAATATACATTTTAAGTTTTTAGTGCTTTTTACAACCCATATTGTTGAAATTATTTCTTAATTCTAAAAAAAAAAATATATATATATATATATATATATATATATATATATATATATATATATATATTATATTTTTTTTTTTTAATATTTACATTTACATTTTATTTATTTCTTTTTGTTATATGTATAATAATTTGGTTTGCTACACTGAAAATCAATCACACTAAATGTTCACTTTTTCTTTCCAACACAAAGAAATGAACAAGAGAAATGTGAGCACATGGGTTTAAGATCTCGGAAAAATGTTTTGTTTCCGTTTTTGAATGGCCAATTTTCATAGGCATTAACTCATTAAACCCAGAGCCATTTATTTCCACACAACAGGAGCAGTGCTTCTGGAAATGCATTTCAGGTGCAGAGAAGCTTTCATGCTATGCATTTTAAAATGCTGATTTTAAATGGTCCTCTCATGCGCGTCCAAAGATCGCACCACTATCAGCCAGTATCGGCATGCAAGGTCTACCAAAAAAAAAAAGAAATAGAGAGCAGGAGGGAAAAGGCCAAATTGAGATGCTTGTACGGCATCAAACGTCTGCTGCCTATTGGCTTGGCTCCATATGACCAAATATGGTAGGAAAAAAGCTCTCTTTCCCGTAAGCAACACACACAAAAAAAGAAAAACTCAAGGGTTTCACATGCTGTGTAGACAGATAGAGCTCATATTCAAACACACTGACCACAGAGAGAGAGTGAAGGGAACTTCTATCTACAGTCCACAGAGCGAATGATAGTGCTACGTGACGTCCGCGTAGTATCAAACAAATTTACTCACAGAAACAACAAAACATACCTAACATACTAGCAGTCCCAAACCACATATGAAACCTCTTCTACACTATCCTCAACTTTCTAAGAAAAACAAAATGAAAAAATCGGCACACAAGAAAAAAAGCTTTTCCCTCCCAGCATTTTTGTCCAAGATTGAGTGGTTTTTAGCTTTGAGCTACGTTTCTTCTTACATAACTGTGAGAGACCAGAGCGGAAAAAAAGATTCTTGTCCAAATATCCAACGTTTCATCCACGAAGATGGCCGTGACAGAAAACGCATTGAACCTTTAAAGCAGAACGTATTGCAGTAAGTCTTTGATGTGTGCTTCATGGTCTATGCTGCATGTGATACAAAAGAAATGAAGCAAAACTCATTTAGCTTCCTTATCATGACATGTAACGTTTTTCATGACCTGTTCAAATCACAAAAGCATGCAATAAGATGCCTGCCAACACTTAAGTGTTTAAGCAGTCATTCATCGAGGTTTGGATCTGATGAGCTCAGTGTTATGTCATCTTAGATACCGTCCTATAAAAGCGATTGTGTAGGCTAAGCTGCATCATATGTTGACAATTGAGAAATCGTTGCAAGAAAATTAACTCATGCTTTACTCGTCCTCACATCATTCAAAACCCCTATGACTTTTTTCCCTGGAACACAAAAGGAGATCTACTAAACTCCAAATTGCCAAATATAAATGACATATTACATATGACCTAACATGAGGGCCTAATTTAGGAGAAAGCTGCATTTAGCTGCTCACCTTTTCTCTTATAATTAACATATCCCAGCACACCCTGCGCTGGACTCTCTCCTGTATATGTTTCAGCTTGCTGGAACATTTAAAGGAACATAAAAATGTATTTCTCATAAAGCTAAAAAGTTCCTGATGTGTCTTGTAAAATGTGTCTATCGAATTGTGCTCACAAAAATGGCAACAGAACTGAACGAAAAAATATAGTTAAAACCACTTTTTAGTGGAGTGATTTAAGGCTCTGCTCAACACCACTATGGGTGAAATATCTTCTTGTGCCTTAAATGGTAGCAATACAAGACAAAAGCATAAAGCGTACACTCCATGTCATGGCTTACACACAATACAACATGCTCCCCTCGTCCTCCATCCTCAGAAACTAGCTTCTGTCATGTCATTTGTTTATATCTCCTAAGTCTCTGAACTGTGCAAAAACATTCACTCCCTGAGGAGAGTTATCGGCATGGCTAGTGACATTTTTCCATTCAGTTTTCCATTCCATCAGTATTAATCTTCCTCAATGTGGTAGTTTTATAGCCTAGAACTCAGACAATGGAATGTGCTCTTCTTTAGCACATGAGATTTTAAGAGAATTAATTGAGAATTTTCTGAAAAATGAAGGGCGTTGCATTCCTCAGGAGAGATAGCAGAAATAAGATTATGCTTCAGGCTGGATGACCTCACTGGCAGGCATTACTCAAGGATGCACCATTTGGGAGCTTGAGAGGAGGAACCATATGTTGTGAGCAAACCCTCAGAACACAAGCTCTGACATTTTAACAAATGGTCACTGAAGAGTCTCAATTTCTGCTGCAAAATTCCGATGGTAGGTTCAGAATTTGGCGTTTAACAACATGAAAGCATGGATCCATCCTGCCAAGTATCAACGATTCAGGCTGCTGCTGGTGGTGTAATGGTGTGGGGGAATTTTCTTGGAAAACTAGTACCATTTTAACATTGTTTAAATGCCACAGCCTGAATATTGTTGCTGACAGAGCACCTTTGGGATGTGGCAGAACGGGAGATTCGGATCATGGATGTGCAGCTGACAAATCTGCAGAAACTACAAGAAGCTATCATGTCAATATGGACCAAATTCTCTGGTTAATGTTTCCAGCACCTTGTTGAATCTATGTCACAAAGAATTAAGTGCACAGATATGCATGTTCGCAGCAGAATATGTTGTACTATGTGACTCCTTAGATGACACATTCTTGTGTGAGTGCGGAGCCCTTTCCCGTGCCCCTCTCCCCTCTCTTCCAGTTACGCTACCAGATCTCCCCTCTTCTGTGCATATTTCTGCTGGCTGTTATTATTAGCATGGCTCCAGGCCAGCGTTGTCAGGGGCTGAGCACTGTGTGGCCCCCACGGACACTTAAGAGACGGCAGCTTGAACTGTAAAGACACAGGTATATCACACATGCACACTGAACCTCAGTCATACTGGCCACGTCGTCACATATATGACATTGTGTGGTAAATTCGCCATGGTTATGTTTAGTGCCACAGGACTGTGCAGTTCGTTCATGAAAACCTCAAAAAAATCTTTCTTTCAATGTGGCTGTAACTGCCAGTTCCAAGAAAAATCTCTCTTTTTCTTTCTCTCTCTCTCAAACAAACACACAGTCACTTATATTTACTCGGCTTTGGAAGACTTTGCGAGCTTTATGATAAATTCCTCTATTTTAGTTGAGTGAAATATTGCCACAGTTAAGCCTAGAAATGTTTGAGTGCAAGCGTTCCGTCATGCAGCTCAACTCAATGTACCCTTCCACTCTGCAACAGCACACAAACCCTTTTAAGGGAAAAAAAAGTGCATAAATCATTACCTCAGAGTTCAACATAAAGGACTCCTGCTGCATAATCTTTACATTTACAAGAAAAACACAAATCTCAGGCAAGCATGAAATTGTAAATAATTGAATATTGGAGCTATGGGGCGGTTTCAAGTTGCTTGGTTGAGGGACCCTCATCATAGCTAATAGCTGAACTGGAAATGAGATTACTACACAAACCCAAGCATCAATGGATCCACTCCAAGACGATGTTGGACCGCCGTCTCGGACACTTTTACACACCTGTGCCACACACAAGCACCCATTCAGAAGGCTGAGATTGGTTGTGTTGACATAGAGCCTGAATGACTATTGCATTTCAGAAGTGCCCAGGCGACCGCGACTCAATTCCCGATCATTAAGTCTAACCTGGACTAATGGAGGCCCGTTATTATCCGCGGTGGTCTGGCAGACGCCTGTCACAGACTTGAGTGGCATTGGAGACACACAACACACACACACAGCAGACTGTCAGACGTGATCGCAACAAGTGCCCATTGTTCTTGTTGCTGAGGCCATGTTCATTAAAGCAAACCTTAATGAGGTCTGCCAGTCTCACATAGACACACGCACACACACACACACACACACACACACACACACACACACACACACACACACACACACACACACACACACACACACACACACACACACACACACACACACACACACACACATCAAGACCTCCATCACATTTATCAAAACCTCTCAAGTATTTCATCACTCAAAAAGACACACACAACTGCTTTAACCTACTTTTAAAGACATGTTTGAATGTGCAGTGCATCAGTGATTAATAATGAGTCAATAATGAGTCTGTAATTACGGCCGACTCTCTATCAATTTGCATCCCCCATTTTGTTTGCATCAGGCCTGGACAAAATAAACAAAGGGTATGCTTGCTGCTGCTATTATTTTGGTCTCTCAGCATCACCAAATGCTAATTTCCCCCAATTTAGCTGTTGACTGTGTTCCAGAACATATTGAGCTGTCCTGCTGTAAACTGTCTACACAGGTAGCTGCTTTTTAAGGCAGCAACCTAACTGAAATGTAACCTCATTAGTGGCTAACTCCAATAGAGTTTTATGCTAGCATGTTGCTAAGCTAAGAGAAAACAACATCCATTTTTAATTCACCAATTTTTGATATTGATTGAAATATTTCATCATGCCATCTTGGACGATTTTTTAAGAGCCTGTCGGAGTACATTAAGACATTGCCTTTTTCACAAAGGATATAGGCTATGCAATGCTGTCTTAGAATTTGGCCAAAAATCAACCATCGCGTCAGTTCAGGCAGGCCACATCAGTCAAGCTCACATCAGCTGATAGCCAGCTGTTCCTGACGTGTACCAATCCAGTTTCGACACTTATCGCCGCGTCCATTTAAATTCCCATTTCTCAGCATTTCTTCCATCGCGTCGCTGCTCACAAACAAAACTCCCTCCTCCCAACTCCACCTTTACCTGTGTTTAATTGCTTTGTTTCTTTCCGTAGGTCTCTACATGGCAAGCTTTTCTCTCATGTATTGTCTACACTCGTATAATGTGAAATTGTAATTAAATATGCATATACTTGTTCCATTCTGTACCCCTTGGGGGTTGACTTGCTGCTCTCCCCGCTCTGTCCAGGCGTGGGTGCATGGATAGGCGTGGGGGGTTCTTGCCCAGAACAGAACCATACCGCCAACACTAACTGTATGCTTTTATTGTCAACAACGATAATAAACATTATACTTGACGAAGTGGTCCTGACTGAACTATGGTTTTGTCATTGTGAATGCATCTTTGACACCTCTGATGCTGTCTAGATAGGCAAGGTTTCAGAACAGTAATTGAAATGGAACCACATAAGTGAGCAACAGCATCACATAAATAGCATTCAAATCACTGCATCCAATTTACCTGGCTATAATGCTATAGAAGTACTCATTTTGTGAAGAAAAAGCAGATACTCTTGAGTGTGCAGGCAATTTTGGAACATGCTATCATGTCATGATTGCCTCTATAATAGATTATTAAATCACTCATACCTCTTTATCTAAACCTCTCTTAACCGCTGGTCTTGTATATCTGCCATGTTTGCAGTTTTTTAACACTTTTAAATCTTGTTTGTAGTTCTGAACTGAATCCTCCTCCAAAAAGACCAATCCGTTGTGGCCAATATTAGCTGTTAGAGCCATGGATCTCCACTGCAAATTACCGTCAAAATAAAAGATCTGAATACTCATTTCAACATAGTACAATTTGAGTCACACTAAATCTATTTTCAAATACTATTTAGGATTGAGACACAGCAAATTCCATTAGAGATGTAGATACTCTAAGCATAATTTTGTTTTTTTAAACGGCATTTTTTTTATCAGTAATTTTTGTTATTAAATGAAAACGGGATTTTTACAAAGCTAGTTGCAACACATGCAATTGCCTTCCTCTTGAAGGACATAAGTAATGCTGCCTTAGAATTTGGTCAAAACGTGGTATCTTAGCAACATTATGCAACTGTAAATACAATATATATTTTTAAGAGTACCGCCTATGAATTACATTATGTCCATTCTGAATACATTTATGGATTATTGGGACATGCATCAAATAAATTCCATGCCTTTTCTGCTCACTTAGAATCACTAGCCCTGCAAAGAACAGCAGGCAAGCACCTCCGCTCATTTGGGCTCCAACTGAAGGGTAATAAAATCTGCTTTAAGAAAGCCAGACCTGAGATGTTTATTAATAGCATGAGCGATTGTAATGGGGAATCATTTATAACACATTTCTTATGAGGTAAGAGTCTCTCGAATGCCAGTTCCTCTCCGCACAGAGCATTGCTGATTAAAAACTCTCACCATGAGAGCACATTTCTGCTTCTGACTCACTGCCAGGCAACAAGAAAGGGCCAATCAAGAAATTAACTAATTCCGCAGTGCCTCTCAGCTTACAAATACAAACCGAGCCTATACCACAAATTATTGTATAGTTCCACTTATGTAAAGGTGTCAGGATGTATTTCATTTAACATGCGCAGGTAAATACACATTCAAAGAAGGAATCCTGAGTGACAGCCACACCAGCTACTTTGATCTCAGGCTTTAATCAGCTTTAATTGGCTCTCTCAGAAGGATGCAATGACATGTGAAGTGGAAAGAAAAAGGAGGTGAGGGTGAGTGTGTGTGCCGCTGCCTTGCATTCCTGAGGATTCTTCTGAGGCGAGTGTGCTAGTACGTAAATATGCTTCTGATTAAAAGGAAAGAGTTCACTCCATAAAGGCACTCTTAAACAATTACCACTGCTACCATTACCAGACGCACACATAAAGACTGAGGTCTATTAAAGAATTAACAGACAGAGGCTACGTCTACATTAATCTAGAATCTGGATACATTTGAAAACAACTTTTTTGTTTCAAAATGCTCCCTGTCCGCACTAGTGTTTTTAAGCGTTTTCCAAACGTTTCTTGTCCACACCGAAATGTCGAAAACGCTAAAAGCATCTTCCTGCACATGCGTAAAATGTAATAAAAGCTCACTGAGATGATACAGAGAGACCAGACAAAGTTTTCAGGCTATTCTTCTGGCACAACCATTTTATTGGTAAAATATCTCACTACTAACATGTGTCCAGGTCACACTCAGTCACCATTCTGTGTATGGTCTAAAACGCAATTGCCCTTCGTGCTTTGACGCAGGACAACAGTTGCAAGTAAATTTTCTGTCATCTTTTCAAGAATGTAATATGAAGATTGTACAAAGTAACATTTACTGGTAACACACTTTATTTTACAGTGCCCTTGTTACACGTTACATGTAGTTACTTGTAATAACTATAAATTATGCATAATTACATGCAACTAATCCTAAATCAAACCCCAATCCAAACCCTAACCCTATGGTAAGTACATGTAGTTAATTATTATTACACATTACTTAAATGCATAATTACACTGTAACATGGACACCGTAAAATAAAGTGTAACCCATTTATCTTTAGCAACACTGTGAAAGTGAATAACACATAATAGGCACATACCGGTATAAATATAGATATCTATCATTATAATATGCGTCACAAACAACTCAGTTTTCACAGTCCACACTACTTTCAATTGAAAGCTCAGTTTTTGCAGGACAAAAAAACTGTCCCAGTCTGGACAGTGAGGCCAAACATAGAAAAAAAGATGTATTTTCTAATGTATCCGGATTAGACATAGCCAGAGAATGAAGACTAGCATCGGATCATACCACAGAGGTATTTGGGGGATTTTGTTCAGTTTTTTTTTTTTTTTTTTTGTGGATAATTTCAACATCATCAGTCAGTTTTTGTCTTTGGCAACCCGTGTAGGTCATCTGTTACTTGATACCACTCAACTTCATCATTCTAGCAGCAACATTATCTCACAAGATTGGCTTTTTCTTTGACCCAGCTTGGTTAGTGAGAAGTACACATGTACGATCTGACCATGTAAGGCTGAAAGAGCACAAAGCGAGCCGGCAAAGAGAAGCATGCTTGTTTTCTTAGGTCAGGAGGTCAGGAGAGTTTGACTAGCAGCTCACTAAAGCGCTCCTTACCTCAGCAGAATTGGCATTCGTCAAATCACCGCTCACTGGCTCTCCCTCAACACCTTTATGGGAGTGTTGGCGCACATTCGCACTCACAACACAGGCCTTTGCTAAGCCGCTACATCAACATGACCTCATGCTAGAGTCAACGTCAATTTTCATGCGTTCTTTCGCTTCTGCATCATGGCTAGACCCCAAATATGTCCCCTAATTCTTAATTTCCCTCTCACAGAGTGATTTCTGATGGAATACGTTGGACATCTCTTGATTAGTTTTGTTTGTTTAGTGGGCTTTTGGTCGGCCGAGGCAGAGGACAGGGAAAATGGGCTTGTTGAGACATTTCCTGTGCATGTTTTTGCAGATGAAAATCAGCTCAATGAAAAAAAAAAAAAAAAAAGCTCAGATCGGCTGCACATTACTATTGTGGTAACTTGACATCACATAGTCTTTGAAAGATGTCATATGACCGAGATGTAAGAATGATATGAAAAGTGTGTGTGTGTGTGTGTGTGTGTGTGTGTGTGTGTGTGTGGGGTTATGAGTGTTTAAACTTAGGCAGGTCAGGTCAGGCAAAATCAAGAAGGGGATCTAATTGCAGCACTTTTATTTGTAAAACAAAAATAAAGAAGATATTCCACAACGAAGAAGATCACAGGAAAAACATGTAGCAGCATAAACAACACAAGACAAGAACTGAACAAACTGAGGCCTATACATGGGAAAACACGAAAGAATCAAAGTAACTAATTAAACACAGGTGTGACATGAGAGAAATCCATGGTAACTAATGAACACAGTTCAAGAAACCAACTAACAGGATACCAACTCAAACAATGAACAATGACAAAGACAAACCAACTCAAACTCGTTGCCTACAGAAACTATTTAATAGATGCTAGTCATAATAGGCATAATTGCCACTTACCACTTGCATGTAACATTCCTGTAGCTTAAAAGTGTTACATAAATTGATAAGTACACCTTAAATGTATTCTAAGCTGTTTGGATAAAAGCATCTCCCAAATGCATAAATGTACAGTAAATGTCCAACGACGATGCTGCTTGGTCTTAAAGGGACAGTTTACCCAAAAATGAGAAATCTATCATCATTTACCCTCATGCAGTTCCACACCTGTATGATTTTCGTTCTTCTGTTTAACACAAAAGAAGATCATTTGAAAAATAGCTTCATTTTTTCTTGGCCATACAATGAAAATCAATGTCGTTAAGACCCCATTGACATGCAAAAGATTAAATGATGACACATTTTTAATTTCTAGGTGAACTAGCCCTTTAAAGTCACAGCGTTAGATGGTCGGGCTACAATTATTTTCTTTGTATTGCAGCCAAGCAATAACGATTATGTCCCCTTATTCTAAAACTGGCCACATGTGCTTCTGTCCTTGACATAGCAGAGAAGCATAAGCGTCCATCAGCCTTCATCACCCCTGGAAAATCCTGACAAACCAGCGGTCTCAACGAGAGCCTAGTGCACTTAAGATCTCCTCAAAGCCCGAGGCCAGGCATCATTAGACTTTTCCACTGAAACCTGCCGTCTCAATAAAGGACAACAAACAGACCACAAAGTCAAATTACAGCACACACACACACACACACACACACACACACACACACACACACACACACAAAAAAAAAAAAACTGGAATACTGCAGAAGGACTTAATATAAAATGTGGGAGGAATTTCAGATTTATATATTACTAACAAAACATCTGGGGCACTTAATGCATATTTGCAGGGACCTAAATAAACATCAGCTAAGGTTTCAGACTGCTCTGACTTCACAATGGAGGAATGCCCCCGTTTCACTGCATTTCCCGATCATCACCATTGGTTTGGAGCTCAGAAGATTCAGCAGCTCTGAGAACGCTCAGAAACGTTGCAGAGTTACACAACTGCGGTTCCTTCCTGGATCCAGTGCTTTAAAATTACAGGCTATCAGATTCAAAGCAGCAGAGGAATAGCTGAACATATGAAGGGGGAAGGGTTGGAGAGCGAGCTGCATCTCCTGAGGTTTCTGCCGCACGTCAATCATACTTACAGAAAGTTAATTGAACATTTAACAAGAGTCATCTAAAATAAACATTATTTTAGCTCTGCTTTACACAATGATTTTAAGGATGCTTTGTATTGAATGTGTAAAACAACAACAACAACAACAACAACAACAACAACAACAAAAAAACAGAAAGATAAAGCAGGTCGCATGGTTATTTACCTAAATCTTTTTGTGGATAACCAAAAGTGATTTCAGCACAGTGATAGGAGTTTCATATCTAGAATTTTTTTTGCACATTTAAGGAGAACCTCTATAACGCAAGCTTGCAAATTAAAATGTCAGCCCAACTCAATATAATTACATGTTTTGTTGCATATGAGGGATCCAAAAAGAGCTTTGGCAAATGTAGTGCTCTTTATAAAACAAGGCTGTGAATGTAGACTAAACCAGATAAGAAGCAGAAAGACATCAATCTAGAGGGTCCAAATGCCCAAATAGGGTAGTATGAGAATGTTTACCATGTTTGACAGCAGAAATGTGTCAGCTATACTTTTTTATACCAGCAGTCTAACACCAAACAGAAAACTATAATCTGCTCTGCATGCTGTGTTACAGACAGCTCCCTTGATTATAGTAGGCACAATTTAGTTTTAACGTGACATGCCGCTCACGTCTGGTGAGGACATGTAACTGTTGCTAATGTGCCAAACAACTTTGTAACCTGCCATATTAACATAGATTTCAACTGATGTGCTATTTTACAATAGTTCAAATGCAGCTAATCCAGCCATATTTAAACTGCATTACTGTTATTAGTCTTTAGTTTTTAAATATAGTGTTATATAAATGTAATTTTATTTTTATCCCTGTAGCTGTTTCTGTAGCTGTTGTTAATGCTAAACTTATGAATTTGTTATGACTAATCTTATGTTATTATGTTATAAATAAATAAATATGTAAGCAAGTAAAGAAAAAAAAAAAAGAAGAGTGCCATTTAAATACTGTTCATTGACATTAAAGAAACAAATGTCGACTTTCCAGAAAACTATATAGTTATAGATACTGTTACTGTGATATAAATTACTCATTTCATATTGTATTACTCATATGCTCATTAGGAGTTGACACCCAATGTGAAAATGTCAAAATTGCTATCATCCAAAGCCAAAAGAATGACACAATAATTCAAGCAGCACAGACTTTATTTCAAACCTTAGTGGTCTATAGGCAGAAAATCTCAGAATCAAAGTGCAACATTTGCATTTTTGTTCCCTACTGTATTCCTTTATAAATTTTTATAAACTCACCTTACATTCTACATACAAGCAATTACACTAACCTAAAGGATTATTAGGAACACCATACTAATACTGTGTTTGACCCCCTTTCGCCTTCAGAACTGCCTTAATTCTACGTGGCATTGATTCAACAAGGTGCTGAAAGCATTCTTTAGAAATGTTGGCCCATATTGATAGGATAGCATCTTGCAGTTGATGGAGATTTGTGGGATGCACATCCAGGGGACGAAGCTCCTGTTCCACCACATCCCAAAGATGCTCTATTGGGTTGAGATCTGGTGACTGTGGGGGCCATTTTAGTACAGTGAACTCATTGTCATGTTCAAGAAACCAATTTGAAATTATTCGAGCTTTGTGACATGGTGCATTATCCTGCTGGAAGTAGCCATCAGAGAATGGGTACATGGTGGTCATAAAGGGATGGACATGGTCAGAAACAATGCTCAGGTAGGTCGTGGCATTTAAACGATGCCCAATTGGCATTAAGGGGCCTAAAGTGTGCCAAGAAAACATCCCCCACACCATTACACCACCACCACCAGCCTGCACAGTGGTAACAAGGCATGATGGATCCATGTTCTCATTCTGTTTACGGTTATTTCAGTCAAAGTTGCTCTTCTATCAGCTTGAATCAGTCGGCCCATTCTCCTCTGACCTCTAGCATCACCAAGGCATTTTCGCCCACAGGACTGCCGCATACTGGATGTTTTTCCCTTTTCACACCATTCTTTGTAAACCCTAGAAATGGTTGTGCGTGAAAATCCCAGTAACTGAGCAGATTGTGAAATACTCAGACCGGCCCGTCTGGCACCAACAATCATGCCACGCTCAAAATTGCTTAAATCACCTTTCTTTCCCATTCTGACATTCAGTTTGGAGTTCAGGAGATTGTCTTGACCAGGACCACACCCCTAAATGCATTGAAGCCATGTGATTGGTTGATTAGATAAATGCATTAATGAGAAATTGAACAGGTGTTCCTAATAATCCTTTAGGTGAGTGTATATATAAATGCATAGTGCAAAGATTTGAAGTTGTTCTATTTTTTCCTATAGATTAGTGGTTCCCAAACTTTTTAGTGGCGTAACCCCCAATGCATTTAAAATCCTTCTGCATACCCCCTCTCTTTCACTTAGACTGCAGTCACACCTTTTCATTAAGGGACAACATTTTCCTCCTTAAATTGATCTACTTATACAATGGCACAAATAATGTTATGAGATAATGTTGTAAATGAAAAATGTTCAAAAGTGGAATATGAAATGATGGTAAAAACAAAGCGATACTTTTAAATATAAAATTAAAACTGCCAGTAGGTGGCGACAAGTCACTGTCTTAAAGGGATAGTTCACTCAAAAATGAAAATTCACCTTCTATATTATGAAAAACTGGTGCGATGATGACGTCTGACGTAGCATAAGCGTTTTTTTTATTTGCGAGAGGCGTTACACTTTCTTTTTAAGTTGAATATGGAAGGTAGTCCGCCAAAAGCTAGATATTTTACTTCATAAAGTTTTAAATATGGATATTTGTCTTACACAAATCCATCGATTATCTTAAGATTAATCCCCCGGAGCCGTATGGATTCATTTTATAATGGATGGATGCACTTTTTTGGGCTTCAAATATTGGGCTGCCATTCACTGCCATTATAAAGCTTGGATTAGCCAGGACATTTTTTAATATAACTCTTATTGTATTCGTGTGAAAGAAGAATGTCATATACACCTAGGATGGCTTGAGGGTAAGTAAATTATGGGATCATTTTAATTTTTGGGTGAACTAATATTTTGTTACAAAACAGAGCAAACAATCCTGTGTTCATAAATGTGCATCACTTAATTTTGCCTTTTTGTTTGTTGAACTGTTGTATAAAATCAATGTCACATTTGCAGTAGTGTGGATATTCGGGAAAAATTGCATTCTTGCTCGTATAACATATTAGCAACATTAAAAACTAGAACTCACATAGGGTATGTGTTCGTATCGAAGAGACTTTGAGTCAAATCGATCTCTATGTACAGTCTGTGTCTATTGTGTTCTTAAAGTGCTAAAACACAACTTTTACAAAGGTGTATTGTTGAGAATGGCAGTAATGTAGCACGGTTTGCTAAGGCAGCATACTCTGCATGCAACCTATCATATGCACACTGCTTGTATGGATGCAGTCAGTTTTGACTGCAAAAAATGAGATGAGTTGATTGGACATCATGTATTTGACCTTTTTTACGGCATGGACCGGTTTCCTGTTTTTACACAAGAAGTGGCATGTTGCCTGTTAGAAATACATGCTCGGTTTTAATCTTATTTTAAGGTGAGGTGCAATTAAATGAACAACAAAATTCAGCATTTTGTTCACATACTCCCTCTGTCACCTCGCATTCCCCAGTCTGAGAAAGAGTTTAGTGTTAAGCTAACAGTGTTCCAAGTGGAGGAAAATGCTTAAAGTCATGATGAAATGGAAGTAGCGACAGATCTTTTCTTCCGTATTGTGATGTACATCGAAGAGTAATGTATTATCGAAATAGAAATAATGTAGGTGGGGACTTGGTTCTATGCACCAATTGTTGATTGGATGTTGAGATGTGGGCGTGGCACTCAAAAATGAAGGCTGATGAACATGTGTTGGCGGCATGAATACCATCTGTTTATTTGGATTACGGTGTCATCCTTTTGGCAGTAGAAAGTGCTTATGACAAGGGAAGAAATCTGGTTCTCCCAGGTCACTGTGACTTAAAAGAGCTTTTTTTTTAAAACATGATTTACATGAGTGGCTCAGGACAGACCTGTCTAAACCCCTACAGGCAGCCAGTTACCATAACCCAACAAAGGAGTCAAAACAGATAAAAAGTGCAAAATGGGGGAATCAGTGCTGTTTTGCATTCCAGAGGCTATTCCAAACATATGTCACCATGTTCAATCTGTTCCTTTTAAGGCGAGGGCATTCCCCACATATTTTCTAAACACCACAGTGTTATCAGATTCCGTTTCATGGCCAATTACTGGCCTGCTTCACTGTCCGTGCTGCTACTCTAAAAGCACATCACTCGATTGTTCTATGTTCAGCTCTTTCCTCAGGCTCTAACTCATACAACTAAAGGTCAGAGCAATAAAAAGAGGTCCCAAGTAACAATCTGACAGATTCTGTACTAAGCTGCATGCACATTATAGGCTGAATCAGCCAAATATGCAGCTGCCATTCAGTAGGCATAGACGCCTGGGCTGTGTGGTTGTGTTAGTAAACGAGGCCATAAAATTAATTTAATAGTTTGCAATAAGTACAAAGCTTGCATTCTTTGTCGGTCGGGATTTATAGTTTCACTGCCAAAACGCAAACAGCAAAAATCAGGATGCTCCATAAATGCATCGCTTTCGTTCAACAAGCACTCAATGGTTCCCAGCAGAGTAATTTCCCAAACGCATCCACTCAAAACCCCCAACCCCCTCAGCTCCATCCCAAATCCCACAACAGACATGAATTAAACAATATAAGAATGTTCATGGCCGGTGATTCCACGCCACAAATATTTTGAGAAGAGATTGTGGAGACTCGGGCAGCCAGAGAAAACTCCAAATCCACTTTGGACAATACCACTGAGAATTTTAATGCGTTACAGCATCCATAACCTAAGCATGGGACAGAGACGCCCTACTTACTGTATGTAGACTGTATGCTGCAAAAGGACACTAGGAAAGGTCCTTTACTTACATGAAATCCCCCAAAAATATGAAAAAATGAAAGGGCAACTTGATCAAATGCCTTTTCCATTTTCCGGCCTTATTTAAATAGTTTTGGCAGTTGTCAATCAACCCAGGCCTTTCTCTAAAGGGTTTGGCTTGTGAATTGTAAATAAATCTTAATCTTAAATAAGGTAAAGCTCTATGCAAAAGGGTGGGTGTTGGAGTCAAGGGGAAAAATATAGAAAAGATAAGACTTAATAAAGATTGTAGCATCCTCAACACTCAAATAACATACCCTATAGCTAATGCATACCAATGCACAAATATTTGTACATTCGCATTTCAAAGCAACTGAATCACACAAATCCAGAGCTAGATTATATTCAACAAACTAGGCTATATAAATGCATGCGATATATAAGCCACGTTTTTCAACAAAAGACTTCATTGAGACTGACGCCAAATGGTTAATGTTTTATCAAAAAAGCAGGAAGAGTTCGTGAAAAGCACGTAAAGTTTGTAAACTCGCATCCAAACATCTGGCAGTGATGGTAAAACTCACCTGGGCTATGAGGCGAAGGAAGTGTGCGTCCTTTAGATGTGCGAAGAAACCTGCAAAGAGAAAATGACTAGAGCTGCTCCTTCACTCCCAAATCTCCAGCGTTCAGTAACAGGATTCTGGGATTCTGAAGCTCCTCCCTTTAGAAGCCATTCACTCCATCAGATCTCCGCCTTCACGAGTCGTGTACCGTGTACAGTTGCAGGACCAAACTCATCTCTGCAAACGCGATTTAATATCCTTCTTTATAAGAGTAAATGAACACTATTGCATTGTAGTATTCTTATCAAATCATTATTTCATGTCATTTCAAAATTATATAAATAATACAAGTTTTCTTAATGTAAAAGTAAACATAACCTGATTCATTATTTATGACTGCAGCTTTAATTGGACCAAACAATAGTTGCGTCGCCCTGAACAGGATCATTCTGCGGTAAATAACAGAATTGAGTAGGCTAAATAAATGAATACTCACCAAATAAATAAGTGGTCGTGACATTGAGATACATTATTTACCTGAATCTTATCTTAATGCTTCTGCGAAGAAAATAGTCAATTTAAATCTACAAAACAAATGAATTAATATATTATATATATATTAGTGCTGTCCAATTGACTAATCGCGATTAATCACATCCACAATAAGTTTGTTTACATAATATGTATAAAACACATATATTATAATTATTATTATATATTTGCATGTAGCCTACTCTCTCTCTCTCTCTCTCTCTCTCTCTCTCTCTCTCTCTCTCTCTCTCTCTCTATATATATATATATATATATATATATATATATATATATATATATATATATATATATATATATATATACATGCATGTGTGTGTATTTATATATAGGCCTACATAATAATTATACACAGCACACACATATATTATGAAAACACAAACTTTTATTTTGAATGCGATTAATCGATTTGACAGCACTTGAACTCTGGCAAATAAATCAACCAAACACCATTGAATGAAGTGCTCAAGTGCTTCACCCCAAAGTGCGAGCAAAATATCTCCTATTATTTTCCCACGAATTGAAAACCGAGAGCAGTCAAATGTCGTTTTGCCTGTAATTTGGTTACACAGGAGAAGTTGCCAGACTTTTTGGTCTTTTGATCTGAGGGCTTTGCCTGGACTATATTTGCCTGAGGATCTCAGATGTTTACTTTTATAATGTGCTTTGGTTTATAACATCAGGGAAAGACCTCAGATAACCTCAGATATTAAATCTGAGTTCCTGAAAATATTAGCCGCTTGCCTTAACTTGCTCTGTGCTCTTAAGAGAGGGAATATCTCAAGATTGTCTCTCTCTATGGGAGTACATGAACTTGTTTTAACCAGGACATCTGAAGCATTGAGAGTTTAACATCACAGAGAATTGTAGGTAAACTCCAGGGTGCCAATATCAAAATCCATCTCCGATGGCCTTATTATTGTGGGTACTGAGGATTTAAACTGCAACCAAGTAACACACAAAGATTCAAATGGACCATAATTAGAATTTTGTCTGTAATGAATGAACAATACAAGGTGTCAGCTGTTGATTTTAATATAAAAGAAGCATATGAAGCATCTCTGTTATCAACTTGAGTACATTCAGTGAACTGAAGACGTTACAGAACAATCTGATAATTCTCCTCGATCTCAACTCCTCTTATTGATCCTAAACCTTTCTGGCATTAATAAGTGCGGCAGGATACAATGAACCTTTGGAAGTCATTTTTAAGGGAGGAAGAACAACGTGTGTCTAACATTTCCAAAGAGACGGCATCTGTATCCAATCTAAACCAAATCCATCTGCTAATCATAAAAATGTGAAGCCTGCATTAATAGGATAGTAAAAAGATACTGCATACTTTAAGATTATGCACAAAGGTTTCAAAATAACTTTGATCCACTTGAAAAAGCATTTAGATGGCTTTTTTTTTTTTTTTTTTTTTTTTTTAAAGTTTGGACAAATAGAAAACTTGCAGTACTTGCTACACAACATGTATATTAAGTACATTAATGTGAATATTAAATTAATGTATGTATAAGAGAAAGTGTATACCTTGTGTTTAATTAATATCTGGGTTGGATATGGTTTGCCACAGATTACCAAAAAAAAAAAAAAAAAAAAAAAAAAAAATGCCAAGGGGCACCCAAACATGACTTCTGTTCTGACAGGTCACAACCAGAATAAGTGAGCTTGGTTTGGAGGTGCCTGTTACGGTGCCCCAGCATACTCTGTGGAGGAAGAGTCAGCAATGCATAGAGGGTTAAATGCTGGGGTTGGGTGTCACTGGCGGGGAGTGGGGGCGAGGTGTCCGTGTCCGTGTCTATGTCGGGGGTGTCTGTTGGTTGTGCTCCCTGGCATTTGTGGAGCGGGTCCCAGACCTAGAGAATAGTGTATATCTACAATAACTTTATTGACTAGTCTAAATGTATTATTATTATTATTACGAATAATATTACTGTTATTATAAATTACCACCACTACTACTACTACTATTATCATCATGAATACTATTGTTGTTACTACTACCACTACTACTACTACTACTATTATTATTATTACTAATACAATTATTGTTATTATAAATTACAAATGTTACCACTACTATTACTATTATTATCATGAATATTATTGTTGTTACTACCACTACTGCTACTATTATTGTTGTTGTTATAATTATTATTATTATTATTACTATGATTACTACTGCTACTACAACTCTATTACTATTTTCTTTTTCTTGGTTTTGCTTTGTTCTTGTTTCTCTCTCTTCTGTGCGTGTATGTATATCATTGATCACCTTGTATAAGCTACTGTTTTGTCAATTTGCAATTTTGCTCAATAATAAAAAAAGAAAGAAAAAGAGAAAGTGCATACATTTTTAATTATTTATTTTTTCCTACAATCACCTTTTTGTAACAAATTAATTTAAAAATGGAAATATTCCATACAATATTCATAAAATCTGCATGCATAACTATAATTAGGTAATACTTTATAAATGTCCCATTAATGTTAATATATGAATTAACTAACAATGAGCAATACATTTGCTACAGTATTTATTCATCTTTTTAACATTAGTTAATAAAAATACAACTGTTCATTGTAAGTTCATGTTAGCTAAAGTTTATTAAGTAATATTCACAGATACAACCGTTGATTTTGATAATGTATTAGTATATGTTGAAATGAACAATCAAGATTAATAAATTCTTCAGAAGTACTGTTAGTTTATGTTAGCTAATGTAGTTACCTATTGTTAAAGTTTTTCATAAACATGAAACATTTTTACTGTATACTGGCTGAAACTCTCTTCACATCCTGACAGCAATCAATACTAGAATGGTCTAAATATTAAACCATTTGCATATATATATATATGCTTCTGTGGAAGTCTCAGGACCAAAAATGATGTTTGTCCAATTATTGCATTCAGTCCGAATGCAATGAATGGATGTCCTACCTGCCTGTCAACCTGTATTTGCATACATCCGCACATACTGCTCGCGCAGACATCACACGTCATCAGCGTGTTTCATGAGGCTATGCAGAGTTGTAGACAGACAGTCACCGAGTATTAAAAAGAAGCAGCCACTTTTTACATTTCCCCATGAACCAAAACAACAAGCTTTTGCTGCATTCATGCCATGTTGTAATTGCCGTAATTAAGAGATGTCAACCAGTGATATTTTACCCGGAGCTGACTCCTCAGACTCAGAATTATGCTTTTCAATGGCAGCAGTCATGTGGTACACGTCAGAGCTCTAAGCTCTAAGTAATGTTTTGTGCTTTGAAACGTGAGTTAAATTAACACCATCTCTTGTGCTGCTTTGCAGACTCTGCTGTAGGCGTTCACGTGTTTTGGAGGAGGTGTGGCTTTGGAGACGCTTTGAAGGGAGGCTGGGATCTTATGCTTTCAAAGCTAGCTCGCTATTGCTAGCCTCTACAAAGTTGCCTACTCTACCTTTAACAAATGGAACCTTGTTACCACTAATAAAAAAAAAAAAAAAAAAATAATAGTTTTATGTGAAGTATAGCCACAGTTATATCATAGCAACTTATAATATCCACATTTACAAAAACATTTAGGCCTATCCCAAAATCTATTGATTCACTGTTTTAGTGAGCTGAATTGACAGCTTTATTTTCTTCTGGTGATTTAAAGTCAGTTTCGACCTAAAGCTTTTTGCTGTGCTGAGGTGGTTGTGCTGACTCGGGTCTTGATGACTGATGATGGCATATCTGCCAGTTTGCCATCTGTCTGGTAATAGAGGATACAGTGCCACCCACATTTCTTCCCTTCACCTCCCTTGACTTCCTTTTCTAAACAACACTAAACCTGTCCACAGACAAAATGTCATATTTCAGATTTTAACCAGTTGATGCGTATCTTCTCCATTGTCATTCACTGATATACTAGTTGTGGCGATCACACTGCTTATTTAAGGCTTCAGGCCTGCTGAGAGGTTTGCGTGACAATGTCACCCTCTGCTGTTGATAGAATGTCAGTTCAGTCAATGTAATATAAATGCAGAGCGCCATCTGTAGGTCAACAGCTAAAACAGCTTCTAACTGGGTATTTAACATGCAGTTCCTGTGGCACTGACATTAAAGCGTTTTAATCAAATGTTTGATCTTTTAATGAAGGACTCCAACTTCCTAATTCACTCAATAAGCTTTTATTAAAAATTAAACAATTTTTCTGTTTGTATACTACAAACAGTTAATAAAATAATCATGCTCTTCACCCGAGGGTAAACAGTAGCCTTACTGGTTTCAATCAACACTGAATATGAAGAAAATATTTACACAGTTGATATGACATAATATGAATATGAGGTTGCTCTATTATCAAATCGCTCTCTATGGACAGTGCTCACACGTTTTAATCGCAGCAAATCACAATTTAATATCGCGTGCAAGCCACAGCTGGCTGCCAAAATAAATGAATAATTTACCATAAAATAATGTTCAAGGTGATTAAAATTCAAACAAACAACATGAGCTTTGTATCAAGATGCCCCTTTATCTTTTGCAATCTCTTTTTGGCTACTGTCCGGCGTTGAAAAGCTTCTTTCTGCCCTCCATGCCTGACATGGCCTCCACGTTTTTCCTCCAGTCCGTGACCTCCTCCTTCTGAAGGAGAGAAAATGCTTCAGTGAGACAGAAAGACAGAGATGAGAGCAACTCAAATGGTTGCACAGGCACGGCGGACCGTGGCAACACGCATCAGACAGACAGACGGGGCGGTTTAAATGCCAACATTTCATCACCACTAGGCCTTTAAAGAAATGACTTGATTTCTAAAATAACCCGTCTCTTTAGACACAGCATATCTGAGCAAATGAGCTGAAAGCACGGCCTGTACAAGCAGCCAGACGGGCTCCTGGTGTAACACTGAGCTGGAGTGTTACCTTTTCTTCTTCCTTTTTAACTGTTTTGAGGTTTGCTTTGAAGTCAGCTTTCGTGACTCTGGAGTCCGTTAACGCTCCTAGCATGGCGTCTGCCGACTTCTTCACCCTTTTCAGATTTGGCCGCTTCATTTTTCCCTTCAGTTCATAGATCTTCTGAGTTAATGAGAGAATCTGGTAACAAACAAATATTCCAGGTTTTCATTAATAAATCTGTAAAGTGGTTGTATCAGCGAAATAACTTTCTAAAGAATATACACCGGGGGTCAAAAGTTTGGAATAATTAAAGTCCCCCTGCTGTCAATAATTGTATCCCTTAAAACTAATCTTTGAAAACGGCATATTTAAACATTTTTCCTGTGAAAATAATTTATTCATGCCTTAATATAGCTTGAATTATAACTCTACACCCTTGCTTCATTTAGTATATGCAGAATCATGAATATGTAAATTGGTCCCCACCTCCACTCAATCACACCAGCATGGATGCTGAAAATTCAGCTTTGCATCACAGGAATTAATTACATTTTAAAATATATTTGGTAACTTTATTTTAAGGAGACATAATTACATGTTACTGCATGTACTTACTGTATTAATAACAGTAAATTATTCATAATTACTTATTTGAGTAAGTACAATGTAACTACATCACCTTAAATAGTGTAACCAAATATTCTAATAGAAAGCAGTTTTAAATTGTAATCATACAATATTACTGTAATAAACACATTATTACTGTTTTTACTGTATTTTTGATCAAATAAATGCAGCCATGTTGACCATAAGTGACTTTTTTTAAATCATTTAATAAATCATACCGATCCCAAACATATGTATATGCATGTATATTCTCTATTTATATACCTCTGCATCATTTCTGGCAACTTTTATATTAAGGTCATATCGCACTTCATCCACAACGTCAATCTTGTGGTGCAAATCTCTACAAAGCTCCTGCAAAGACAAATGATGATACATAAACTCAAATGGCTAATGTAAACACCATGCTTATAATAGTCTGAGAGATATTCGGGACACCGCAGTAAAAGCTCTCAATGTAAATATCTGACATAGTAAAGTTTTGCACCTGCAGTTCTTGGATAGACAGGCCGGAGAGGTTAAGGGGCGGTGCTCTTTCCCTCAGGGTGTTTTCTCTTTCCAAATCTTTCTGCTCTTTTTCTGTCACCAGCAAGCTTTCTGCCTTTCTCAGCAGTTTGCTCTAAGGGTCAGGCGAGGAAAAAGTGAGAGACGTATCATGCTAGTACAAAATACATCATTCCTCACTTTTGTCCACTACTAGTGCTGTTTATTTGCAAATGCTCTCAATGTTATTTTAGCACCTAGTCCACTAATGTAAATCATGTGTGATGGCACAAAAACACACATAAACTAGTGCTGAATAAAATTTAAGGCAAAACACAAACACACACACACACAGTTATAAAATAAGTACAATGTACACATATAATTACACATATAATTGTGCATACAATGAAATATCATAAACCCAAAATTACTGTAAAAATAGTTTCAAACTGATTTTTATAACAGATTTTAGAATTAATGTGATTTTCCAAAATTATAAGCTTCACATTGCTTCTTTTAAATTTTCCTCATTCACTTCCATGTATGTTGGTGTGTGTGTGTGCGTGTGTGGTTAAACCCTATGGTATGGGGGGACCAAAAAATGTCCCCACAAGGACATGGATTTTGGATATTACTGTCCTTATTGGGGACATTTTTTGGTCCCCCCATGACTTCAATCAGCTTATAAACCATACTAAGTGATGTTTTTTTTAAAATGTAAAAATGCAGGAAGTTTTCTGCAATGGGTAGGGGTAGGTATAGGGTTAGGGATAGAATATACAGTTTGTACCGTATAAATCTATGAAAAGTCTCCATAAAACATGAAAACCTAATATGTGTGTGTTTCTGACCTACCTTTAGCAGAAGTCTGCGTGTTGCAGAGTACTTGGATCTGGCCTTTTTCTGCAAGAACAAGGAGAGTTAAGCCGAGCTCTTTATATTCTGTGGTCCTGTTAAGACAATCCTGTGAGTGGTCTAATCTACACACTCTGTGGTGCATGCATTAAACTGCCTGACCTGATTACTGTCTGAACTGCCAAACTGAGGGCTCAGTGGCACAGTGTAGTTTTAAGCAGACCAGAGCAAACTTAAAGTGCAGATTAGTTTTTAACGTGCTGTTCGGTGTCTTACAGAATTATTGAGGAACTAAAAACCATTTAGAGCTGGATTAGGGTCATCGATTCCAACATTCACTGGACTTTAATATATAGAGACACCACGTGTGCTGCTACTTTAAACTGTTAATCATTATGGAAACTATTAAAATGGAAACATTTAGGAGCAAAGCAAAACTTAATACAAAGCCCTCATAATTCACTTACCGGTCTGTGAAGAAATCATTGCATGTAAAAAATAAAATAAAATAAAATAAAACAAAACGCAAAAAGCAAAAAGCAACTAGATTTGTATATTTACAGAAAAAAAAAACTGTTGACTGCTTGCAAAGAAAATATTAACTTACAGTTCATAACCTGTGTAAATAAGCAGTTTTGGATGAGTATGACATTGACAGGGTCAATAGCATAATAAAGATAACACTTACCCTCAGACATGTCTGAAATACACTATGTGAGGTCTGAAATACACTATGTGAGTCCTGAAAGAGAGCCAAATAATTGTGGTCACTAGTCAGCACTGCACCATTCATATCTAAACACGTCAGGCATCACTAGTCAAATGCCAAAGAACTGTCGTGGATTAAGAGTGACGCCGGAGTCAAGGGTCTAAAAAAGCATGTTTAAATGCATTAAATAAAGCCTGCTGTTCTTTGACATCAAAAGCTACAGATCCACTAATGCAATTCCAATATGCAGACAGTTACCGGATGCTGGGTTTCGCTTTAATACCGGTCATCACTGTGACACAAACACGGAAGAACCGTGACCTTTACTCCACCAATATAACAAACCATCTCTCTGTGCACATCAGCGATTTTCTCAGTATCTTCAAAGATACATTCATTACAGCTTGTGGTTCAAAGAGATCGGGGTCCTGACATTTTGGCCCTGTGGAGAAAACAGTGACCTTGACTGTCTCATTGAACGCTGCACAGTGGGCAGGATGACACTGAACAGGGGTTAATGGGGTTCCTCTGGGAAAATGGTGCTGAGGGATGAAATTTAGAGGCGGAATGAGTGTGGATAGGAAGCGCAGACAAAAACACTCTGAGTTTGAATTCAACCCTGTGATGGGAGATATTATTGACACATTGTCTGAAAACTGTCATATAGTGAAAATAAATCTGGTGCAACTTTACACACTCGCAAGGTACATGGAATGAATCAGCTGAGACAACAAAGAGGGATCCAGCAACACTATTGTGTATCAAAGTGAAAACATATAATATGAGGGGAATAATGTCACTTATTGGTTGTAAATGACAAATGCTCAACAACAACAAAGTTTTGGCTTTGGTCCTGGTAATGTTAATATCCTTGATATAACTGGCATGACTTTGGCAAGAGGCAATCGAGTCATTGACCTTCATGCTTGACATTCTCGAGGACTTACATGACAATACAGTACTTTAGTATTGCATTTTGAAAGGAAAAAAACTAATACGTTTTTACTCCCCAGAACCTCAGTTTAGGGTGTGTTCACACTTCGTAGGTTGAAATATGAACGAAACACAGACAGGACATGTTGTCACAAGATACGACCCTAAAAAGGACAGAATGCTCAAGCATACCTGTTTTTTCCTTCTCATACAGTTGTCCCGATGTTGCCAATCCCAGGTCAGTGTTAGAACTGCGTCTCCTTGTAGCAGATCTTTGGTTGCGTGTGACAGAGGGATTCCAAACACTGTTTTGACCCCCTTTACACAATTTATAAGCTGTCCATGAGTTGTCAGCTCCATCATATACCATCATATGCATGCATATACAGTGAGCACAATTAGCCCAGCACACAGCATTGTTTTGGATGTTTCACAAGTTCTGTTGCAAAATTATTATAATTTTTTTTGTTGTTGGTATCTTTAGGGTTTGTGTTAAAAATGACAGACGAACGCTAAGCGAACACACGCTAAGTGTGAACACACCCTTAGAACTACAATTTGCAGGTCAAAACTTAAACTAAAGTCAAAATATGTTGCAATTAATTTTTTATAAAGACCCCTCATTATTAATTAGTTTATGATGCTCTAAAGTTTGATGGTGTAAAGCAATATGGGATGATTCATAGGCCTATATCCAATACACGGGCAACATCAAACGATATAGAGTTACAACCAACCAAATCTATCCAGAACGTCGTTCCAGGCATGTTCCAGACACCCTGTCATTCACCACAATATCCCACACTATTAAACTGCATGCCCTAGTGTCATTATTCATGATGAAAAACATGCAAAAATAAACAAAAACTCAAGCAAAGGAAGTGAAAAACCCTTCTATTTGCTCAAATCAAAAGACTATTCAACCACTCTTTGCTCTCTAACTTAAAAGACCTCTGAAGTGGACCTTTGATTTCTACAGCAGACTGTTAGACATGATAAAAAAAGCATTGATACAGGGCTCTTACCTTTGAAGAGGTGTCCAGGAGTGTGAACAGAGGAGTGATGTACGGAGGGAGACAACGTAGTATGATTTTCAATGATTGATCCATGCCTCACCTCTCAAATGTGAATGGCCAACCAAAATAACTCACCACAGCACCTCCCATGAATGCCACCTTTTGGCACACCATTGTTCTGGAATTGCACAAACACACAATTAACACTCATTACCACTCTGAGTCACATGCATGTGGTTGATCCAGCACAGAAAATATTATAGGTTTTATAAAAGACAAGTTCTAATTTATTATAATTCATATATTCAGGTGATTAAGATTCCCATGGCCACCCTAAAGACAACAAAGACTCTGGGTGTCCCATGGTCAGGTGCTGATATAAATGCACATAATTGTTAAATTGAGCATTTTATAGTGCCGTCTCATGCTATAATTCACCAATGCTCGGAGGCCTGAATTTCAAATGTGTCCTAGTATTCAGTCGAGCGTGGCATTAATTACAGGTGAATATCACCTCGAGACTGCTGGGAAGAACATGAAAATGGATCATAGCATTTAAGTCATAAAAACAGGGAGAAAGAGGGATGCCGAGAACATTTATCTCCAATAGCAGTTTTGAGGGAGGTTGAGAGGCCAACTTTTGGTCTAAAAGCCTCAGATCGATAAATGTATGACCCCATAATGCATTCTAAAAGGTTTTTATGGTTCAGCGGTGGACTATGTGCCTAGTTGGTGTGGCTTTTGCGTATGTTAAGAGCCTCTGAGTCCGGGACGTGGGAGACAAAGCTCGGACAGTGGAAGGACACACACCTTTAGTGGAATCTGAAGTATGAAAGCGCCAGCTGTCGACAGGCACTGAAAGATGGAGTGAATACAAACGTCCCATGACGCATCGCTCATGAGCTCTTGTCTGCGCTGTATTGAATACATGTGCACCACAGCACGCGCCTCTGATCACATTTATTTTTAGGAGGGCTGGTTTTTACTTGTCGCTATCACACTCTTCACTGTCATCTCTGATAACACGACCCTGGCCTTTAAACTCTCAAGGATAATGCAGGTTAAAGACCTAAGCTTATAACTGAACAATTCAGGGTTCAAACAATGCAAGAACTGTGCTAACAAATTACTTTGTCAAGACAAAGTAGAAATGTAGGCTTGTCTAAGCATCGACTGGACATTTAGAACAGTTTAAACATTAGTTTGAAAGTTATATAGGCCTTTGTAGATTTTGCTATGCAGTTGCTACACATATGATATCGAAAAGTAAGACTGACTACCCGTAACTAACTGCTAGTTGGTCATACTAGTTCTTAAGACACAGTCTTAACATAATGGCAATGTTTATGCAACTGGCCCCAAAAATAGCCATTATATTAAAGGGTTACTTCAGTGATTAGCATTAAGCTTTGTATCAGTAGAAACCGGTAGTATATTCAAATGATCGTACTTTTCCCCCTCATATCCCCCTGAGACGAGAAAATTATGCATTTTACTTCTGGAAAAAATCCTCTGATGACGCAAATATCGTCATTTTGCACCATTGGAGGAAATTTTGGCCAGAGGCTAAAGACTACAGTCAGTAGAAGGAGCTAGTTCCGCATGTTATCAACCCACCCATAGGGGCCGCTCTGCTCGGCCATTCATAACGGAGTGGTGGGGAGCAAAGTGAGTGTTTCAACTTTTCAAATGAATGCCTATTAAAGTTAAGCTTCCATAGGCATGATCTGAAAGCACGCCAGACTGAACACGCGCCGTGAATGACTGCCGTGCTTACCTCAGCTCTGCTCAGCTCTTCACTCTCGTGATGAATGAAATCTGACTACTGCTGCATTTGTGCCGTGACTTTCGTTCGGCTCACTCACATTATATTGAACAGACATGTTCAGTTTTTAATTGTAGTGTCTGTTCTCTAACTGAACGAAATCGAAAATCAAAACAACGGTGGGGGCGGTGTCATGGTGGGCAAGTGATAACCAGTAGCCGTGGCTTTGGGAGTGGCCTCGTTGGGCAGCGAAACAAGTGCATTCTGGGAGTTGTTGTCTTTCATCCACATGAGACAAAAATACATTTTCTGTCTTTTCTCAGTCTAGAAGGCACCAAATTCAAAAATAATTTCACATTTCTACTACATAAATGACCCAGTTTAAATACACATTCATCTTCCCAGCGCTGAAGTACCCCTTAAAGACTGTGTCTTAAGAATGTCTCGGTTACGTATGTAACCCACGTTCCCTGAAGGAAGGGAACGGAGACATTGTGTCAGTACTAACGGAATGGGGGCTTCTAAATGTGGAAATCACGTCACAATTTGGTATACATTAATTAGGGAGGGGATTTACCCATACAGATAACCCACCCCCAGAGGGTAGGCTTAAGCCAAACCTCCAATAATTGCCGACTACGCCACCCCAGGGGCTAGGATACAGGGGAATTGCCCTTTACAAAGAACCACCAAGGCACACAGCTTTGATTACGGCTGAGTCAAGATGTGAAACAGAGATGAAGTACACAACAACATAGCTTTATTAGAACCATCAAATAATGAATGAAAAAAATAAACAAATCAATACAATATTCATACACAATTATACCTCCACTCCAGGGCTAGGGGCCTAGCTCTCCTATTCTCTGGAAGAAATCACACACACACACACACACACACACACACACACACACACACACACACACACACACACACACACACACACACACACACACACACACACACACACACACACACACACTCACGTTGGTGCAACAACATTATGAGGACTCTCCATAGACGTAATGGTTTTTATACTGTACAAACCCTATTTTTTATCCCTCTACACTGCGCCTACCCCTAAACCTACCCATCACAGGAAACATTCTGCATTTTTACATTTTCAAAAAACATCACTTAGTATGATTTATAAGATGTTTTCCTCATGGGGACCAAAAAGGATTTCGGATATTGCCATCTTTGTGGGGACATTTTGTCCCCATAATGTAGGGTTTACCAGGACACACACACACACACACACACACACACACACACACACACACACACACACACACACACACACACACACACACACACACACACACACACACACACACGCACTTGTTGTGTTTTCATGTTTTATGGGGACATTCCATAGACATAATGGTTTTTATACTGTACAAACCGTATTTTCTATCCCCCTACACTGCCCCTACCCCTAAACCTACCCATCACAGGAAACATTCTGCATTTTTACATTTTTAATAAAACATTTAGTGTTTAGTGTTTTTAAAGCTATTTGAAATATGAGGACATATGAAAACAGAAGAAACAGTTCAGCAACAAAAAATCAAAGCAAAAATCAGCCCATACAACTGCACATAAAACACAGATTCTTCATTCAAAATCGTTCAAAAAAAGAAGAGGGGGAAAAAAAATTAACAAAACAATACATTCAAACAAATAAACCAATTAACTTCAATACACTATAAAACACAGGACTCCAGAACACAGTGACAACTGCTGGATGGTCATCCCAAATCGTTCCGAAACCTTCAACGAGGCAATGCACAGTATTTAGTTGAATTGGAATATTTTGCAGCCCGCCGAACTACCAGTAAAGGAAGGGAACGGAGACATTACGTCAGTACTAGCGGAATGGGGGTTTCGCTTAGAAGCACCCATTCCGTCAGTACTGACATAACTGAAAGGGAACAATTATTAATACTAGTCTTACTTTGCAGTATCAAATTAGGCAAATCTATGTTTTTATGTTACTGACTTAAAAACGTTATGAACAGTACAAAAAAAAATATAGATGACTAACTTGTAAGACCATCTTAGCATGCAATCAGGCCCCTGAGTTGTTGTATATTTGCTACGGAATTGCTAGGTAGTTACATTGACGGTTGCTATAAATGCACACTTTCACAATAATTTGCATAATTCTACTATTTTATATTGAATGGTCTTCTAAACAACCCTAGAGGTATGTACTATGACTCAGAGGTTGCTCATCAGCAGACCTATACAGAGTTTGGGGCCAGTGAAATTGTAAAAATTGTAAAGAATTTTTACTTTTTTCCCCAGCAAGGATACAATAAATTGTTCAAAAGTGAAAGTTAAAACTTTCACATCATTATAAATAATTTTGGGATCCAATTCTCACTATTTACTACACGACTTTTGCCTCAAACTCTTAATTACTGCTTATGAATAGTTAGTTAAGGTAGTTGTTAAGTTTATGTATCAGGTAGGATTAAGGGATGTAGATTATGGTCATGCAGAATAAGGCATTAATACGTGCTAATAAACAGCCAATACCCTACTAATATGCATGCTAATAAGCAACATAGTTCATAGTGAGATTTTAAAACAAATGTTTTTTCCCCCTCAAATAAATGCAGCCTTGGTAAGAATAAGACTTCTTTTATTTCATTAAATAATCTTACAGAGCCCAACATTTTGAACAGCAGTATAAATATCATAGACTATTTTTAAAAGAGCTAAAATTTGCAACAAATGAGGCCAGTGTTGACATGCAGTCAGAATTTTGTAAATTAATTCTAGATAGCATACCTCAGATCTCCTCAGATGGTCTTGGAGGAAGTTATGGAGTTCATATTGAAGTTTTTGGCATATGATTCCAGTCTTTCGCTTGGCAAATGAGGACAGTCTGAAACAACGCTGAGGTCTCTTCTGGAGCTAGAGGAGAATTAACTGGAACTGTTCTTATAGGAAAACAGAAAAATTGGAGGACAAAAAGTCTCCATTTGCGCTCCATCTCATTGCTGTCAAGGAGATCTCATTTGAGATGTTTCTTTCCTATGGGAATATATACAGAGCTGAGATCTGTTTAATTTATCAGTTCTTATATGCATTTTCTTGGAAGACAGCAAAAGCCACAGTGTTTCTATGTTCATTTACAATATGAGAAAACCTCAGCAGTGAATGGATTTGCAGCAGAAATGATATTGTGCTCCAGGAAATGTTATTACGGAGAATTAAAGTGATTTCTTACTCTTGGTTTGTGTAATAATGTCAATACAAGCCCACTGTGGGATTGCCCCCCTCATTATGATAATTTTGTGTGCAGCTTCTTAACCAACAGCATAATAACCTATCCAAACTATCATCAATGCATGAAATAATTTCCTTTTAAGTGACTCCAAAATAAGGGCCCCTTCGCTGCCAAGCAAATTTCACATATAATGTTCAGCTTGAATGTCCTGGAATTGTTATAGCCCTTTTTTACCCCCACAAACACATTACCAGACATGAACCTAGAATAATCAGCTGCTCATTCTGGCTACTGCTAATTTGCCTGCTTAATGATGTAAATTAACACACACACACACGCACGCACGCACGCACGCACGCACACACACACACACACACACACACACACACACACACACACACACGCATTCTAGGTTCTGAGTCATGTGGTTCCTGTTTTAATTACATTGGATTTGCATAACGATTTCCCATTAAGCAATTCCCCGGTGACCCCATGCAGATAGGGGAAATTGCTCTCAAATGCCCACCCTATTAACAACAAGGCTGACGTCACTCCCTATCCATCACCACCGGCGACGCAGCAACCACTTGCCAAAAACAGGCCTACCGAGAGTGACAGAGTGGCTCATGGGTAATGAAGTCACTAATCACTTGCAAGCGAGCTGGTTATAGATGTGGACGGGGCAGGAGTGTTTTCATGGCCGAGAGTACTCAAAAATGTCAGTGATCTCCCAGCATGCAAGGGGTCTTGATAAATCCACTTCTAAAGTGTGTGCCATTACAAATCACTGCAAATCCCTGAACAGACTGTGAATCATTGCAGGTGAAACACCCAAAAAGCAGCAGCAAGTCTATGGACTTTTTCCACATTTCCAGGGTTCTCAGAAGTCTAAACTACAACAAATATAATTTTTGTCCCAATAGCAAAATAAAAATAATCAGAATTCATCAAAATTTAGTGTTTATATGACTTTATAAAACAGGAAAAGGCAAGAATTTATGTAAACACTTTTTTACAGTGTCCTTGTTACACGTTACTTACCATAGTAATAACAGTACATTATGCATAATTACATGCAACTGACCCTTCATCAAACCCTAATCTTACCATAACCCTATAGTAAATACACATAGTTATTTAATATTACTCAGTTCTTAAATATATAATTAAACTGTAACAAGCCAAATTTATTTTACAGTGTCCTTGTTACATATGTTACATGTACTTACTGTAGTAACTCTTTCCTCATTATTTTTCCATCATTTCTGACAACACTTCCCTACCATTGACAGAATTTTCCGGCAATCCATGTTTTCGCTGTTATATGTGGTAGGGGGGCGCTATTACACATCTTCTGAAAGTGTACAGAATATTTGGATCAATACACAGCCAAAGAAGAAGCACAAATAAGCAATAGAAGCATTGCTTAATTTGCATTCACACCATGTCGTAATTACCATAACAATTACCATATACAAATACCATAACAATTGCAACTGTAAAAAGCCTTCACGTGCTTGTAGTGTAAACTCGTAATTTTCTGAGAGTTACGACTTACGACCATGTGGCCACTGTTCCACCTGACCAGTGCAAATTTAAGGTGTGTTCGACTTGAAGTGGCACTGTGCAGATTGACCGGTTTATGACATCAAAGTATTACAAAACGCAGAGCTTAATTTTTACACTAATCACAACATGGTGTGAACACAGCATTATGCACATGTAAAATAATGTGATCATCAAACATTAAACAGCATATACATCAACACTGTCTAACGTTACCAAATTAAATGTCGACCCAGGAAGCTTTGATGGGCTCGATCTACTCCTATGTTTTGATCATCATTCTGAATCCGATCTGGACAAAGTCGTTGATAAAACTGCAAAAAATGCTGGCGCTAGCTGGAGGGGAAAAAGTTAATTAATATTACTCTACTTTAATGTATAATTGCACTGTAACAAGGACACCTTAAAATAAAGTGTAGGAAAACAAAAACATAGAGACTGAGACTGATTATGTTGAAGAGAGAAAGATCCAACATTTGCTCTATGATTTCTCTCTAATTTAATGCCAGGGTAAAAAAATACCAAGTATAGTGTTGTACATGTATATTATATTTTAGAAAATTAAAATATAACCAAATAAACTTTGCTAGATTTACAATGTTAAAGTCACCATGAAATAGATTTTTTTTTATTTTATGGAATATTGGAGTATTTATTACAAATTATTTATCCGTGCACATCATTTTTTATTTAATTTTTTTATTAATGTGCCCTCATAATATTTCATCAAAATAATGGTGCGTTCATGCCATGTTGGAATTACCATAATTGCGAGATTCTGATTTGTAAAAAGCTTTCATGTACTCATAGAACTGTTAATTACAACTTTTAAACTCCACTCTGACTTGTACCATGCGAAAGATGCACCACCTGACTGCTGCAGATTAATTTTGGCGTTAATGTTGCCATAGAAACACATAATTCCGAGTCCAAGGATGTAAACAGCTCCATGTAGAATGTCATGAAATGTCTGAGGGCGGGGCAACCTGTCACCCACATGAGATCGACCAATAGCAAACCCCAATCATCCAATCAATTCTCAAAAGGACAAAATAATTTTTTTCTTGTTCAAGAAGGCATTCACTCGGTTATATGGCACTAGACTATTGCAACTTCCGTTTCATGCCGATTTTGTGGTCACGGTTTATGAAAAAGGCTCATAGGCTTGCACATCAAACACCCGAGGTGGGCGTTCTGAAAAAGAAAAGCTACCCAGTGGTATCATTTATCTCAGGAGTGCCGCAGAAGTACGGGTAATGGTTAGCGAGATCCATGCACTTTATTACATTATGCTTGACTGATCAGAGAAAACTGTGTGAGTCGTCGCTGCCGTCGTTCTCTCTGCAGGGTGTTGTGTGAGCTGTTAGCCTGTGGGACACTCGCTCTGTTTCTGTCTTCACCCCAGCTCTCATGGGGGAGTCGACTGTTTAACACGGATGAGAGCACCCGTTCCCGGGGCAGAGCGAACATGTTTTTCTTGATAGGAGACAGAAGCGAGGAACTTGTTGCTGTGTTTTGACATGCTTTTTTTTTAAAAACTCATATTCAGGTTGTTTATCTGAACTAGGGCATTTTCAAACAATCTTACGGCGTATCGTAAGGAGCATTCAGGGCTGTGCACCCCCCGTAGAATCAGGAACAGCCTTTATCTGACCTCAAACAGCCCCAGTGTTACAGAACCAAACAAACATCAAACACACACATATATACACACTGGGCCCGGCAATCAAATATTTAGTTCGTGCTGCACTTGATCATTATGCTAATGGGATGTGAGCTATTGAGAGAAACATCTGCCCTCAATCCACTGCTCCTGTGGATAGTAGCTTTGAGAAAAATGTGGATCAGATGAAAGAAAATTTCCTTTTCCCTTATGACACCTGCAAGTACACATAAAAATGGTTTTCAGCGGCTTTTTATTATCAGTGGGAGTCCTAAACCTGAAGTACTGAAAGCTGATTGACAGTAGCCTATAAGGTGACCTTATTTCTGAAATAGACTATAGGCTACTGTAATGATCTGTATTCTAAACATAAACAGAGCACTCAAAGACAATTTTCAATGCAGACATAACAACACTCTCATTCCTCCAATGTTCGTTGACAGACAATAGTGTTAGTGCACATTCAAAACAGTGTGTGAGATCTGACCAACCCAGACTCATTGGAAAAACATGCGCGTGGCAACATTTCTGCACTTATTACATGAGTTCTTGCATATTTCGCAACACTTTTAAAGTTAAAAGTACTTTCAGTTGTATCCAAAACAGATGAACGTGAAACTTTTTATTATGTTGGATGTTGTGCGTATTGCAGCAATTCAGAAATTAAATGTTTGGTGAGTGACACTAAAAACGCATTTAATCAGAAACAGATGTGAGCCAAAAGTGAACCGTCCCTCCTGTGTCCATATTAAGGTTCCCAAACAATGACCCCTATACTACAGTCCACCACTAGAGGTCAGCGATTGACACATTTGCACAACAGTGCACTGAGGACAACAATGTCTATGATAATACCTGGAGAAAGCTACAGTATCGTGTTCCCATTTACCTTAATCTCATCCCAAGCCCTTCACTAGCAGCTCTCAGGAGCTGTGACGTCAAATATAAGTTGCAAATATAAGTTACTATAGTATAAAGAAAATTATGACTTATATGTTTACTGGGCAAATATTTAATATTGTATAATGCATGGCTACTAGTAAAAATGTGTAGTTACGGCATTTGAGAATGTGCTCATCAGCAAAACATTGACACATTGGTGGAAAATAACAGTTTTCAGTGATTAGCAATGAAAATATTGTCTGTATAACGAAGATTCAGCTTTGCAACTTTACAGTGGTATAAAACACATCCATATTCCTCAATGATGTTCATATACAAAACTATATAGTGAACCAGAGGGAACTAAACTGAAAGAGAAGGCATTCATTCACAAAGCAAACAGCTGAAAGCAGCACAAATTAATTGCATGCAGATTGTTACATCAGTTCATTTGAGATTTTTTGAGCCATTGAACCCTGTTGCATGTGGTCTGGTCTACTAACGTGGATTTCCATGGCAACTGTATGCACCATCACCCTGTTGTGTCTGATGGCTGGCTTCAGCAGGAGCTGAGGGCAGAATAACTCCTGTTCCTCGCACTGCTAGGAGCTTTCAAAGAAACAACAGGCACACTCGCATATGTAGTAGAATACCCATGTACTGCATACACATTTTTAAATGCACACTTTAGTATTTTTGCTTGTTTCTTAATAGCATGCACTAGTATGTACTAATATCTACTATGTAGTACTGTATAGAACTAGTATGTGGACTACTGCTAGCATGTACTAGCATGTAACTAAAACATTTTCATTACTTGAAAAAAAAAAAATATTTCAGCTAGTTGCCAAGGCGATAGTTATCAGTTTCATTTATATACACAGTATTATATCACAATATTTTAAGAAATGTATCTGTATAAAATATACTATTTCCAAATATACAGCTCTGGAAAAAATTAAGAGACCACTCCAAGTTACTTAATTTTTTCCAGAGCTGTATACTATAAACAGTCTGGACTAATCAGAATGTACTAACACTAGAATGTACTACTATTTAGTACGTACTATGGACTGCTATTTAATTGGCACAACAAATTGCTTGCATTACTTTAGCAAATACACATTTCTTTTAAGTGTGCTACAATCAAGCATGTATATAACTAGTACTGTATATTTTACTTCCAAGAATGCATGACAATTTCTTTTGTTCTTTTTCTTTTGTTTTTGCTTTCAAAGGATATTTCGCATTACCTTTTGATTGAACCTATCCTTGTGTACAATGCCAATCAAAGGGACATATGAGTTTTCATATGAGTGCATCAGGGTGACTTTAGGTGCTGAATGACCCCAGCATAGACCCCTAGACCAGAGGGGTCAGTTAGGCTGGCGGACAGCGTTGACTCCAGCATCCCTTATAGTCACACGGGTCTGGTCTGATGCTGTGTTCCGTCATTGGGACTGATAGAGCATGAGACGGCCAGGAAACGCTCCGCTGAGCCGCAGATGCCTCAGACGGACAAGGTCACCAAAGAGCAGACGCTCGACAGACGAACCATCACCATGCCTACAATCTCCAGAGTCGACATCAGCATTACTTCTCACATCAGGTGGCCAGAAAATTAAGACTTAATCTCCTGCTTAGACACCATGCTGGAATAATTAGAGCTGAACTTGAATTTCAGTTCATTTTAAACTATTATTATGAGAACCCAAAGAATGAAAGAAAAATCTTAGGAAGGTTTTACATTTCTAGTATGTATGCAGCTAGAATGTACTATTTGCAAATATGGACTATGCACTACTATTTAGAACATTAGTAGTATGGACTGCCATTTAGTAAGCACTACAAATAGCTTGCATTACTTTAACTTGAGTGTAGTACTATATATCAAGTAGTAGTAGGCCTACTGTAAATTATACTTAAGAATGCATGACAATTAGCATGAACTGCTATTAAAGGGATAGTTCACCCAAAAATTACCCCATGATTTACTCGCCCTCAAGCCACCTTCCGTATTAAAGTTATGAAAAAAGCTTAACTGGCGCGACGATGACATCGGATGTAGTGTAATCGTTTTGAACTGTGTTACATTTTCTGCGTAAATTGAATATGGAAGGTGGTCTGCTGGAAGCTGGATATTTTACTTTATAAATGTTTAAATATGGATATTTTTCTTACACAAACCCATCAATTCACTTCAGAAGGCCTTTATTAACCCCCCGGAGGCGTATGGATTAATTTTATAATGGATGGATGCACTTTTTGGTTATATAATGATTATTATAATAATGATTGGATTAGCCAGGGCATTTTTAATATAACTCAGATTGTATTCATCTGAAAGAATACACCTAGGATGGATTGAGGGTAAGAGAGTAAATTATGGGATAATTTAATAATAACTATCCCTTTTATGTTAGTACATTCTAAATAGGAACATTTTAGGAAGGTTTTGTATTTCTTAAAATAACAACTGATGAAATGTTCTAACATTTCAGTTCATTATTTGAGCTCTACCTCATTACAAACAAAGCTGAAAATACATTTGGGAAATTCATAGAGTATATCATCGAAGGGGGCTAAATTGGTGCCAATTAGCTTATGATCCAGAACAAATTACTTTCTGCATTGATCATAATGATTGGAAAGCCTCTCATCATAAACCAGACTGCATCCGTCACCAGATGGACCTTATCTCACCATGAACCCACAAAAGAATTCAGCCAATCTAAATTCATTAATTGTGAAAAATGAAAACAGATACCACCTCCACAAAGTCACAATGTTGTGCTTACAGAGCATATAGTGGAACCCCTCTTCTCTTTGCTGTTTTTTTCCCCCTTCAAGTCACTGGTCCTAATAGTAGGGTAGGAGGCAGATGTCAGTCATGAAGAGGCCTGATAATTAGCAGGGGCCTCTGCTGGCATGCCTGCTCGGGCTGCATTCTCCTGGGCTTCAGGTGGGCTGCGAGTCTCCTCATTTGTCTGCTTCAACCTGTCAGAAGAGAAACTCCAAACACTGTTATTACAGAAAAGAAAGTTCCATGTTCACAAAACTCATGGGACAAATTCTGACATTTCCTATTTCACAATACAGAATTCCCCTTAAAGGCAGGATACTATTAATGGTAACAGTTTACAATAATGTTCAATTTGTTAACATACATTAACTATTCATTATTATTGGCTATGACCCTACAAGAAATGCTAGAGTAAGACACTCTTCTCCACTGCTCAAATACATAAAACATATAAAGTGTTTCTTTGAGTAAAGAAAACGCTGACTTGTGTAAAAGCAGTGAACCAATAAAGAATCAGTTCTTTATTTACCCTTGCATTGCAAACAAGCAGAGATGGTCCAAACTGCGTGCAACACTGCATTCACAGAGTTATGAGGTTTTACTGACAGTTTGAGGATCCAACGGAGATATGAGGTTTAGTCACAAGCTCTTAATACTTTTCATTGGTTAGATATTTGCAATGACCAATATTAATGATTTACAAAAAAAGATGGAGATATGAGAAATGGAGATACGGGTTTCCGCCCAACAGCGATGATATTTAATTCATATATTTGTATAAAATACTACTAAAAATCGCATTATGTGCCTCTTTCACTACATGCTGTCATATACTAAACAACTAGTACTACACTGATTGAAATCTCAACATCAACTCATACACATCAGTGTAATTAGTTTGGGAGTTTTAATTGATTAAAAAGATAGGCGCATAAGTATCGTGGTAATATGATGTCACACTCAGTGGCATCTTTTTTTTTATTTTTTTTTATTTTTATACAATGTACATCCAGAATGTACCAATATATACAATCTACTTGACTTTAATGCAACACTGCATTTATCAATTTATCAATCTTCTATTGGCCACCCGTCTCTATGTGATACTAATTCACAGTTCACCAAAACGTTAATGTTGGACTGCATCAAACCCATTCAGATGAGCTTGTGTTGTCTCCTGCACTTGTATGTGTATATGGAAGTCATAGAACAAAAAGTCTTTATTCGTTCGGGAGACAGATTGGTTAAGCTGTTCGTATTGATTCACTAAATAGAACCGACTCAAGAGTCATTTGTTGGGAGTCAGACTACACTGGTTGCGTTTTATGTTTCCGATCCACAAAAAAAAAATAGGAGCATTTGTCAAGTGGACTACTCCTATTGTAATTTTTGCGCTGTTGATTCGGTAACTCTGTTTTGGAGATTATATACTGTATATATTGAAGGAAACCATGTATTTTAGTACACATCAGTGGAAGAATGCATGTGCAAGAACCATTAACGCAACCGAATGTCATTCGGAAATGGTATTTTTATTCAAATCAATCAATTATTATTCAGTTCTTGGTTTAGGCTGTAAAACGAATACATTTAGCTCATAAACCTCAAACATTCTCTGATCAGAGAACTATCCTGTGTTCCTCTGTCTTGCTCAAAGGCAATTTTACTTTTGCCAATATATTGTCCATACAGCTGTGCAGTGCCGTTTCCGCGTTTGTGGGCTCCCTCTGGCACGGATATGTCTTATAGAGCATTTTCTTTTATCACCCAGCACTTATTTCACCATGGAGTAATACACCTCAGGGGAACAAGTGTGTGACGTAGTGACACTTACGAGCAATTCCAATAAAGTCAGGGCCCTGAACTGGGACAGTTTTTCACCCATAATGACTGCCTTGGCTCCACAGCCGGGGCCACTGTGCCAAAGGAAATGTGTCTTAGAAGAAGACGACTTAACTTTTTTATCACGCCAATGTATATCTTTAGCTGTCACCTTTATCTTCTGCTCCTTGTCTTTCTCTGAAAGAGCTACGCTTAAGGTGGATGTGTTGAGCAACACGAATCTGGAGTCGTGACACAATGTGCCGTTTCACTTTCTGTTCTTCATTAAGCTAAGTGGAATGTTGTGTTAACCTCCGAATTACCTCCCTCTTGTTTTTTAAGACTGAAAATTGTTTTTGCACCCAACTGCTAACAATAGTTCTTAAACGGCTTGAGCAAAAAACAAAAACAAAAAAACAATAGAGAAGGATGGCACTTCAAGCAGCAGGCATCTTGGGACTTGGCTCTTCTTTGACACAATGCAATTGAATTTCAGATCTGCATCAAAGCCATTTGGAATGAGCGTCGTTCTCTCTGAACACTTTGAGTCGACAGCTTCATGAGGCATTGTAATAAACTGTATGCACTGCAGCGGAACTCTATATGAGATATGAGGCGATGATGAATTGACTGCTATCTATTCTGGCTCTCTAGACACCCCCGATTGAAAGGGACAGGGTTTATCAAAGGATAAATAGGACTCTTTTTTGAATCGTGGTCTTCTGGTTTGTCCCTTTTGCTATTTGTGCAGTGATAATCGTGTCTAATAATGGGCCGCTGGTGTGGGAACCACTGATGCAATCGGTTGTACAAACAAGAATGTCCTTGGGGTTATTCTCATTCAAATGATGCTTCACATCACAAGATAAACATGTTCAATGAACTGATATAATATTAATATCTTTTACAAAAATATTATAGGTGTTAAAGGGACGGTTCACCCAAAAAATTATGGCTTTATTTACTCACCTGTGATGACTTTCTCTTTCTTTCTGAAGCAGCATAATCACTTTATGATAAACAAAGCAAAATATAAGACGTTATCACTTCAAAATTAAATGCTCATGTACAGAGAATCCAAATTAAACACATCAAACCTTATTGGTTGTTATGTGACTAAAAGTCATGACGTCATAACACAAGCACAAATAAGGTTTCACAGTGTTGATGTTTTGTTATATGTGACCTGTGCTGGCAAAAGGAGTTGGAATGCACATGGGATAATTTTGAGCTACAGGCAAAACAAGTGAAAAATTTAGATTTTGAGGATTTCACAAAAATGTGTTCATTAAGCCCTCGTCTAGCGATCCCATTGCTCCAAATAGCAATTAAACATCTAAAAGTATCTTTATTTGCATGTTTTCGGAGAGGAGTACCTTTCCCATGTCCATGAAAACGATTTTACTCACGCTGACTGACAGATCTGACACATGTGCACAAAGACGCCTCAGACAGTGTGCGATCCTGATATATATATTTATACACTGTTTTATCACAGTATTATCAAATTTTCAAAATATCTGTCTTGGCGAGTATTCACGCAAACATTATCTGTATGTCTAATGTGAATGGTTGGTTAACTGTTGGGGAAAAACATCTGATCCGTGTGGTACAGCAGGTCTTAAAATATAGACTGTCTGTCTCATTAATGTTAATCCAACAATTGTGGTATCACGGAAAAAAAGTTTAATATACACTCACCTAAAGGATTTTTAGGAACACCATACTAATACTGTGTTTGACCCCCTTTCGCCTTCAGAACTGCCTTAATTCTACGTGCCATTGATTCAACAAGGTGCTGAAAGCATTCTTTAGAAATGTTGGCCCATATTGATAGGATAGCATCTTGCAGTTGATGGAGATTTGTGGGATGCACATCCAGGGCACGAAGCTCCCGTTCCACCACATCCCAAAGATGCTCTATTGGGTTGAGATCTGGTGACTGTGGGGGCCATTTTAGTACAGTGAACTCATTGTTATGTTCAAGAAACCAATTTAAAATGAAGCGAGCTTTGTGACATGGTGCATTATCCTGCTGGAAGTAGCCATCAGAGAATGGGTACATGGTGGTCATAAAGGGATGGACATGGTCAGAAACAATGCTCAGGTAGGCCGTGGCATTTAAACGATGCCCAATTGGCACTAAGGGGCCTAAAGTGTGCCAAGAAAACATCCCCCACACCATTACACCACCACCACCAGCCTGCACACAAGGCATGATGGATCCATGTTCTCATTCTGTTTACGCCAAATTCTGACTCTACCATCTGAATGTCTCAACAGAAATCGAGACTCATCAGACCAGGCAACATTTTTCCAGTCTTCAACTGTCCAATTTTGGTGAGCTTGTGCAAATTGTAGTCTCTTTTTCCTATTTGTAGTGGAGATGAGTGGTACCCGGTGGCGTCTTCTGCTGTTGTAGCCCATCTGCCTCAAGGTTGTGCGTGTTGTGGCTTCACAAATGCTTTGCTGCATACCTCGGTTGTAATGAGTGGTTATTTCAGTCAAAGTTGCTCTTCTATCAGCTTGAATCAGTCGGCCCATTCTCCTCTGACCTCTAGCATCAACAAGGCATTTTCGCACACAGGACTGTGGATACTGGATGTTTTTCCCTTTTCACACCATTCATTTTTGAATTTTTTTAAATTGCTCATTGCGGCTCATTTTGCCAGCACGGGTCACATATTTGTGGTTATGTGTGGTTAGACTGACAAAAATAATAATAATTTTTTTTTTTTAAATATCATGAATTGCACCCAGACAGCAACATAGTGTCGGCCCACATCTGGTACGCATGGAATCCACATGTACCCTACGTGGCCCGGATCTGGGCTGACAATACGTTGCTGTCTGGCCAAGCATTTCAAAGTTTGTTAAAACAAACAGATCGTAGTTTTTTTACTGCAGCATTTACTGCACAGTATATAGTTTGCAGTACACTGACATTGCATTCCAAACATAGCAACTGTCAGATAGAGTTTTAATGAAGCTGGGATATTTCAGGGATTAATCTGTAATAAGAAGGATTGGATATTGATCTCCTAAAACCGCATGATCCAGCAGACATAGAAGTAAGGCCACAGAACAAGTGGAACATGTTTTGATGAGGATGTCTTTAACCTTTAATCGCTGCATTTTAGTTTGCCTTGTTTTAACAGTTGGGAACAAACACAGGTGGTTCATTCCACGTAATTACCTGTCTGGACATCAGGATTAACATTTATGTCATCATTCTAACTAAACATCTCCTGTAGCTGCCATTTAAGGAGCACAAGGGAGCAGTACATCATGTGAATCTCTCTCTCTGACCGACTCATGAATAATGAGTAATTATGAGACGCTGATCCACCAGTAGCACTCCGCTGTGATGTGATTATAGATAAAGGAGGTGACCTTCGAGTCCCTGCTCTCTTCTGCCCTCAGTTCAACCGTAATCAACACAGATCAGTTCAATTTACTCCCCCTGCCATCTCTATGTAGGCCGGGACAGCAGACAGGCTGAAGGCGAGTCTGACACCCACAGCTAGTCTTCAGTGATATCCGTGGTGCTTCCAGGGCTATTCGATTTCAAAGCTCACTGATAGTTTTGTTGAAAACACTTCGAGCAAAGCATCTCAGGCAAATTTGCTTAGTCAAATGCTATTTAAGGTGTCCACCCCTGTAGGAAAGAAAAATCACAAACGAGATCTTTTTAACATCTCTATTGTTTCTCCTACAATGACATTAAATGGAGAGCAACTGGAGACTTATCTCTCCTGCTTCTCAGATTTTTTTCCTGAGAACAAAAAAAGCCCTGAAAAACTTATCTGAAGTTTCAGAAGACATCTCAACAACTATTCTCAGATATGCCAAGATGCCAAGATCAGAGATTTCAGTATGAATTCAAACTTTTCTTCCTAGACCAAATTTGTCTGTCCATCAGAGGATGTTTGATGTTTAATATACACCTATGTGGAGTGAGATTTTGGACCACTGAGGTTTCACCATGAGCGAAGTTACTCAGCACAACACTGCATAAATAGAAACCAATCGCTTGACATGTCTTGGCATCTGTCCTCATACTGTTTGTCAGATGTGGGACCAAGTCATTGTTTTGCAAGTCACAAGTAAGTCTCAAGTCTTTACATTCAAGTCCTGAGTCAAGACAAGCAAATCCAAGTCAAGTTGGAAAATAAGGAAAAGCAGTGAGAAACAGTGAGTTTTATTGGTAACTGAGGGTAACAAACAAAATAATTTAATAGAAATAACAACTGCTATTCACTTTGTATGTGTGCGTGAGAGGGAATGTGTCTGTGAGTGTAACTAGCTATTGAATCATTATTTGGAACCTCAGATAAACAGAAAAAAAAAAAAAAAAAAAACGTGAGAAACAGATGAAAAATAACTGCTACTTTACTTTTTACTGAGAGAGGAATTTTTTTTTAAATTGTAAATGGTTTGCTAGTACTTGTGTATTTAAATGCCTAAAAAAAAAAAATTTGTGGTTGAAAACACAAAACAGTTCTAATAAATAACGCGCTCGCTGAGCGAGTGCCTCTCCGGCTCAGTGCCAAAAGTGCGAAAGCAGTGCTAATCCTAGCAGTGTGATCATGCGCTGCAGAGACAATCCTAAAGTGATGATTACAATTATATGACCATTTAGAAGGTAGGCCAAATCTTTCCAAGTCAGAGGGCTCAAGTCCGAGTCAAGTTGCGAGTCAAAGTCTAAGTCGAATCGCAAGTCATCTTTGATTATGTCAAGTCGAGTTGCAAATCATCCAATTTGGGACTCGAGTCCAAGTCAAGTCCAAGTCATGTGACTCGAGTCCACAACCCTGCTATTTATCAACAATTTTATTTTCTCCCAAGTAATTTTAGGTGAAACCAGGGTGACTATTGGTAACTAAAACTAAAACCACAAAAATGTTCACTAATTGAAATGAAACCAACTGATAAAATAAAATATAAAAAACTTAAACTTATTTTATTCAGCTATTGCCGAGGCATCATTTCACATTTTCATTTAGTTTCAGTTAAAGTAATAGCTAAAATTAAACTAAAACTAAAAACTTATAACAACTATATAGGCATAACAAATAAAAATGACAAAACACACAACAAAATGACTAACAATGTAAAATTAAATAAAAATACAAAAATAAAATCTAATTCAAAATATTAACAAAAACTATAATAGTTGCTATATCACTGATAAGCTACTACAATAAAAATCTAACAGTTGATAGGTTAATTAAAGTTTTGCTACTGTTAACTATAATAATAAACTAAAAAACTAAAAAAATTAACACATACTTTAATAGTAGCCTATGAATAACACTAAATGAAATACCCATTATGTTTTCTAATCAATCTCTGAGCAATACCGTATGCATTTCCATGATTATGGCATGCTTTGGTTGGACACTAATGTGGGTGCCACATCAAATGATAACTAGCGATATTGTACTAGAGAAAAAAGCCAGGTTTTCAGCACAGCCTTGAGGCATTTGAAGTTTTAATGGCGGACGAACTGCTTTTTGTAACGAGCATGTTTGCGCTTGAAATTAAAATCTGTGCGTTATTCCTCCTTCTATGTTTGCTGTAACATTCCCTGTAAGTAAACAGATCAGAGGGATGATATGTGCGGCAGACGCTTATGAAGGTGCAGGCTTTTTTTGAAGCACTGAAGTCTGAAGAGTGCGAGACCCTCCTCCGTCATGTGTCTGCACACGCCAGTTTGTGTGTGTTTGTGCGTGATGCCTTCCTCTGTCACAGATAAAGTCACGCCATACGTCTGCTGCCACAGCTGCTGATAAGATGCTCACAAATAACTCGCCTTCCTGAAGCTGTCAGAAGCCTCTGATCTGATATTGCTTTCTTCTCACAATAAAAGCAAAAATCTAGCTCATCTGAATTCATGGAAGAGGAGAGGTAACAGAAACGGAGAACTAGAACATTGTTCACTAACACATGCTTTATTGGCTTGCAACATTTCCGTGCATGCCTTTTAAAAAGGTCACATGACATGTACCTGGCACTGATAGCCAGCTGGCCTTTTGAAAATGCTTATTACTTAAATCAGATTTGGTATAAGCGCTCTATTCGTCTTAACACCTCGCCTCGAGGCACTGGCTCTTTTCTGCTTACAATCCGCGACCAATTAGCTGTGTGGCAGCAAAGCTAATTAAAATAAGCTAAGCATAATGAATCACCTGCACTGACAGAGAACTGCCACCGGTGACGAATGCTTCCGTTTGACGCTATCGGCTTTAGCGTTAATCATTGTTACCTTTATCCATGGATGTTAATGGTGGGATTTAGAGGGTGTGCTCTGAGACCTCCTGGACGGGCTTAACACTTAAATCTACTCTTTTCAGCTGAGACGTCGTCTGGCGCTTCAAAAGCATTGAGCTTGAATACTCACCTCTCTTTGCTGACTGACACTAGTCTTATGAGACAGAAAAAATGCATTAGTGCCAATCGAGAGTGTTTTAGTTGTATTCTTGAGTGCTTTTTGAAGGTTGATGCCCAGCAGTTTGATGGATGAGAACTAGCATTACAATTCTAAAGTACATTTTTGAAAAGTAGTGGCTAGGATTTGGGGTGTATATAAACTAGTTTTTTTCCCTTGCTGTCCTAAACCTTATCAGAACACTTGCTACCCAGTGATGAGCCAAAACATTATGACCATTATGGTCACATATTAAGGTTTGCATAGACTGAGCATCTGTGGGATGTGCTGGATCAACAAGTTCAATCCACGGTGGCTCCTCTCAGAGACGTGCAATTGGATTAAGATCTGGGCAATTTGGAGGCAAGGGCAACACCAACGTGGCAGGGTGCATTATCCTACTGAAAGAGGACACTTCCACCAGGGAACACCATTGTCATGAAGGGTATACCTGGCCTGCAACAATGTTTAGGTAGGTGGCACATGTCAAATTTAAATCCTCAGCCGGACCCAGGGTTTCCCAGCAGGACATTACCCAGAGCATCACACTCTCTGCTCTGGCTTGTCGTCCCGCAGTGCATCCTGGTGTCATCACTTCCCTAGGTAAACAGTGCACACGTACAAAGCCGTCCATGTGATGTAAAAGAAAATGGGATTCATCGGACCAGGTGACCTTCATCCACTGCTCCAGGTCCATAGTCTGATTGGTCTGCAGCTACGCACCCCATACGCAGCAGAGTCCAATGCACTGTGTATTGTGACACACTCCTCCCATAACCATTATTACAATTTTCTGTAAAAAATCCACAGTAGACCTTCTGTTGGCTCAGACCAGACAGGATAGCCTTAATTTCCCTCGTGCATCAATGAGCCTTGCCGTCCAACACCCTGTCACTGGTTTGTGGTTTGTCCCTCCTCTGAACACTGTTGGTAAATTCTCAAAACTGCTGACCAGGAGCTACACACAAGCCCTGCGGTTTCAGAGATACTTTCACCCAAGTGCCTTGCCATAACAGTTTGGCATTTATCAAAGTCATTCAGATCTTTATTCCTGCCCATTTCCCCTTCATCCAACATGTTGACTACGATAACTGATTGTTTGCTTACAATTCATTATTAATTAATTTATTACAGAAGTTTACACATTTTACACAAAACAGTTGTGAGTCGCAAGTGTACTGATAGTGTTTAGGACAGCAGGGTGTAAATTCCATCCGTCAGCCCAAAAATGGAATCCAACGGCGTGGTTGAAGGAATTCTGCGTGTATGCCTTTTCAGCATTTCTGTGTAGTTCACTTAATTTATTAAAATGTGGATATCTAATTTTAACTCTGACTCCATGAATAATTTGATCTGACTCCAATTTTATGTGACTTCGTTAAATTTTTATGTTTGTAACTTAACAGCTGATCATAAGATTAGTTGTGATTTAATTTAGATAATTGATTTTTCTTAGTATCTCTTATTTTCAAATATTAGTTCCACCACGGGACGCCGTATCGCACAGAGACTTAACATTCGTGATTACATTAGCTCACGGACACAAATTAGCCAGTTCTGAAATTACAGAGGAGGCAGAGAGACTATTTTACCTTGTCAGGTCGCACACGCTTACTCATAAAAAGTGTAATTTTAGTAATAGTCACGAAAGCTGCAACTTGCTAATAACAGTGATAGTCAGAAATCGGATTGGCCCTATATGATGTGCTTCATGCTCCATTCTTTGGGTCGTCAGTATGATCTGTCCTGGCAGAGAGATTTGTGGAAATACCGCTTATTCCTCATTGGTTGCTACTAAAATAATGATTTCAGAATGATACAGAATAACATTTATTTTGGCCAGACAGAACTTAAATAAAAATAATTAAACTAGAATCCATGGGACACAACTGATCAGCATAAAATATAAAACACAATTACAAAGTAATATGAAAATAGTTTCAAAGAGTCATCATATCTGGCACAGTACACAGTGTGTGTGTGTGTGAATGTCTCTAAGACACTCACACAGCACTGCATGGGGGTTCTTCTGGCTACAGAATTTTTCCAAATGGCAGCTCTGCCAGCCTTCCTTAAATACCCAGACCAGAACAAAAGGGTTGTAAATATTAACTACACAAACACCTGGTTCCGAGGGAGACGATCGGATATCTTGAAGAGACCACTCAAAAAGGAGAACAGAATTCTCACAAGTTTCAAGGGAGGAGGGAGAGGGGGAGAAGTTTGGGCAGGGCGATGTCCTACACTCTTTCTGTGAGACCTTCTCTTCAGATTAGTGAGTTTTATTGTTTTATTGCAGGGTGTTGGATCTCAGCTTTTTGTCTTAGCAGTAAAATCAATTCTTACAAGGGGAAAACAATCCTAAATGCTAATAATAAAATGCAGCTAGCCATATAATTGTGCATTGGTTATGACAGAAAGATAAATACACTCACCAGCTTTAACAATTGAACAGGCTTTCCGTTTATTTTGCTGCTGAAGTCATAGGCTGCATTTCTGGTGAAAATGCATCTGTTATAAGGGAGAAGCTAATCAAGGTTGCTTGCCAGATGCTGTTGTGGACAGGTTGTGACATGCCTTCATCCTCAAAAACTGTAAAACAAAAGCATACAAGTTAAAAGAAAATATGTCACAGGATCACTTCAGAAGATAGTATGCATTAACCGCAATGTGTTTTAGCTGCAAATTGGTGGCTGCCACAGGCGTGAAACTATTGAATTTGCAATTAAAGTTGATGCAATGACTAAAAACACATGAGTAAACATCGGTAAATCTTCAGTCATATCAGATGGGAAACCACGGTTTATATGGATGCTTTTTGCATGTTCTGCAATTACAGTTTTTTTTCCAGTTGCTAACACACTAAATGACATGCACAGCACAGTTATTTAAACTGACACACAGAGAGCAAAACCTCTACTCAAGTCTCCTAAAGTCTAAACACATTTTCTGCTGTGCACACATTTTGCCATTCAAAATGGCACTTTTTAAATGCACTGAACATGGTTCTCTGCATAAGACACAACAATCTGACATTAAGTCACATGTTTGCCATTTCAAAACACTGCCATTCAAAATGACACTACATGAGCTAATTGGCCAATACATGTGCCACCTGGCCAAACACCTCATTGGTTAATTGTTAACACTTCCATCAGGATGTAAGCACTATGAAAACACCACAGATGAGCACCTTTTTTTTTTTTTTTTTTTACAACAACAATGGAAGACATTGCAGAGAGAGGAAGAGGAAGAGGGAGGATTTTTCTTTTTCAGTGTACTGTTTTTTTGGGAGCATATATTTGTTCAGTCCAATGTAAATATATCTGCTGTGCATATGTTGCACTGACTTGTTTGGTGAAAATTAATAAAATAAAAGTTTCAACAGCATGTGTGTGTATCTGCAAATATTCCTGTGCATGTGAACAATCTGAAGAATTTTCTACAATTTGAACAACATATTTTAGTATAATGGCAAAGCATACTAAAGATGAGAGTGCCTTTCATTGTGCCCAACAGTGTGTAGTTGGTTAGGCAACAATCTGGTAATATGAATGAAGTGTGTGCCATTTCATGCAAAAGTTTGATTTTGATAATGCTACATGTAGTTTTGGTTGCAGTGCTTTATTTTGCAAGATATATGAGGTATTTTGCAGTTTGGGTGTATGTTTTGTGAATTGTGTTAAGTATTTTGATAAAACCAGCCTAGTTTGCAAAATTGTGTGTTAGCAATTGGAAAAAACTGTAAATGTTGGTTGACTTCTTTTGACCCCAGGATGACTGAATTCCAAAGCAACATATGTACAGTAAAGCCCAATATTGCCTTAATCAGCACATTCTTTTAGTGATAGCACCAAGTTCTTTTGATGGCCTGACCCCAGCTTCTATATGCTGTGTGCATCTTCACTGCATATCAAGTGTCCTGTTGATGATACATTACGTTCCCCAGAGCACAGCAATTACCATGACTCCGTTAGAGAGGGGTGACATATCACCAAAGCAGAAGATCACATTCATCTAAATGCCTGTCACAACAGGAAATGATTGGTCATTCCTGAAAGGAGACTGGACAAATGCCACAATATCACAGGGAGATCAAGGGAATTACCTTGCGGAACTATATTGCGCATAATGAAAAATCACTCATACTGTATGTGTGCCGCTTTTATCATGTTAACATGCTTAGGAAGAGGACTGAGGGAAAGCAGGAGGAAAGTGATAAAAGCAAAGCTCGCAGATTTCTAAATGTGCCAAATTCCCATGATTCTTCTTCCTCATGTCTATCTACAGATGCCAGCACTTTTTTCACTTATGTAACATCTGGTATTGAAGGAAAAAAGATATGATTAATTCTGTTGAGACTTGGTGTATCTCTAGATATAGAGATAGAATAAGACATTACTGAAAGATATGAGTAATTTAAGTTTTGTTAACCCGATAAACTTGAATAGTCAGTATCATGATGGATGTCCAATGACAGAATTATATTATTCTTAATCCTTCATGCCCAACACTCTTATCAGGGAACAAATAAATTGCAAGTCATTTGATTTATACTCTTGACGGTGTATATATGCACAGAATCATCTCTTCTTACAGTACAAAGTTGTAAAGCCCTTCAGAGTGGGGAAAGTCACTCTGTGACCTTCTTTTTCGCACACTTTTCATTTTTAATGCAGAATTTAATCAATCCCCTCTCTCTCTCATCTGCACAAAGGAAATTGCCATCACTAATGAATGGGAACAAAAAATGACTAAGTTAGTTTTTAAGCCAAAGTAAACACTGTTTAATTTCTCAGTTAGATTAAGGGGAAGTGTGGACCTGCATTACAATGGAAGACAGACTGACGGTTAGCATTAACGCCTGAGGTTAAAATTCTATGCTTGAAAGTTATGCATAATACAGATCAGATTTCAAAATACACATTTCTAGGCTGGCACTGTGTCATGGTTATGTTTAGTTTCATTGTGCTTTAGTTTGATTTTCCATGTTTCCTGATTTCCTGTGGTTTTATTCCTTAATTTTCACCTGTGTATCTTTTAACTCCCTTGTTTGCTTCTCTGTTTATATGCTCCCTGTTTTGTTCATTGTTCGGTATCGTCAGTGTTATACATGGTTGTTGTTGTTTCCTCCTGCGATCTCCTGAGTTTTCTGTTTCTTTAATAAAGACTTCTTTGTTATCTACTTCTTTTACCACGCACTTTACTGCAACAACCCACTGTGACACTCTGTATGTGGGTTGTAATATATTAGGAGAGTTACCATGAAATTTCAAGCAGTGACAGAAGTATTGTGTTGATTTTAAACAATACCAATACCAAAAGTTCCAATTATTAGGATAAAATGAGGTAAATTAGTAAACATTTAAGCAATCATCACACTATCAAAAGTGGTGCAAATTACCTGAATTCACTATACTTTATTTATTAATTAGTTTTGTGCTTTTTATGACCTTATAATAATTGGTCTACATGGACTATTTGTACAATAAACAATTCATTTAAATATATTTGTCATACGGCAAAACTAATTAAGTACACTACAAAAGATTAAAAATAGGGAAAAAAAAATCTCTTTTATTCATATCACAGATGCTTTTACTCACAATATGTCTGTTGCCTGGAAACTGAACACATAACTAGAAATAGTGGTCATAATTTAGCACCTAAAATATACACCTTTAAAATAGATACATTTTTACGGAGAAGGTACATGACGATAGGAAAAAAATATGAAATGGGAGGAAAAATGTTATAATATCGCTAACAGTTGAGCGTGGAACATTTAGTAGTGAGGAAACGTCACGAATGGACTTATTGCACAGGTGGCAACCTATCACGGTACCACTCTTAAATTCACTGAGCTCCTGAGAGCGACCCATTCTTTCACAAATGTTTGTGAAGCGTCTGCATGCCTAGGTACTTGATTGTATACACCTGTGGCCATGGAAGTGATTGGAACACCTGAATTCAATGATTTGGAGGGGTGTCCCAATACTTTTGGTAATATAGTTTCTTTGGGGGAATGCAAATACTTTGCAAGCAAACTCAAAAGTTTCATGCAATGTTTCATGGGGGAGTGCACGAATGCAATGTTTCTTGGGGGAACGCAAAGGTTTCTCAGGGAAAAGCAAATGTTTTGCAGGGGAATGCAATGTGTCTTGGGGGAATGCAAATGTTTTGCAAGCGAACGAAAAGATATATATACATATATATATATATACACTCACCTAAAGGATTATTAGGAACACCTGTTCAATTTCTCATTAATGCAATTATCTAATCAACCAATCACATGGCAGTTGCTTCAATGCATTTAGGGGTGTGGTCCTGGTCAAGACAATCTCCTGAACTCCAAACTGAATGTCAGAATGGGAAAGAAAGGTGATTTAAGCAATTTTGAGCGTGGCATGGTTGTTGGTGCCAGACGGGCCGGTCTGAGTATTTCACAATCTGCTCAGTTACTGGGATTTTTACGCACAACCATTTCTAGGGTTTACAAAGAATGGTGTGAAAAGGGAAAAACATCCAGTATGCTGCAGTCCTGTGGGCGAAAATTCCTTGTTGATGCTAGAGGTCAGAGGAGAATGGGCAACTTTTGACTGAAATAACCACTCGTTACAACCGAGGTATGCAGCAAAGCATTTGTGAAGCCACAACACGCACAACCTTGAGGCGGATGGGCTACAACAGCAGAAGACCCCACTGGGTACCACTCATCTCCACTACAAATAGGAAAAAGAGGCTACAATTTGCACGAGCTCACCAAAATTGGATAGTTGAAGACTGGAAAAATGTTGCCTGGTCTGATGAGTCTCGATTTCTGTTGAGACATTCAGATGGTCAGAATTTGGCGTAAACAGAATGAGAACATGGATCCATCATGCCTTGTTACCACTGTGCAGGCTGGTGGTGGTGGTGTAATGGTGTGGGGGATGTTTTCTTGGGACACTTTAGGCCCCTTAGTGCCAATTGGGCATCGTTTAAATGCCACGGCCTACCTGAGCATTGTTTCTGACCATGTCCATCCCTTTATGACCACCATGTACCCATTCTCTGATGGCTACTTCCAGCAGGCTAATGCACCATGTCACAAAGCTCCAATCATTTCAAATTGGTTTCTTGAACATGACAATGAGTTCACGGTACTAAAATGGCCCCCACAGTCACCAGATCTCAACCCAATAGAGCATCTTTGGGATGTGGTGGAACGGGAGCTTCGTGCCCTGGATGTGCATCCCACAAATCTCCATCAACTGCAAGATGCTATCCTATCAATATGTGCCAACATTTCTAAAGAATGCTTTCAGCACCTTGTTGAATCAATGCCACGTATAATTAAGGTAGTTCTGAAGGTGAAAGGGGGTCAAACATCTCGGTTACGTATGTAACCCTCGTTCCCTGAAGGAGGGAACGGAGACGCCACGTCGGAGTACCGACGAATAGGAATCTCGCTCTCGAGAGCCAATCTACTTCGAGTGTAACTAAAATGAGCCAATGCACATTGGCATGCAATGATTGCATCAGGTGCTCATGCCACGCTGTGCGGGTATAAATGAGACACAGGTGATTGCATCAAATTAGCCTTTTGCTGAGGAGCCGAGTAGGTAGGCCGGCACCCCAGCAGGGTACAGAGGACATGGCGACGGGGCGTGGCGTCTCCGTTCCCTCCTTCAGGGAACGAGGTTACATACGTAACCGAGACGTTCCCATTCAGTCGGTCACTCTCGGCGCCACGTCGGAGTACCGACGAATAGGAATCCCTACCAAAGTGCCATGGCCTCTGCCCCCTTCCAGTGCCCAGTGTGAGCCGCCTGAGCTCTCTTACCTGATGAGACGGGGCTCACACCAGGAAGTCCACCACTGCTGTTCCACATGACCCTGCTCAGTGATTATTGGATGACACTGGGAAAGCGTGCCCAGAAAAGGGGCCGCTGCGGAGCCCACATCGTACCCCGGAGGAGTTATGTGGAGTACAAAGCTGAGCCGTAGCCCGCAAGGGAGGAGGGGGCTCAGTCCCGGTGACGGGAAGGCTCTCCCAAGGGAAAGACACGGGCTTCCCGTAGGAGCGACCGTGGAAGAATATATGGGATCCCTGCAGGGTCACTCATATAAGCCCAGCCCATTACTGGTTCTCAAGGATTTAGCGGCAAGGGGCCTGATGCCCGACGTTCCGCGACGTCCGACACCGAGGGAGATGGAGGACTCACAGAGTTTGCTTCTGGAGAATAAGAGCGCCGGGCGCAGCAAGCCGACAACAAGAGCCGGGCCTCTCAGTGCTTCTACCCGTTTGAGGTGAGAACACAGGAGGAGACCAGCTCTACACGTAGGCTATAGAATCTAGCGAACGTGTTGGGTGTCGCCCAGCCCGCAGCTCTACAGATGTCTGACAGCGAGGCGCCACGTGCCAGCGCCCAGGAGGATGCAACACTTCTAGTAGAGTGTGCTCGCACCCGAGCGGACAGGGCACACCTTGTGCTTGGTAAGCCAAGGTGATGGCATCCACTATCCAGTGGGCCATCCTCTGCTTGGAGACAGCCTTTCCCTTCTGCTGGCCTCCGTGACAGACAAAGAGCTGATCTGAGGTTCTGAAGCTTTGAGTTATATCCACGTAGATCCGCAGAGCGCGGACGGGACAGAGCAAAGCTAGGGCTGGGTCTGCCTCCTCCGGGCAGCGCTTGCAGGTTCACCACCTGGTCCCTGAAGGGAGTGGTAGGAACCTTGGGCACATAGCCAGGCCGGGCCTTAGTACCACGTGGGTATTTCCCGGCCCGAACTCTAGGCACGATTCGTCGACCGAAAATGCCTGCAGGTCCCCTACCCTCTTGATGGAGGCCAATGCAGCCAACAGCAAAGTCTTCATAGACAGAATCTTTAGCTCTGCTGACTGCAAAGGCTCGAATGGGGCATTCTGGAGTGCTCGGAGCACCAGAGCAAGATCCCAAGAGGGTATGGAGGGGGGTCGAGGAGGATTTAACCGTCTCGCCCCTAAGGAACCTGACGACCAGGTCGTGCTTCCCAACCGTCTTACCTTCTACGTGGTCGTGATAGGCGGATATAGCAGCAACATAGACCTTGAGGGTGGAGGGGACAGCCTACGCTCCAACCCTTGTTGCAGGAAGGAAAGCACAGACGCGATCGAACATCTTCGGGGTCTTCTCGGCGAAGAACACCACTCGACGAACAGGTTCCACTACGAGGCATAAGCCTGTCTTGTAGACAGTGCACGTGCCGAAGTGATGGTGTTAACTACCTCTTGGGGTAAGTCACCTAGAACCTCCGCGTCCCGTCCAGGAGCCAGACATGAAGCTTCCACAGGTCTGGACGCGGGTGCCACAGGGTGCCCCGTCTCTGAGTCAGAAGGTCCTTCCTCAGAGGAATCGGCCAAGGAGGGGCTGTCGCGAGGAGCATAAGTTCCGGGAACCAGGTCCGGTTGGGCCAGTACGGCGCCACCAACAGGACCTGCTCCTCGTCCTCCCTGACCTTGCACAGTGTCTGTGCAAGTAGGCTCACTGGGGGAAACGCATATTTGCGCAGCCCCTGGGGCCAGCTGTGCGCAAGGGCATCCGTGCCGAGTGTACCCTCGGTCAGCGAATAGAACCACTGGCAGTGGGACGTTTCTGGGGAAGCAAACAGGTCGACCTGTGCCACCCCGAACTGTCTCCAGATCAGCTGAACCACCTGGGGGTGGAGTCGCCACTCCCCTGGGAGCGCAGCTTGTGAGAGCTCGTCGGCCACACAGTTGCGCACACCAGGTACATGAATGGCCCGAAGCGACCTCAGACACTTCTGACTCCAGAGGAGGAGATGGCGGGCGAGTTGCGACATGCGACGGGAGCGCAGACCACCTTGTCGGTTGATATACGCAACGGTCGCAGTGTTGTCCGTGCGGACCAGTACATCTTTGCCCCGTAACCGCCCTTTGAGGCGGCTCAGAGCAAGATGTACTGCTAGCAACTCGAGGCAATTGATGTGCCAATGCAGGTGCGGGCCCATCCAAACCCCTGACACTGCATGCCTGTTGTACGTGGCTCCCCAGCCCGTGGCGGAGGCATCCGTGAAAACCACAGCATGCCTGGACACCTGTTCCAGGGGCACTCCAGCTCGAAGGAACGAGGGGTCGGACCACGGACTGAAGGACTGGCGACAGGCCGGTGTGATGCTCACCCGGTGAGTGCCGCGTTGCCATGCCCATCTCGGGACTCGGCCGTGTAGCCAATGCTGAAGCGGTCTCATATGAAGCAGGCCGAGCGGCGTTACTGCTGCCGCGGCTGCCATATGCCCCAGGAGCCTCTGAAACTGTTTCAGTGGAACCGCCATCCTGCCTTGAAACGTGTTCAGGCAGTTCAGCATCGACTGGACACGCTCCTCTGTGAGGCGCGCTGTCCGCTCGACCGAATCCAACTCCATACCGAGAAAAGAGATCCTCTGCACGGGGTGAGTTTGCTCTTTCCCAGTTGACCCGAAGACCCAACTGGCTGAGGTGTCTGAGCACCAGGTCCCTGTGTTCGCACAACTGATCCCTGGACTGTGCTAGAATGAGCCAGTCGTCGAGATAGTTGAGGATGCGAACGCCCGTTCTCTCATGGGCACGAGGCCCCCTCCGTGACTTTCGTGAAGACACGGGGGACAGGGCCAGCCGAAGGGCAGGACTTTGTACTGATATGCTCGACCCTCGACGCGTAAAAGCGCAGAAATGGCCTGTGTCGAGGAAGGATCGAGACATGAAAGTACGCGTCCTTCAGGTCGATCGCTGCAAACCAATCTTGGGACGGATGCATTCGAAAAATGCGTTTCTGCGTGAGCATCTTGAACGGTAGCTTGTGGAGGCTCCGATTCAGGACTCGCAGGTCCAAGATTGGCCGTAACCCACCGGTTTTCTTGGGTACAATGAAGTACGGGCTGTAGAAGCCGGTCTTCATATCGGCTGGAGGGACCGGCTCTATCGCGTCCTTCGCCAGCAGGACAGCGATCTCCGCACGCAGGACATGGGCATCTGTGGCATTCACCGAAGTGAAGCGGATGCCCTTGAACCTGGGGGGGTGCCGGGCGAACTGAATCGCGTAGCCGAGCCTGATGGTCCGAATGAGCCAGCGAGACGGAGCGGGGAGCGCTAGCCAGGCTCCCAGGGACCGTACAAGCGGGACCATAGGGACCACCGGCGTACCCACCGTGGGGCAGCGCGGTGGAATGCAGGTACCGGGCTGGGGCGGCTGTCTCGTGGAGGCGGCCCGCAGCGAGGTGAGAGTGTGCCGTGCCACACTTCCCTGATTCCACAGGTGGGCAGCAGGAACCTGAGGGGGACGTCCACTGCTGCCTGCTGGCGAAGGGGGAGGATGAGTGTGGTCCGGCGTTTGACCGTTACACAACTCTCCGAGCCCCTGAGGACCCGAGATGGAAGAAACTGCTCTTTTATTGAGAATTTGGGTACCGCTGGGGCTGAGCCCAGCGGCGGAACAGAAAGAAAAAGCGGAACACAAGATTCTCCTCCCGGCCCTCCTCCGGGATGGAGCGGTGCGGTCACCGTCTCCAGAAGAGCAGTCCTCCTCATCTCCGGTCGCCCGTCTCAGGAGCGCTTGCCCTTGGCCTTGCCACCCCTCTTGGCAGGCCCCTGGGCGGGCGGGCGGCCTGCTTGCGCCCGGCTCACGACGCCGCTTGGGTGGAGGCTGCTGCTGCGGCGCGGGCGGCGGAGGCAGACGCAGGCGGCGCCCTCGGCGACGAGCAGGCTGAGCGCTGCCGGCGGCGGGGTGGAGACAGCAGCTGACCGCCGTGGCAGGATGTGACTGATCGCCTCAGTCTGCTTCTGTGTGGCCGAGAACTGCTGGGCGAAGTTCTGGACCGTGTCGCGAAAAGGCCAGTCTGGGAGACGGGGGAGTTAAGGAACCTGACTTTGTCGGTCTCCCTCATGTCCGCCAGACACAGCCAGAGATGGTGTTCCTGGACCACCATGGTGGACATCGCCGCGACCCACGGCTGCCTGCGCCGTAACCTTCGTCGCCGCACGGCGCGAGGTCCGTTGCGGTTCTCAGTTCCTGAAGAACTGCGGGATCGTGACCACCCTCGTGCAGGGCCTTCAGTGCCTGGGCCTGATGGACCTGCAACAACGCCATAGCGTGTAAGGCGGAGCCTGCCTCTCCACAAGCCTGATAGGCCTTCCCGATCAGACCGGACGAGTACCTACAGGCCCTGGAGGGAAGACACGGGTTCCCCTGGAAGTGGAGTTAGGGCACAGTTGCATAGCAACGCCCGTTCCACGGAGGAACCTGCGTGTATCCCTTTGCAGGTCCGCCATCGAGGGTGGTGAGGAGGAGGATCCACTAGGCCGGTTCGGGCAGTAAAAGGTGCCGTCCCACGATCTTGTGAGCTCTCGTGCACCTCCGGGAAAAAGGCACCGGGGTGGGGCGCTGAGAACCAGCACGGGCCCCCGAGAAACCAATCATCCAGCCTTGAGGGTTCAGGACACGGTGGAGGGTTCCACACGAGCCCGACTCTCTCGGCGGCCCGGGCAAGCATAGCCATCATCTCTGGATCAGTATCGGGCACAGCGGGTCTACCCCCGGAGGAGCCCCTGCGCCGACACATCCTCTCCAGAGAGTTCTGACCCTCCCTCCGATGCAGCGATGGACATCTGGTCCTCAAGGGGAGCCCCAAAGGATACGGATGGTGCACATCTCGTGGACGGCCCACCGCGCCCAATGGCAGCTCTACTGGCTGCGGAGTGCGAGAGGATGAGGGTTCCCGGGGTTGGTTCCCTGGGGAAACGCGCTCACTGTAACCCTCAAATCAGCCGGGCTACTGCCTGAAGTAACCCTCTGAGGAGGGTTAGATCGAGGCAGAGGCACGGGGCTCCGCCCGCTGCGAGACGGAGCCGCGATCGTAACTCCGAGATGGTCATGTTCCCGCAGTGAGAACATGACTCATCCACCAGCGCTGCCTCAGTGTGCTGAACGCCCAAACACGAGATACAGCGCTGATGACCATCCCTCGGTGACAGGAAACCACCGCATCCAGAAACACACAGATAGAATGTCATCTTGAAAAAGACGCAAGCTCTATCTGTGCAAGCTCTTTCAGAAGGACGCTCTCCTTGGTGCTGAAGCACGCAGGGGGAGGGGTCGCGGCGACACAGTCAGGGGGTTGTGCAGCCTGACGTGCGCGCTCTCTCTCACGAGGGCGCTCTTACCAGCCGTGGGAACGGCTTTTTAGCGCTCTCCACCTAGCGCACCGAACCAGCTGTGAGAACAGCCCTTGTGATCATTCTAACGAACAACAAAGAGAGATGATCGAAACCACGACCCGCTGCAGTGCCGTCACACCAACACCGACTGAAGAGATCGCTTCCGAAGGCGGCTCCGCGTCAGTCACTGCGAGGTAGGGAGTGATAGCTGGCGTAACCATCTACCACTCGGCTCGAGCAAAATGCTAATTTGATGCAATCACCTGTGTCTCATTTATACCGCACAGCGTGGCATGAGCACCTGGTGCAATCATTGCATGCCAATGTGCATTGGCTCGTTTTAGTTACACTCGAAGTAGATTGGCTCTCGCGAGCGAGATTCCTATTCGTCGGTACTCCGACGTGGCGTCGAGAGTGACCGACTGAATGGGAACACAGTATTAGTATGGTGTTCCTAATAATCCTTTAGGTGAGTGTATATAATACTCACACTTGTCATAATCACTACAATCATCCTCATGCTAATTAAAATCCACACAAGTTTCAATACTAACGGAGAGTCCAAACATCTCCAGCGCTCAGATGACTAGTGATACTGACAATTGGTAGTCGTTCTGGCATGGTACGAATTTTCAATTCGGACAAATCAGTTAATTAACTTAGAATACAGATGTTGAAGCTTACAGAGGGGGATGAAGAGGCGAAGAAAGGTTTAGCATGTTTCTCACAGCTGTCAATTTGCATAGTTGGTCCTGGTGCACCTTTTGACCCTATTCTATTCACTTGATGTGCAATGAATGATTTCATATACAGCATTGCAAAACAGCACATGGAATAGCTGACGGATCCTACACTTCTGAGATCAGACAATAAGTCAGTTAATAAGTCAGAATTTGTTTTCATGTGTGCAAGGTTTACTTAAAATAAGAGTAACATTATGACACATAGAGGCTTATTTTACCCCTTGCATCTCCTTCTGAACACGCTGTCATTGCAGAGGGTTTTGAAATATTTATCAGAGGTTCCTGTTAATTAAAACAGAGAAGGAGGCTTCAAATGTCCTTAATGCTAATCCAATTCACTGAACCTCTGCCAGTGTTACAGCATCTGTCAATCACTAGTAACCTAAAGCATCATGGGTATCAGCTACGTCCCTCCAGCTGAGCTTGGCAAGGGTTAGGACGGTTTGTTCTGCCTTTCGCTTGCAGTAGTTGTGCTGCAGACTGACTGCAAAAAATAAAGTGTTGAATTAGAGCCTATTAAAGGAATGTTAAAGGGTTCAAAGCAAGTTGAGCTGAACTGAAAGCACTTATTATAATATAAAAATTATATTATTTAATTTGAAACATTATATCACAGTATATACAACATTATGCACAAGCGCTGTCAACTGAGCTTAACCTGTATTGAATCTGAAGCATTTTGTTGTGGGCTGAGCGGTCATGTTTACAGTTGCACAGTATATCTAACCTACAATTTCAGTTTTTTCCCCCTTCCATTTCAGTTGGTTATGTAACTTATTTACCACCCATGAACCCACACAACCGCCCTGCCCCTAGTAACTCCAGTATAGTGTGGAAAAAAGTAATTATAGATAAAGACAATCTATGAACAAAAGGTCAACACAGGATTATTGGTACAACTGTCCCTCTTTTGAGAGCAAAATGTCCCTTCAAAGGTGAAATGGACATTTCTAAAGTTAAAGTCCAGGCAGACAGGAACAGCCTCTGGATGAAATACAACTACTGATATATGTGTGAAAGAGGCAGAGAGAGAAGAGAGAACAGTACATCCACTTCTATGCTTTGTTAGATATGCTACTTTGATGAAAGAATGGTAAAAGAAAAAGCAAATCACATTAACTTAGTTTCCTGCACATCATCTTTAGAAAATGTGTGTGGTGTGGATTATGAAATACTGTCATAAGCATTTTAATTTTGGCTCTAACTTGCGCTGTACTCTTTATAAAGTAATTTAGATTATATTTACTTTAAAGCATTGTGTGGTGTATATCTCAAAGCCTGAAAGCAAACAGAAGTTTCGAGTATCTAAAAATTCAGAATATTCTCAAGCTCCCACAGCAGCTGTGAAGCTCAGAAACAGTTTCAAAAATTGAGATGAAAAATAAAAAACAAAACATGAAAAGCTCATTTCAGCTGAAATATAGAACAAAATGAACATACTGCTGTGAAGCCACATCTGCCCATCTGTCTCACTGGAGTCTGTCCGTCCATCACTGATCTTCCACACTTGTGCTAAATAAAACTCCAGTCTTGGATCCATGAAAGTAACAGCAGTTCTAAGGACACTAGAACATAAAACAAAAAAAGCAGTAATAAAATACAACATGACAGAGTACTGAGAACTTTGTTGATTTGTCATTCCTACACTATGTTCTAACAAGGCGTGCCGCAATAAAACATCAGGCAGTAAATCACTTTCATATTAATTTCATGTCTGAATCATCCCTGACCGCCAACAAGGTCATGTATCAAGACACTTTGACAGATGTTTGGTTTCCACTTTGATGTGCTGTGCTGGATCATACCAAACACTGTCACACCAATAGTATATAGGAAAAGGTGTTAGATTAAATGTAAATTGATCTCAGGGAAATTATTTAAAGATTTTTTTTTTTTTCTATAAGAAAAAAAATTATAGATATACAGTGCATCCAGAAGGTATTCACAGTGCTTCACTTTTCCCACAATTTATTATGTTACAGCTTTATTCAAAAATGTATTAAATTATTATTTTTTCTCAATTCTACAAAGAATAACCCATAGTGACAACATGAAAGAAGTTTGTTTGAAATTTTTGCTAATTTATTAAAAATCAAAAATCACATGTACATAAGCCAAAATTGAGCTCAGGTACATCCTATTTCCACTGATCATCATTGAGATGTTTCTACAACTTGATTGGAGTCCACCTGTGGAAAATTCAGTTGACTGGACATTATTTGGAAAGGCACAGACCTGTCTATAAAAGGTCCCACAATTAACAGTGCATGTCAGAGCACAAACCAAGCCATGAAGTCCAAGGAATTGTCTGTAGACCTCCGAGACAGGATTGTATCGAGGCACATATCTAGGGAAGGGTACAGAAATTATGCAGCATTGAAGGTCCCAATGAGCACAGTGGCCTCCATCATCTGTAAATGGAAGAAGTTTGGAACCACCAGGACTCTTTCTAGAGCTGGCTGTCCAGCCAAACTGAGCAATCAGGGGAGAAGGGCCTTAGTCAGGGAGGTGACCAAAAACCCGATGGTCACTCTGACAGAGCTCCAGCATTTCTCTGTGGAGAGAGGAGAACCTTCCAGAAGAACAACCATCTCTGCAGCACTCCACTAATCAGGCCTGTATGGTAGAGTGGCCAGATGACACATGATAGCCTGCCTGGAGTTTGCCAAAAGGCACCTGAAGGACTCTCAGACCATGAGAAACAAAATTCTCTGGTCTGATGAAACAAAGATTGAACTCTTTGGCCTGAATGGTAAGCGTCATGTCTGGAGGAAACCAAGCATGGTGGTGGCAGCAACTGGGAGACTAGTCAGGATCGAGGGAAAGATGATTGCAGCAATGTACAGAGACATCTTTCATGAATACCTGCTTCAAAGCACTCTGGACCTCAGACTGGGGCAAAGGTTCATCTTCCAACAGTACCCTAAGCACACAGCCAAGATAACAAAAGAGTGGCTACGGGGCAACTCTGTGAATGTCCTTGAGTAGCCCAGCCAGAGCCCAGACTTGAACCGGATTGAACATCTCTAGAGAGATCTAAAAATGGCTGTGCACCGAAATTCCTCATTCAACCTGATGGAGCTTGAGAGATCCTACAAAGAAGAATGGGAGAAACTGCCCAAAAATAGCCAAGCTCGTAGCGCGTAGCATCATACTCAAAAAGACTTGAAGGCTGTAACTGGTGCCAAAGGTGCTTCAAAAAAGTATCAGGCAAAGGCTGTGAATACTTACATATATGTGATTATTATTATTATTATTATTTGTAAAGATTTCAAACTTCTTTCACATTGTCATTATGTGGTATTGTTTGTAGAATTGAGGAAAAAATTATGAATTTAATAAATTTTGGAATATGGCTGTAACATAACAAAATGTGGAAAAAGTAACAAAGCCCTCTGTAAAAAAAAACCTCTGTAAAAACCTTCAGAATATACACTCACCTAAAGGATTATTAGGAACACCATACTAATACTGTGTTTGACCCCCTTTCGCCTTCAGAACTGCCTTAATTCTACGTGGCATTGATTCAACAAGGTGCTGAAAGCATTCTTTAGAAATGTTGGCCCATATTGTTAGGTTAGCTTCTTGCAGTTGATGGAGATTTGTGGGATGCACATCCAGTGCACGAAGCGCCCGTTCCACCACATCCCAAAGATGCTCTATTGGGTTGAGATCTGGTGACTGTGGGGGCCATTTTAGTACAGTGAACTCATTGTCATGTTCAAGAAACCAATTTGAAATGATTGGAGCTTTGTGACATGGTGCATTAGCCTGCTGGAAGTAGCCATCAGAGAATGGGTACATGGTGGTCATAAAGGGATGGATATGGTCAGAAACAATGCTCAGGTAGGCCGTGGCATTTAAACGATGCCCAATTGGCACTAAGGGGCCTAAAGTGTGCCAAGAAAACATCCCCCACACCATTACACCACCACCACCAGCCTGCACAGTGGTAACAAGGCATGATGGATCCATGTTCTCATTCTGTTTACGCCAAATTCTGACCATCTGAATGTCTCAACAGAAATCGAGACTTATCAGACCAGGCAACATTTATCCAGTCTTCAACTGTCCAATTTTGGTGAGCTTGTGCAAATTGTAGCCTCTTTTTCCTATTTGTAGTAAAGATGAGTGGTACCCAGTGGGGTCTTCTGCTGTTGTAGCCCATCCGCCTCAAGGTTGTGCATGTTGTGGCTTCACAAATGGTTTGCTGCATACCTCAGTTGTAACGAGTGGTTATTTCAGTCAAAGTTGCTCTTCTATCAGCTTGAATCAGTCGGCCCATTCTTCTCTGACCTCTAGCATCAACAAGGCATTTTCGCCCACAGGACTGCCGCATACTGGATGTTTTTCCCTTTTCACACCATTCTTTGTAAACCCTAAAAATTGTTGTGTGTGAAAATCCCAGTAACTGAGCAGATTGTGAAATACTCAGACCGGCCCGTCTGGCACCAACAACCATGCCACGCTCAAAATTGCTTAAATCACCTTTCTTTCCCATTCTGACATTCAGTTTGGAGTTCAGGAGATTGTCTTGACCAGGACCACACCCCTAAATGCATTGAAGCAACTGCCATGTGATTGGTTGATTAGATAATTGCATTAATGAGAAATTGAACAGGTGTTCCTAATAATCCTTTAGGTGAGTGTAGATAGGAATAAAACTGTAAAGTTTGGTGTATGTAAGTGATGCTAAAGTGAAGTGGAGAAAAAAATAAAAATTAAAAAACCTTTAAAGATATGTTCTACAGACACAAATAGACAAAGTGCAATAAAATGTGTAACTTAAATGTATATTTTGGATGTTTTCTTTCCACTACTCTGAAAGAAGACGAGTGCAAAAAAGCTCAAAACTGACCAATGCATGAAAAAACAATGATTTTACTTGTACAGTGTCTTGCCTTAAAGCAGCTTTGAGTAACCTGTTGACCTGTTGTATCATGGTACATATTAAAATACAACAGTATAGCCATCATTCTATGCACGTCCTGATTTTGCCAAGTTAGACGCGTTCTGGGGTCAACATATTTAGTTGATCCTGGAATAATGTTCCTGTCTGAAAATGTAATCATAACCATATCCCTACCACTAAACCTAACTCTACCCATAACATATCCCTAAAATCAGAGGGACATGATGGTGAATAACACATAACCCTGGTTGTAAACCTAAACTTTACATAAATTGTAAAAATGTGTCCCTCAAATCTTAGTTGAATGTTGTTCCAGGATCAACAAAGATGCTGAACACGTTGCACTTGGTCAAATCAGGTTCTGTTCATTGTCCCAAGATACCATCATTTTTTATTGTAAGGGACTGAATGTTTCTAATTTCCTGTGATGATCATCTTATGGTCCAATCAGATTCGAGGTTATGCTAGGCGACAGTCCAATGATAAATGTCCTATAGATCATCTATTGCAACACTGTATTCTCAAACTTACATTTTCTTGGACAGCCAAATAAAAGAAAGTCTTCAAAGTCACCCGTTTTCCCTCACAGCTGCGTCGCACCCTTGATAATTCACATTGTGGGCCATAATTACTGCTGTGACATTTCCTATTAATTAGGTTAGTGGTGAGTCCTTGCTCGGATTTCTTTGTAGTAAAGGTCAACCTCTGCAAAAGTCAAAGGACTGCCATGCTGCACTTGCAACGGCAACTATGAAGGTAATTGCTTCAATTGTCATTAATTCTTGCAACTGCATCACAGATACATTCCATATTATAAACCATCTGCAAGCCACTTAATGTTTCAAAGAAGTCGAATGTATGGGTTTAACACCCTCCTACGAAGGGTCCTGCTCACTGTGTGGTAAAATTTCAGCATACATCCACACTAACACAAATATATAAATAATGTCAAACAAACAGCAGGCATAATGTCTTATGCACATGAGCAACTTTGAGACACGGCGTTCATTAGCGCCGTCCTGCTGCGATCTAATCAAGAAATGGTATGTGAAGACATCTCCATCGACAGCATTTGTGTTGCATGTGATTAATGAATTTATACTTGAAAGCGCCGAGTTTGTCTTTGTGATGGGAATCGAACAGACTGTGATGATCAACGCCGCTCCATCTGGCCATTAGTTATTCTCAGTGCTCTGATTCAGTCACACTAACTGGAGTTAAACTTGGACCGTGAATATCAGATAACGGAGAACTGTCGCTGGCCTTGTTTTGCTGTCTGAATTTCCCTCATTTGCACTCATTGTGAACAGAGTTACATGTCTATGCGTAACAAAGCCCAGTTGCTATGGAGAACCTTCTCAAGGGAGTGATGCTGCAGTACAGGCAAGACCTTTAGCAGGTAAAATTACAGGAGTGGACTGTTGGCTGCAACCAGTTGAAAGCATCTTGATTCAAATAACATGGATAATGTGCTCTTCTCTATAACACCGGCCATTTTATGTCTGCATAGACAGTATATCTGAGTATATTTATAATTTGACTGTCAAGAACATGTCCAGATGTCAGTCATAGCTTTGTGGGCAGTGTTTCGACATATGGTTTATATTCCGGCTCGCAGGCTCTTTCTTCCTGATCCTGTTCCCCCCTCCCTTTCTCCTCTCCAGTCATTTCTTGTCTCTCTTCTCGAACTGTCCTTTAAACACAAAAGCAAAAAGGCCAAAAATATTCCTTAAAAACATAACATGTCCAGTTTATTCTTCACCCCTAAATTCAAAAGACAGAAAACGGCAATGACATTTAGCAAACAACAAAAATGAAAACTATTTTTAGTATCATAAAGATGTTTTGCATTGTAATATCATATTGATGATCCCTACTGAGTTAAGAAAATGCAAAAAAAAGTAATTACAAAATAATTAATTTTGAAGGTAAAATTTGTGCCACATTCACACCATGTCATAATTGACGTAATTTCATGATGACAACACGTGACATTCTATCCGAAGCTGTTCCTTGGACTGGGAATTATGCATTTCTATGGCAACACCATCAATGGCCAAATTAATCTGCAGTGGACAGGTGGTACAATGGTCACATGGCACAAGTAGGAGCTCTCAGAAAATTCCCAGGTTATTTGAGGTAATTACGAGTTCTACGAGAACGTGAATGCTTTTTACAAGTTGCAAGTTTCATAACTTTAAAGATATTTTAAGATACTTTTAAGATTGTTAATATATATATATATATATATATATATATATATATATATATATATATATATATATATATATATATATTTTTTTTTTTTTTTTTTTTTTTTTTTTTTTTTCACGACACAGATGGATGGACGGACGGAGAGAGATTTTGGGCACTTTTCAGCTGGTCACTCCGGAAGACCAGCTTAAACTACCTAAGCCAAGCAAACAAGTTTAGGTTTTTTTTTTTTTTTTTTTTTTCTCGGTATGAAACCATTTCTCTGTACAGCTCCTGTGATTGGGTAATTTCAGAATGTGGGTTTGTAGTGCCAGGTGCTTGTACCATTTGCCTGATTTGTATGTGCTGGATGGTGGATTTGGTGATTTTACTCAACATTTTGTTTACTTACACAATTAACTAATCAGTACAGCAGCTGTGGGAAGCGACCTCAAGGTGTTGCTTAGCAACTTGTGCGCTGTGGTCTGGCTTGACACTTGATGTGTGCGACTTACTGCAGCAGTAAAACTGTCTCCCCAACATCTCTGATTTGTGCCTCTCCAGGCCTTACGAGTGTTTGCAGTTCATAACAGCACATGCAGCAAACAGTTCGACAGCACACTCTTAAATTCAATAGCAGGGTGCACACACATACACACGCACACAACCTCAGCACTGTCACAATTTCCCGGATTCAGCTCTGACCTTTGCATTAATAATATGAAACAAAGAGACAGCTCAAGCCGAGATGATGTCCTCATATACCGGCGAATGATTTCAGTAAGCAGCACATAATTCTGTGTTATGGAGCATAAAAAATAAAGGGCTATTATTGCATTCCCCTCAAGCCATAATCACATTTACTGGGCTTTGCTCGCAGTTCGACTTGCTTACAATGCTATATGTTCAAATTAATGAGCAACTGCAGAATCAAATGATCTGTAGATAGATGAGGTTTCAGTGCTTGGCTAAATGGCTCGTAATAAATAACCCTACCCCACAGGTTAACTGAGAATTAAAGGGCTATTTTATTGCATTTGGATGTTATGGCTGCCTCTGTCAATAGAAAATGCTTAAGTGAAGATCTGTTGACCTTAACGCTTCTATTGAGACATTTGCCATGTACGTTTGGATTCAGTAAGGTCACTTCACCTAATTAAATTAGTTGGAAACCCTTCAGAGAACATTTGTGGTTGCCATTTCACTCAATTTACTGCAGAACGAGAACGAAAGCCCCTCGAGCAATCCACAAACCCGAGGTGATTCATTTTGAAGTTTGCATTAAGTAAGAGAGAGAAAAGAAGAACCATGCAGATTCATGCGGTTCAAACCCTCTGTTTCCTGTCTAGAAGCTTCTCCTTCGATGGGCGTCCCTGCTGTGACTGGCACTGTGCTTGGACTGACAAATGGGAGTCGCTCGAGAAATTCCTTCTGGCTTTATCCCTGAGATTACAGCGCTTGTTGATGTGATACTCTGTTCCGACATCAAAGTTTGACTGATCTTGCAGGCAGTGTTGGAATCATCCTGTTAAAAAACTTTCAAAAGCTCTTGAGTATTGCTCTGGCTGTAAGGTCCCAGGCGGTTTTGCACCTTCTTTTCTTTTGAGGTCCCACGTGCTCAAACATCTCATCTTTGATGAAAACAATTACGAACGGACCACAGAACTCACAAACAACAGAGAAATGATGAGTGAGAAGACAAGAAACTGAATAGCCAGTGAATAGTCGTATTCAGACTCCCACGAGTCAGTGATGTTGTCCCTCAGTGCCAATGAACAGAAGTAGAATGCAATGCCAACGGCACCTCCTGTCACCAGTAAAAATAACTGTACAAGAAGTCCAAAACTGTCAAAAGAGACAGAGAAAATCACTAATTAAATCTCTTGAATATCTCAGCTGGTTCTCCTAGACAGCAATTAGATTAAATAGAGAGCAAATGGAGATTTGGTAACACTTTATTTTGATGGTCCTTTTTGAACATTATGTTGACTAAGTAACTACATGTCAACTAACTCTCATTAGAGTATTAGTAGACTGTCTCCTTAATGTCTGCTAACTCTTTAGTGTGATGCTCCCCAAAAGAGATTTTATTGATTATAAGTAACTTTACAAGTACATGTCAACTTATTCTAACCATAACCCTACCAGTCTACTAATACTCTACTGACGCTCTAATGAGAGTTAGTAGACGTGTAGGTGAAACATTAATTATAGTAAACCAAATGTGTTAAAGGGTTAGTTCATGTCCCTCATGTCGTTCCAAATCTGTAAGACCTTCATTCATCTTCTGAATACAAATTAAAATACTTTTGATGAAATTTCATCAAAAATATCTTAATTTGTCTTACAGGTTTGGAACAACATTTTCATTTTTGGGTGAGCTAAACCTATAAAGGGACCATCAAATTGTAGTGAAACTGGACATTTTTGCTATGCCTCATGATTCCTCTAGAGTTTCAGAAGAAATCTCAATAATGTCTAACACTATGCTCAAATTCACCAACCAGTTCACAATAAAAACGCATAAAAATTCTCCTCAAAAATTATCATCCAGTTCCTCGAAGAACAAATGATCTGAGCTATACACCATTTTATAGCTCTATATTCTTAATATGTTGATAATTGTCTTATTTTGTGACAAAATTTTATTTATCCTATGAGGAATTTGGGAGAAATGTCATAATTTTCTTCTGTGAAACAATGGCATAACAACGGAAGTCAATGGAGTCCAAAATAACACTGGAGTCCATTGACATTAATTGAATGGATGAAAAAAGAAAAACAGACATTTTTCAAAATATCTTCTTTTGTGTTCCACAAGTCATACTGGTGAGTCAATGTTGGAAAAATTATTCCATTAAACGGAACACGACTAGAAATTACACAGCATAACGACTCCTGAGCTATTAAAGAGCAACCTCTGAGCAATAAAATCAAAACCTATTTAAAATTAGCTGACACTCATATGATGCTAATTGTGTCTTTAACCCAACACCTGTATCAAGTGTTTCTTTGCCATTGAATTACAACACAGAGAAGATTACATGCTTGTTGATCCTCTTCATTACCGCTAATCCCAACAAACATACTGATACAATCACCTTGCCGTGATCACTACAAAAGTCAAAGCTGACTTATCTTTCTGTGGCCTTGTGCAAAAGATCAGGGGTCTGTATTAAGAAATAATCAAAAGAATCGTTGTGTAAAACAATCATTTGATGGCATACTGATGGTATGACGGATGAAACAAGTCCATTACTGTCGGTCTGCCAGTGCAGTCTGTACAGTTCCAGATTTGACATGTGTCATGCCGGTGCACTCTCCTCTTGTGTCCATAGCAACCATCATAGGATCTACTGCAGTGCTGACAGCTGATTGGTGATAACGCTCTGATGTTGCGGTGACTCCTCTCATGATGTGAACCTGAGAATTGGTTATCATCAGTGAAGTGGAAAGAAAACATCAGCTGTCAGTTTTCACTCTATAGGAAAAATTGTGATTTCACATGTAAGTCCTCCTCACAGGTTATGAAAATATATTTTCTTGATTCACTTGAACATGGCATGAGGTCAAGACTGTTTCCAGAATAATTTTAAACAGTACATTAAATGCTAATGTAATTAGTGGTGTTTGCTAAAGCTCATACTTTGAGTTAACAAACCCTACCTATGAAATCTTGATGTTTAACTCCCAACCATCTAAAACCCTCCAAGAACACCTTAGCAACCTCATAGCAACTTGCTAAAAACCCTTCAGAACACCTTTGCGACCACAAAGCAATGCCCTGCCAACTGCCCACAACACTGGCACTGCGGCAGTGAGATCTGTGCAGGCAAGTGCCACTCATATTTTGAGCAGAAAATGTAAAAGTCTAGTTAATTATATAGAAATTCAAATGAGAGGCCAAATGCCAACCCTTCCTTCTGAGATATGACCTGTGTCAGCTGCAGACCACTATTTTTACATCATTTTCAATTATCATCTAAAACAGGCCAGAGCCCCTGAGGAAAGGAGCCTGATTTCCATGCCAAGTCCTTTTCATGGAGACACACTGCAGTTTTCCACTTTCCACCTTTTTTAATTTTTTTTATTTATTTATTTATTTTTTGGTGACTGATGCAAGGGACCAGCACAGCATACATGAATGTGAAAGGTAAGCAGAGGAATGTTAAGTAATATTTAGCTCATGAATCACTATTATTATTACACAAGATATTGCAAAGCAACTCCAAGGTCATGGGTTTAATTCCTGGGGAATGCATGCACTGATAAAACGTATATACCATGAATGCAATCTAATCACATTGGATAAAAGCATCTTGCAAATGCACAAATATTATTTTTTAAAATACTTATAAAGTTTACACCGTGTCTATACCCAGTCCTGGCGACAGGACACATGACTTAGGAGGGCTTTTATCATTCTTATGATGGCTTGCAGTTGAAATCGTGTGAAAGGAGGGATGGGGGTGGCGAACAGCAGTTCTATCCTTTTGCAAGCATTTGTTATAAATAAATCATAATAGTTATTCAGATCATCATAGGGGGAGGGGGGCCCCCTTCAACGCTGGGCCTGTCTATACCAGATTCAAGCTGTGCGACAGTAACAAATAGAACCTATTATAATCAGCGATGCTGTCTACACTAGATGCGGTGTGGCATGCCACAACTAAATCACGACAGTATGAATGAATGAATAAGGCAGTTATATAGTGCTGTACTATGTACTACTGTACACCCAAAGTGCTTTACAATCATATCAGGGGCTTTCCCCTCAATCATCACCAGTGTGCAGCATCCACTTGGATGATCCGACAGCAGCCACAGAACAACAGTGCCAGTGCACTCACCACAAGCCCAGCTATAGGTGGAGAGGAGAGAGAGTGGTAGAGCCAACTCAAGGGATGGGGATTATTATTGATTGATAAAGGCCAGTGGAGGGAATTTGGCCTGCATGGACACCGGGGTTAAACCCCTACTCTTTACGAGAAGTGCTATAGGAACAAATACATTTGCAAAGGTTGTTTTTACATGTCCAGTGTATGTTTCACAAGTCTCAAGCTGCTGCGGCACAGTGTGACGCGACAACTGTCACGTACATGGGTAGAGACAGTGTTAGGAATATATTCTAAACCCTAAAGCCACCTTTCCACTGTACACGACATGACTTAGACACGATTTGGACACGAATGTCGAAATTCATCCGACACAATAACCACCAATAATTTGAGTGAAAATATGGTGCAAGACAACATTAAAAAAATATAAATATTAAATTAATAATTGATTAATGTATCAAGTGTTTCTGATAAAGTTAAACAAAAACTATTAGTAATTCTCACACTGATCTGAATGAAATACAGTGGAATACATCACATCCAGTCGGTGTGTCACATATGGTGTAGTTGTTCAAATTCAAAATTTTCAACATTCGAAAATTGCATCCACAGATGGTTGACACCACACGCAGCCCCTGTGTGACTCTCTATAGCAAATTAATGACTTCCGGTCCAATGGCTGTCGTTTATTGTGTGCAGTGGAAAGGTGGCTTAACACAGTGTCTACACCGGATAAGAATGTTGACGCGTTGCATCATGCCATGCCACAACATCTAGAAGCTGTCTACACTGGACGCAACAATGCAACCGTTGCAAATCCATTTTTCCTTCCTATGAGAAGTATCATGAGTGGTTGGAGTGTGTCATAAATAGAACGAGGCATCAGTTTACTGTTGGGGATTTGTCGCATTGCACCGCATCCAATGTAGACAATATCACTGATTATAATGGCTTCTATTGTCTTTTGTCGCGCCACTCCCATCAGGTGTAGACACAGTGTAACACTAATTATCAATCTTCTTATTCTACTTCTGCTGCATTTCTAGTACTCACATATGTTGACTTATGCCATATAAGTATGACTTATTTGCCATATATCTAAAATCAGTGAAAAGTGAATATTGAAGGGACGGGCCCTCAGACCCCTTCTGCTAAATGTTTTTGAATGCTTGAATGCATAAAGGCATGATAAAGTGACATTATCCAGGATAATTACTTTAGAGATGTCCTCTTGTTATGCACTAAATGCTGCAAAGTTTAGTGTGACACTGCCTTAATGATTTGAGACTCAGGGGGTTCATCAAAGTGACCTGGGCTCCCGGAATGACTGACAGATAAATTAATGTTGTCAAGTCTAGGGGATGAATGATACAATCCCCTTTGAGCCATCGCTGCAGGGCTGAAGGATAAGACAGCCCACTTCTCTGAGGTTTTGGCCTTTCATCCCATCAACTCGACATCCATGGAACTCGCTCAAAGACGGCAACAATGCTTAAAAACAAACACGAGGGAAAAGGGACTTAAGAGGTTTTAGAAGGTTTTGCCAAAGTACCTCTGAAGTGGAGCTGCAGCTATTAAGACACGGCGCACTGACTTTTGAAAAACCCCATCGATACATAAAAAAAGAGATCTCGGTAGTAGGCTCGAATAGGTCTATGCACATTTATTAAAACCCCACGGCTTTCTCAGATGGAATACTAAGCAGTTACACATGGGAAATCAGATTGTGAGCACTTCCTTTTAAGAGAATAGCTGTGAAGATAATCCCATAGCTTCTAACACGTCTGGAAGAGTTCATCAGCTACGCGCTACATGCTAGTTGTGCTAATCAAAGAGCTTTCTGCAACCTCTTTTCTTAGTTTTAGTGTTCATTTCTCCCACTGCATGGTCTCGTGATAGCGCTTCTCGTTGATTTTTAATTTTATTTGGATCATTCCTATATCATTCCTTAAGTCTTTCATAAGGAGCTCGCTAGCAATGCTACACAGTGTTACAAACCTGTATGACTTTCTTTCTTTTGTGGAACACAAGGTGACACATTCTGAAGAATGCAGTACAACAAATGGGAAACAAAGCTTTCAAACTTCATAAAAAGATAAAAGTAGCCCAAACTACTCATGCATGCATTGTTCTGATTTGTGAATGAATCATTCTTTTGAGACAGCTCTTTTCAGTGAATTATTTGATCCAGTTCACAAAACAATTCTGAATGATTCATTCATGAATCTGGAAAAAAAAATACAGTAGCATTAGCTCAACTGATGGTGTGGAATGTGACTACCTGTTTGTTTGAACAATGGCAGAAGTGGGAAGTGTTTTGGAAAACTGAAAAAAGCACAGTACAGCTTTAAACAGCTGAATTTATTGAGTTTAAGCAGTGATTTGTCTACGTGTATGATAAAAGTGTTACATTTCCATTTCTCCACATTGAGAGTTTGTATTGTCTAGCACCAAGGTGGATAAGCAATAGTGCATTACTAATGCAATCTAGTAAAAAAAAAAAAACCCCAACACTTTATCAGATGAAATACACATTTCTCCAGACACACTCTGCACACATTTTCCTCATGCCTGGTGCTTCCCTCCAAAAACAAACCATTATAATCCAGTGAAAAACCCAGAGGGTACCATTTCAGACTTAGCACAAACTCTGTGGTCAATCCCCGAATGCTCCATTCGTCCCAGATGGCTGGAGACTTCCTTGGCGCTGCCTGTGAGTCATGTGTTATCTTTTTCTAATTGCTAGTTTATGTTTTAACACTTGAGTCAGTCACAGCTCATTCCAAACGGCTTTGCCTCTAATGACTTTACACCCCTCAATGACGACTGAGTTACACTGTGTCGTAAATCATGGTAATTAAACTTACTCATCATCACAGATGAGATGGAGATGGAGGTTAAGGAGATGGGGAAAATGGCCATCATTTGTCGGAGGTTGCTATTTGATTTACAGCATGTCAAATGTAATGTTGGGCGTTGATGATGCCGTGTCGAATGCAATTGAGTGTCCATTACCTCACCATAAACATAATAAAGGGGGTAACACAAGAAAATGGCTCTTGACACAGAAACATAACAATCAGTCATGGTTAAATGCGCTTGTATAGCCATGTTCTCTATGTGTATTAAATTACTGAATATTTATCTGCCAGTATATAGTGAGATTTCATCAGGATTAGCGTTCGGGGGCTCTCAAAGGCAGTTCAGCACTCTGCAGCTGTGCTGAAGCCCAATATTGAAGTCCCATTGGCTCTTGGCAGGCTGGAGAGAGAGCTTGTGGCTAAATCCCCCCCTGGGCGACCGCTCTGCCCTCAGTCTGACCCAGGACGCCACGGTCATAATACCCCTTTATATGTCTACTACAAAGGGAAATCATTCTTTCCAGTCCCAAAAGAATGTCTAGTAAATTCACACTTGGTTGCTTGGTTCAAACTAGAGATTGATTCCATCTACTCCATCCCTACCGGCCTTGTTTAACATTGTACCTATTACATTCTTAAAAATAAAAGTTTCAAAGGGGTTTTTGGAGCAATGCCATTGAAGAACAGTTTTTGCCTCCCCAAAAGATAACCTTTCAGAGAACATTATTTTCTGTGTAAAGAATATTTTAATCTAGAGAACTTTTTGTGCAATAGAAAGATTCCATGGAGGTTATTTATTAAACTATTAATGCTAATAAAGAACCCTTATTTTCAAGAGTTTATGAAAAACAGACTTTATTGAAGTGTTTGTCTACTAAATTAACACTTGGTTGCCTAATCCAAATTAGTTCAATTCCATATACTTCTCCCTACCGGCCTTGTTTCATATCGTACTTTGTTGAGGTGTTTGAAAACAAATATACCATGACAATTGACATGCACAGAAGAGCACTTGCGTTTGTCTGCTGCAAGCTGATTATGCTAATGACTAATTATAGCCATCAAAAGCTTCACCTTTTCAACTGGAATTGAGTTCAGAAAACTGCTTTCATTGGACAAATACATTAAGTAGACTCTTTGTCAGCCCACTGTACATTTTGTATGTTTTATATCTCAAACTCAAGGGCCCTGTTTCATAGACAGTGCTTAGATTAAGCCAGGCTTAGGCCTTAGTTCAATTAGGACATTAAGGTAGCTTTTATAAACATGCCTTAAAAAAAAAAAAAAACATTACTAGTGTGCATCATGAAATAAAACAATGGCACTGCCATATTTTAAGATATTCCAGTGCAAGTTGCTTTCATTCAAAAATGAGAGCAAAAAAAAAAAAAAAGCTTTTCAAAAAGAAACAAAAAAAAACAGCTCAAATATGCATTTTAGTCTGGGAAAACTGTGAAAATGTGGGAGAATGTAAGTAAACTGTAAATTATTACCACAATAATTACATGTGAGAAGCTGCAATAACATCACACATCACAAGAAATAAAGTCACTTTTTCCCCAAATGAAATGAGCACAGCGACGCCACGGGCGATTTAATCAAAGTGAAATAAAAGACAACTCATTTCTTGCATTGCAATTTATCCTGCCCACCCACAATGCTTAACTTCACATCAGCGAGCCAAGCCAAGCCAAGCAGAACAGACAGCTGAGATGAAAGTGACGTAAGAAGAAATCAAGTTAAGTGGCCTTTGCAGTTACCCAAGTTTCTGGATCTCATTACCTCTGCCTAGTCAGTGAGTGTAAAAGTTAGCTTGACTCTTGTAAAGTTAAGATGCTTTATTGGCATTTCTCATTGGCTGCTGGGGATTAATGGACAATTCCTGACCCGCATTTCACTTCCTCTCAGCAATGTCACTTCTATTGAGGGTAAAGTGAGGACGACTGCACTAATAAGATTTTATCTGAGCTTCCCTCATCAAATACTAGATCACATCTTACAGTCTTCACTGAGGCAGAAGTACATGCAATGCACCTATATATAAAATACAAAGGGAGAGAGGAAGAGAAAGATCAAGAAACGAGCATCATAAACTGAGAATCACGCTTTGAGATGTCCTTTCAATGTCCTCAGCGTTATGGCTGATGGTGTCTCTGAAAGAGCGTGCTTGTAAAAAGTGAAGAAACATTATAATTAATTATACTTATAATGTAATTATAATTTGGCATACTTACCATTTGATATAATTTGAGTGTAATTATATTATGTTGGTACTTTTAATGGAAAGTGACAGAATAGTTCACGTTGCTTTCTGACTATCACGCTCTCTCACTTCCAGAACAGCAGTGCTATGCTTTGCTTGCAAAGTATTTTTATTCAAAGTGTTTTTTTGACAAGTGTTTTTTTCCCAAACTAAAATTGCAAGTAATGACAATACCTCTAAAGATGTCACGTCAGCTTTGTTGCAAAGTTACTTTGAGTCTGTTTGGGGACTATCACAAGTTAGCAGATATTAATATTCTAATGAGAGTTAGTTGACATGTTGACAGAAACTTATGGCTGTGACACACCATAACAGCATAAAATAACTAGTGGCGACAAAAGATGATGCCTCGCGTTGGCCGCGTCTGGGCCAAAAAGCTGCACTTCAACACACCCAAAGGACTACAGACGTGTGTGCAAGGAAATAACTATCTATATCAACGGGTATCAATAGTCTATATTCATCGTTCAAAAAGGGAAACCAAAACTAGGGCTGCAGATATGAAAACCGTAAACAATGCAGCGCTTGCTTACCATTTTGAAAATCAATCATGCTGATCACTTTCTTCATTAAAGCCAGTTTACAATATTTGCATATTTGAATGATGACGCAAAATTAGAACAGCCTTCTGTCTGTGCCGTCTGGCCTTCTTTGCTCTCATCACTTTCGCTTTTATTTCACTAAGCTGAACAGCCATCAGAGTTCTCACCGACGGCGCAGACACACACCAAATCAACAAAATACTAAAACAAATACTAAATTGGACAAAATACTCCAGACAATGTCCAACTCGTGCCAATGGTGCAGAACACACCTCAAAAACGGCACTCTAAAAAGTAATTCAGGGGACCTGAATTAAATAAATGCATGGTTGCAAGTAAAAAAATAAATCTTAATTTATTGTTTTAATTAAACCTTTTACGTTGGAAACATTCTTTTGTAGAGTACTGTTGACATAATAATGCTGATTATTAAATCAACTTAATATTGTCTGTAATTTAAACTCAAATTTCTGCGTTAATTGGCTTTTTTTAATTAGGTTGTAGTAACAATTAAATTAGGCAGTGGGTTTCTAGTTCCCAGCATGCTTTGCATATGACTGGATAAGGAGAATAAATGTTGAAATTAAATTGTTTTTAGTGAAGGAAAGACCCTAGTGTTTAAAGCTGTTATGTTTGACATTTAAAAGAGTTTCTGTAATGTTGAAGTTTTTGGTTAGCATTGTGCTGAAGAGTAGATACTTAAAGGGAAACACTACATAAGGAATGACTGCGCTAATGCCAGTGACAAGTAATATTTTACTTGTTCATTAAATATACAAGTTAAATAAGTTATGGCAGCATTTGCTATGATAGCTGTTGATATGAACTGAAATAGATAAGATTAATTGGTTCTAGGACTTAATTCTTTTGAGTAATCAACTTAAAAATGTGTGTTTATGCTACAAATTATTAACTCAATGTAGCTTGTTGGTTGAACATAAATTCACTCAAAGTTGTCATAACAAAAAAAATAAATAATAATAATTATGCAAATTGTTGCTTTATTTTTTTTGTTGAGCCAACACATTCTTTTTTAGAGTGTGGGCCGCCCGGCGCTCAACGATGGCCGACCGTTGTCTTGGCTTGTCATGGCCTTTAGAAGCTCTCATCACAGCCAGACTGTGTTTGACCTATTGAAGCATCATTATCATCATTCTGATTGTGCTTTGGCAACCCAAATGATTAGCCCTCACATCTCCAGATGCTCTCGGTACACTGAACAAAAGAGCTTGACCAAGGACACACAAGCTGCCTCCACTTCAACTTACAGAGAAATCTATAGTAATGTAACTCTGTGTAAACCTTCAAAGATGATCACATTACTTTTGAAATCCTGATCTAACATCACTCACAGTCTTGTCAGGCTGTTGATTCGTCGACAAAAACTAGTGCTGTCTTTTAATTGACGCCATCTGCCTTTTCAGGCCTCATTAGAATGCCGTTCGATCAGACCGTGATACGCCGCATCCTGACTCTCTCGCAGGAAAATTCACAAGCATTCGACTTTTAGCCTGCCTTCAGGGTTGTGGATATCATATCAAATTAAATTCCTTAATTAACATCCTTCGGGGGTGAACAATTAAACATCATTTCAGAACAGACCTCAGTTGACTTAACAGAAAAAACCCGACGCCAAGAGCTCAAACGCAGCCTGCTGTGTTGTACCCGTATATTTCAACATGCTAGAACTCAAACAGCGATAGGGGGTGCGGTTTTGGCTGGCTGTGGAGGTTTTTCTGGTGTGACACGCTGCTCTATTATCCCAGAATAGAACACTTGAAGCTAATTATCGCTGTGTGAGCACAGTGGGCCCTAAGGGGCCGGTTCCTCTACTTTAGATGTGTGAGTAATGTAGAGGAAGGCTTCAGCTAATCTCTAAAGAACTGACACTCCGATACAGAGCAGCAGTATTTTGTGATACTCAGCACAGCCAAACTGGGCCACAGGCGGGCAGAGCACTGAAATGAGAGGAGTAAATATTTGTTCACTCGTACTTGCTGTAACCAATTAATCAAACCACAAGATAATGCAGGTTATAAAAACAGAGAAATTAGTAATGCATTAACATTATTGGGGCACAAGAAATGCAAAACAATGTAATGTAAAACTACAATTTAAATTGCAAATTAGACTGTGGCACTGTTTATATTGACCAGTTCATTTATTGGTTTTGGTATAAACATGGAATAAATTCCATGCGGTATAGTGCAGGTTTAGCTCATTTCACATACAAATGGGGATAGCCAATCATAATTGACTTAATTTTGTGCTGCGCTGCATTATGAATGTCCCCGATTGCAATTCATAATGCAACGCATTATCTGTGTGGCCACAAAGGGTGCTAGTGTGTATGTTTCTGGCCTAAAGGATTTAGCCAATGTAAGGCTACGTTCACACTATCAGTTTTTGGGATCGACAACCGCACTTACTTACAGGTGTGAGTCTTACCACTTTTGACATGACAAGAGTCCAATCAAGCTGAGTTAATCAGTCAAATCTTCATTAACCGACAGCAGCGTTTATATCTGGTGGAGAGCAGAGCAAAACTGACAAGAGCAGCTCTGGTGGCAAACAGTGACTGGATCTAAAACATAAAAATGAGTCCTGAAATTTTACAGTTTGGTTACAGAATGCACTTGTTACTCCCGTAAATACTGAACTGTGTGAGAACATAACTGTATTAAGGACTCAAAAAGGACTGGCAACTGTATTCTGCTGCTGTCAGTATAGATATATAAATAAAGTGTGTATTGTGTTTACCGGTATTTACGTTTGGATGACCAAATTTTGGTCCGACTTTATATTAGGTGTCTTTAACTAAGTAACTAAGTAACTAAGTAACTAACTAACTAACTAACTAACTAACTAACTAATATTTAATAAAATGAACTACTTTTACATTCTCCTTATATTTTAAAAAAGACCTGCATGTATAATTACAGCTGTAATTAATTTCTGTAATTACATTTTAATTACACTGTTGACATTTCCCTTACCGCTTAACCTACACTGTGAACCCGAACCCGGCAAAATGAAAGAAAAAAAAAAAAAAAAAAAATGGAGGCAATCAGTTTAAAGTTTAAGTAAGCAGAACTTTTTATTCTGTAATCATACATTTTAATGAACTTTAAATATTTGAGTAAGCTAATTCATACATTTGACTTAAAATATATCATGTAATCTGAAATGTTTAGTACACTGTAAACCCTAATGCTTAAAAATCAATTGGTTTGAGTAAAGCCAACACAAATTAAACAAATTAGTTCAGAGCTTTCTTTTTCACAAAACTGACACATTTTAAGTAGTCTGAGTTGTTTCATTGTTTTGAGTTTTATGAATTTGTTTCTTTTAATTTAGACTAACTTAAATTTAAGTTAGGATAAGTTAGGAGTTGGGATTTCTATTTCCCAGCATTCTTTGCCATGACACTCTTTTTGTTTGTGTGTGTGTGTGTGTGTGTGTGTGTGTGAGGGTTACCATCATGGTGATGAGTGGAGCATGAGCTCCGTTTGAGAACAGATAAGTGATAAATGTATTATATTGCTGTCCTCATTCATAAAATGCCATACTATGCTAATGCTACCAAAGCATTGTGTAACCAATTAGCAAGGTTGCATTTATTGAATTAGCTAGTCAAAGCTAGTCAAGTTTCCAAACCTAACTATACTACCAGACCTGTCTTTAACCTTTACCCGTATCCCACCTCAATAGGAGCAAATGTGTTATGCAATACAACATAAACACAAAAAGTACATTATACTTATTTTTTGATGGAAGTGCATAGTAGTTAAGGATAAAATGTGGCCAACATTTTTAAGTCGTTTTTTCACTAATTTCTTCTGTGTCCAACATAACTTGTAAACACTGAGACTACAATAAACTACAATAACTACAAAAATAACTACCACAAATGATTATTAGTTTTTGATACATGGTGTATTATAAAGCGTGAAATGTTTACAATCTGCCTGCATTAAACATGATAGCAACACTAAAATGTGCTGAGAAATTTAAAGCGTTAAATGCATAACTTTGGCAGCCCTAAAATACAAAAACTGAAATAAAAAACGAAATAAACTACAGATAGAAAATGAAACTACTAAAAGTAACGATGAAACTGACAGTGAAAACAATTACAAATTCAAAACCATAATAATAACTGGCCTGAAAAAGTGCGATTGTGTAACTCTAAATTACAGCTGTTTTTGTGCACAAAACCATCCCTAATATTATGCATGGACTTTAGGAGGAATATTTTATCAAATGCCAGATTGATTCCCCTGAAAAAATTTAAATATATGAGGTGGGAACAACAATTTAAACAAACAAATACCTTTTTTAGTACACTTATTCTTAAAAGGGACAGTACAAGTGAGAGAGAAGGAGTGTGTATTTGACCTCTCTCTCATCCCATATAGACCTCTGACTGGTAAACATTTTCAAGAGCTCTTTGTCCAGCGCAGGCCTTCCTAACCGTCCATCTCACATCTATTAAAGAGCAGGGATGATATGCTTTTAAGCCTCATTACTCCAAGGGTGAAGAGCGTTCGCGGAGTAGTGCTGCGCTGACCCTCAACTCCACTTCCATTAGCATAATTGCATTTCAAACGATCAGGATTTCCAAGAGACAAAACCATCAAAATGCTCCAACGCGTCTGAAAGCGTCCAGCTCACCTTCATAAACGACATCTGAACATGAGAGGGAGAAAAGAAGAGAAACCGGGAGGCCACAGGTCACCGCTACGGCCCAAAGTAACGGACTCCTCCATCTCTCTAGGGAGAGGCGTCGCAGCCTTCCAGCACTTTTGATGCTCTTTGTCTGCTAGTTTTCCTCTCCATCCATCTGTCCATCCGTGTTCCCTGTCCCAACCGTCTTTCCGATGGAGTGTATTCTCCCACCAACTGTCCAATTATCTCCCAGCCTCCCTCTGTGATGCACGCCTGCTGACCAGTCGCGGTTTTGTCCGTAGAGTACCATCTCTCTTTTTTTTGCCAGCGCCTCCATCTTTCTCTCTGAGAGTGATTGTGATAAATGGATCCAGAGGCGTGTCTGTGGGTAGGGCGTTTTTTTCCCTAGAGCTCTCAGCCATCAATCAGGCTTGTCTCCCGAGTCCAGGTGTCCATAAACATGCGCATAAAATAGGATTTTTTCAGCAGGTGGTAGTCTGTCCTTGGGAGGAGAAGAAAGTCAAATTGGCATACAGTATATTAGAAACATGTCCCTTATGTCCCACAGGACGCAGTGTTTACAGTTATCTGACAGTAGTTTAAAGACCAGCACAGTCCATCATTTTGTCTTGAAATTGCTTTGAAGGCAAACAGGAGGCCGTTTACAATATGGCCATTATGCAACGTACCTCGTTTTGTGCAGAAACGCATGTGTTATTCGCTGGAAATATTGTCCAAAGGGAGCAAGTCATAAATAAAAGCCCAACGACGTTGTTGCAATACAGTTGTGCACGGTTGCCTTTGACATTTCTGTATCTCTGATCAAACCCGAATCCCTAAACTTTACGGCTTTGTTCCAGGGAAAGGGCAGCTGGTTTTGAAGCTGCTCATAAACAACATATGCTGTGAACAATCCCGGACACCCTAGAGGCAAATCTAACCTTGAGGCTCTGAAGCAGATGTTGGAATAGAAAATACTGGAGAAAACCTGATCATAGCCGCTTTAGAAATATGACGCACATGAAGTACGGCATCTACCTGCAAACGTGTCTTTTTTTTTTTTTTTTCTGGGATAAGAATAAAGCTAACAGGTCTACTTAAAAAGCTAACTAACGACTTTCTGTGGTTGTGCAAGACTTCCGATCCATTAGCTAATATAGATAAATAACTAGAAGAATAACAAAGTGCACTAAACGTTAAAACTATTTGCGCCACAAACCAGTCTCTTTATAATTTTGACAATATATTAAAACAATATGGTAAGAAATTCCAGTTTGCAATATCAAGCAGCATAACAAGCTTTTTTTTTACAGCTAAAAATAACTGAAAGCGGATGACATGAGAAGGCATATTTAATTTACAAATGGCCGCACACGCTCTTCATTAAAAATAAGGTGGAGAAATTAGATTTTTTGAATTCTTTTTCTAATTTCTGGTTCTCAAAAACATATCTTATCAATGTTGAAAACAGTTGTGCTGCTTAATGTTGATAAATATAAAATTAAAAAGAATGTTTTAAAGAGAGAAAAATTATATATTTTTGTTTAAAAGGTGATTGTAAAGACATTTAAAATGTTTCAAAGGATTTTTGTAAAATATGAAATGTCTTTAGTCTTTTAATAAAAGTACTGGAGAAAACCTGATCATAGCCGTTTTGGAAATATGATGTACATGCAGCATGGCATCAGCCAGAGTGAAGCACACAGGTCTATACGTTGTGAATTTTTAATAAACCTTTCCAGAGGTTTTTTTTATTTTTATTGTCAGATATTAAAATTTCATGTCATGTTATTACGGCTTTCAACTGACAATTTCAGCTGAAAACAATGCATTTTTAATGGAATTCTCATACTGAAAAGGCATTGAAGTGTAAACATAATCTTGTGCAAAGAGTACAAATTATGATACAGTATATATTGTAATACATAGGAGCTATTCATTTCATACACTTTTATGTTGGTCACATGAAACACAGAAAAAAGCTGATTAAAGGTTGGCAGCAAGAGTAAATCTGTGGTTTATATCTCAGTTGGTGTGTGCAATATCAAACTAAAATAGACTCCTTGAGTATTTACTGTGAAGGTGAAACCTCCCCAATACCAGAGATGTGATAGATGGATAATGACAGATCTAATGCAAAAAAAACCCATTCAAAACAACAGCACAGCTGACTATTATAGAATGGCACAGGGCCAGGTGTCAATATCCACATTTCCATTCAGACTCCATCTGTATATTTCAGCATATATACTATGAGTGAAAAAGAACCATAAAATTCATTACCCACAGTTTGGTATGCATTCTATATTCATCTTTAATCTATTGTCACTTTTGAAATAGAAATATTAAAGAGTTTTTATGAATACACACACATAGTTCTGGTCAGTCTGTAAAATGTTTGTATTATTGTTTTTTAAAGCACTTATGCACACCAAGGCTGCATTTACATTGTGAAATATTAATACAATTCAAAATAACTTTTCTATTTGAATATATTTTGAAATGTAATTTATTCTCGTGATGGCAAAGCTGAATTACTCCAGTATTCAGTGTCACATGATCCTTCAGAAATCATTCTAATATGCTGATTTGCAGCTCAAGAAACATTTCATATTATTATCAATGTTGAAAGTAGGCGATACATATTTTTCAGGATTCTTTGATGTATTATACATTTTAAAGAACATTTATTCATTTAGATTCATTTCTTTTAAAAAATACGTAACTTTTTATGTCTTTACCATCACTTTCGTATTAATTTATCTCTCAAAAGTCTTAATGAAAACTTTGAACAGTAGTGTATGTATACTAATAATGTGGGCATATATATATATATATATATATATATATATATACACACACACACACACACACACACACACATACACGCACTGATCAGGCATAACATTATGGACAGGTGAAGTGAATAACACTGATTATCTCTTCATCACCTGTTAGTGGGTGGGATACATTAGGCAGCAAGTGAACATTTTGTCCTCAAAGTTGATGTGTTAGAAGCAGGAAAAATGGGCAAGCGCAAAGGATTTGAGCGAGTTTGACAAGGGCCAAATTGTGATGCTAGACGACTGGGCCAGAGCATCTCCAAAACTGCAGCTCTTGTGGGGTGTTCCCAGTCTGCAGTGGTCAGTACCTAACAGAAGTGGTCCAAGGAAGGAACAGTGGTGAACAGGGTCAGGGTCATGGGCGGCCAAGGCTCACTGATGCACGTGGAAAGCGAAGGATGGCCCTTGTGGTCCAATCAAACAGACAAGCTACTGGAGCTCAAATTGCTCAAGAAGTTAATGCTGGTTCTGATAGAAAGGTGTCAGAATACACAGTGCATCACAGTTTGTTGTGTATGGGGCTGCATAGCCACAGACCAGTCAGGGTGCCCATGCTGACCCCTGTCCACCGCCGAAAGTGCCAACAGTGGCCCGTGAGCATCAGAACTGGACCACGGAGCAATGGAAGAAGGTGGCCTGGTCTGATGAATCACGTTTTCTTTACATCACATGGAAGGCTGGGTGCGTGTGCGTCGCTTACCTCCAGAACACATGGCACCAGGATGCACTATGGGAAGAAGGCAAGCCGGCGGAGGAAGTGTGATGCTTTGGGCAATGATTTGCTTTGAAACCTTGGGTTCTGCCATCCATGTGGATGTTACTTTGACACGTACAACCTACTTAAGCATTGTTGCAGACCATGTACACCCTTTCATGGAAACGGTATTCCCTGGTGGCTGTGTCTTCTTTCAGCAGGATAATGTGTCCTGCCACAAAGCAAAAATGGTTCAGAAGGGTTTGAGAAGCACAACAACGAGTTTGAGTCCTCCAAATTCCCCAGATCTCAATCCATTCGAGCATCTGTGGGATGTGCTGAACAAACTAGTCCGATCCATGGAGGCCCCACCTTGCAACTTACAGGACTTGAAGGATCTGCTGCTAATATCTTGGTGCCAGATACCACAGCACACCTTCAAGGGTCTAGTGGAGTCCATGCCTCGACGGGTCAGGGCTGTTTTGGCAGCGAAAGGGTCAAACACAATATCATAATGTTATGCCTGATGATTTGATACATATCATGATACTGAACTCCAAGACATATGGTAAAAGGTTAACAAAAATTATACTGTGGATTAAAATGCTAAATTTGGGATTAAATTGGGGGTGGAAATGATTTTAGACTTGGTGCTGGTAACCCAATGCACAAGACAATGGTGACACCAGAATAAAAAAATATTCATGATTCTGAAGCTGTAAATACAGAAAATATTATTTTAGATGAATATGCTTGCACTCACTGACTAGATATATTGAAAATAATACAGATCGCTTTTTACTGGTAACAAAAGACATTTGGCATTATCAGGACCCACAAACATTCACCCACTGCATTATTATACAGCATATATAGTAGTTTAATGTACTGACACTAAAACTCTGTAAACTTTATTTTTTTCTCACACAGTAATTTTCATTTTGGGTGAACTATCCACGATACAGATTGTTGCATTTTTGTTTTATGATATATTGTAAGTTAACACTATATAATTATATATATATATATATATATATATATATATATATATATATATATATATATATATATATATATAAACCTGAAAATACTGTAAATTATGTAAATATGTGACAACCGAATTATTCATGTGTGTAAAAGTCTTTGTCTTTGTAATTTTACAATGCATAGTCTTTTCCTTCTAGAGAAAGTACATTAAGCCATTTGCTGCTGAAAGAACTTTTCTGATGACTGGCTGTGATTTCCATTTTCACATTTGACGTTGATAGAAAAATGGCTTGTTGCTGCTATCTTAGTACACAGTGAAACAGTTCCAAGAATGTCATTGTGTCTCATACAGCGCTAACACTCTCTAAATTGCACTTCGGTCATTTGTGTAATTAGGTTGCTTTCTCACTCAGGCTCATAAAAGCCAAGAGAAGAAAAAAATCTACCATCATTAGACATCACCTAGTACCCTGTATGCAAATGTAATCTTGAAACACAGTGTATTTATATTTCTCTGTAGAGCTTTTGTTCATCTCAGCAGGTGTTTAGAGGAGCTCTGTTTAGAAAGGTAGAAAAACATCAAAAGATGTTTAGTGTACTATTATAGAGCCTCTAACTGGTTTTACTTCACATATCAAACTCTACTTTCCGTGTTCAATTTTAAGTCTCTGTATATACCCTGTTCTGCCTTGTCATGATCAAAAACGGCTTGTTTTGTTGTGCGAGTAAACAGTGTTGCACTAACCGGTCTGCTAAGGCACAGAGTTGTTTGCTTCTCCTCAGACATGGTCATTTATCCATTGCATGATAGATGCGAGTCAGCTCTGAACCCAGATTTGCTGCGTTGCAGAATCCACCCATGTAGCTGAGGAATAACATCCTCCATCTCGCGCTGTCTGCACGCCAGACTGTTTGGCCTGCGGGCTATGTATTAAATGGTATATTGATAATTGAAATCTTTTCGGCTGACTCCGTTTTGCTGACGGAGCTCTTTGGAAGCAGATGGCCTCCATTACTCAAGGGTGTAGGTTGCTGTGCGGGGACACGGATCCAGCCTGTTCCCCAGCTTCGATACTCACTCAAACATGGACGCTAAGAAGAAAGAGGAACAAACAAGTAAAATGTCCAGTCAAGTGTAAAAGCAAAGAAAAGATAAGCGCTCATGTGTTTCAGCACAGAGTCGTGCAGGTTTCTTGCTTTACAACATCAGGAAAATCAGACCCTTCCTGTCAGAGTATGTAGCACAACTTCTTGTCCAAGCTCTTGTCATTTCAAGACTGGATTACTGCAATTCTCTACTGGCAGGCCTTCCAGCATGTGCAACTAAGCCTCTCCAGATGATCTAGAATGTGGCAGCACATCTGTTCTTCAATCAGCCAATGAAAACCCATATCACACCCCTCCTGATCTCACTCCACTGGCCCCATTGCGGCCAGAATCCAATTTAAGGTTGTGACGTTGGCTTCCAGAACTGACACTGGAACTGCACTTTCCTACATCAAGTGTTCACTCCCTCCCTCAAGCGAAGGTCACTGAATGAGCAACACCTTCTCGTTCCTTCACAAAAGAAAGTCACTCTCCAAAACTTTCACCCTCTGTGTTCCTCTTTGGTGGGATGAGCTGCCAACCTCCACTCAAACTGCTGAGACCATCACGTCTTTCAAGAAGCACTTCTTGAACTCCAACTGACGCTGGAGGCTGCGGTCTTTAGTGTCCTTGTTAGCACGTCCACCTCCCAAGCTAGAAACCATGGTTTGAATCTCGCTCGGAGCAGGTCAAGTAGAACCGATTACAAATGCATAAATGTTTTTCCTTGAAAGCCACCACAGAGAACTTTCCCAAAATGTCTAGTTGATATTGGATTTAAGTTTGTGGGCACTTTATTTCATGCTAGAACTTATGGAAATCCATGTCTGCTAGTTGCCAGTTCAGTTTATTTGGGTAATTAAAAGAGGTTTTCCAAAATCACCAGTGAACTTGAACAGGTGTTCTGGGGTCGGGTTTAGTGTAGTTATTGTTAATTTTAACAAAAATGATTTAAACTCACTTTTGTTAATTGCAATAAAGCTAAAACTAAATAAAGTATAAATATTACGTTAAAAACAGTTTGCCTTGGCAGCTAACTAAAAATGGGTTTAAAAAAAAAAAAAAAGTAAACTAAAATGAAAATAAAAACATCTCGGTTACGTATGTAACCCTCGTTCCCTGAAGGAGGGAACGGAGACGTACGTCGGAACTGACCGACGAATTGGGATCTGTTTTCAGAGACCAATCTACTTTGAGTGATTAAAAACGAGCCAATGGACATTGGCATGCGGTTCACGCATTCCACGCACCGCCCCGCAGCGGGTATAAACACGGAAGTGGAAGTACCGCATATTGCTTTTCAACTGAGGAGCGAGACAAGTGACTCGGCCTTCAGCTGAAGCACAGCACCTGGCGACGGGGGCGTGCGTCTCCGTTCCCTCCTTCAGGGAACGAGGGTTACATACGTATCGAGACGTTCCCTTTCAGTCGGTCACGTTCGACGTACGTCGGAACTGACCGACGAATTGGGATCCCTACCAACACGCCAGGATGCTGGCCCTTCCAGCGCCCTGCTTGAGCTCACTGGACCGCTCCTACATTGGAGAGGAAGTCAGGGCTCCAGGCAGGGAAGGACAGTCACTGCTGTTCCTGCAAGACCCACTCAAAGTGACTATTGGATAACGCTGGGAAAGCGTGCCCGTTTGGGAACGGAACGCTGCGGGGGCCACGTGCCTCAATGGAGGGAGAGGTGGCAAATTACACATAAGGACTAACCTATCAGGGTAGTACAACATATGGCAGTCTCTGGGGGGGAGAACACCGCCAGAGACGACAGAGCGAGCTCTGTCAAGGGAAAGACACGGGGCTAGCCGAGTAGGGTAGCTGGTACCGTGGAGAATACACATATGGGGTTGCCGTTAGGGAACCGCTACATATGGAACCCAGCCTACACACACGCTCCACAAGCATACGGGTGCAGGCCTGGCGTCAGACGGCCGCAACGTCTGACACCGAAGGGGTGACGGAGGAGCTCGACAGGGTTCGCCATTTTCTGGGGAACACGACTGGAGATAAATAACGCACGCATCCGGCCCAGAGGGCGGGAATGGCGTCGCAAGCCGACACTAGAACGGGCACGTCGCGCTACTGGCCACTGGGGGCGAGTACACGGGAAGATACCGGCTCTACACGGAGGCTATATAATCTAGCGAACGTGTTAGGTGTCGCCCAGCCCGCAGCCCTACATATATCTGTTAGCGAGGCGCCCTGAGCCAGCGCCCAGGAGGAGGCTACACTCCTAGTTGAGTGCGCTCGCAACCCGAACGGGCAGGGCACGTCTTGGGACTGGTACGCCAAGACAATAGCATCCACTATCCAGTGGGCTAACCTCTGCTTGGAGACAGCCTTTCCCTTCTGCTGGCCTCCGTAACAGATGAAGAGCTGTTCTGAGGTCCTAAGGCTTCGAGTTCGGTCCACGTAGGCGCGGAGAGCGCGGACGGGACAGAGCAAAGCCAGGGCTGGGTCTGCCTCCTCCGAAGGCAGCGCTTGCAGGTTCACCACCTGGTCCCGGAAAGGAGTGGTGGGAACCTTGGGCACGTATCCGGGCCGGGGTCTCAGGACAACGTGAGAGTTACCTGGCCCGAATTCTAGGCACAATTCGTTGACCGAAAGTGCGTGCAGGTCCCCTACCCTCTTGATGGAGGCCAATGCAACCAAGAGTACTGTCTTCATGGACAGGATATTCAGCTCAATGGACTGCAGAGGCTCGAAGGGAGGGCTCTGGAGTGCTCTCAGCACCAGAGCTAAGTCCCAAGAGGGTACCGGGTTTGGACGAGGAGGATTCAGCCTCCTCGCACCCCTGAGGACCTGACGATTAGGTCGTGCTTCCCTAAGGACTTACCATCAACTGCATCGTTATATGCCGCTATTGCCGCGACATACACTTTAAGGGTGGAGGAAGACAGCCTTCGCTCCAACCCATCTTGCAGGAAGGAAAGCACGGCGCTAACCGAACACCTTCGGGGGTCTTCGCGGCGAGAAGAACACCACTCAACGAACAGGTTCCACTTCAATGCATAGAGGCGCCTCGTAGAGGGGGCTCTAGCGAAATGATGGTGTCCACCACTGCCTGTGGTAGACCACCTAGAACCTCCGCGTCCGTCCAGGGACCAGACATGGAGTTTCCAGAGGTCTGGACGTGGGTGCCATAGTGCGCCCCGTCCCTGAGATTTTATGTGCGAGTTTATGTGCGAGAGAGATCGTGGCCGTCAAATGAGGACAGGAAACAACCGCATCCAGAAACACACGGTTTGAATGACGTCTTGAAAAATACGCCGAGTCAAACCGTGTTGCTCTTTTAGAAGGAAATGCTCTTTAGAAGTGCTGAAGCACTCAGGGAGATGGCCGCGGCTCACAGCAGTCCGATAGCAAGCCTGCGTGTGAGCACTCAAGAATGGAAACGCCCAGCCAACCAACCAACACAGAGACAGTGTATGTTGCAGCGGCCACTCGCTGACTCGCGCCGTCACACCAGCACCCAGGTAAGAGAGCGATCCTCCTCGAGACTCGTCTAAACACTCTTCGTAGAAACAGCTTGATACAGCAAACCGTTCGGCTCCGAAGTTAAAAGCAATATGCGGTACTTCCACTTCCGTGTTTATACCCGCGCTGCGGGGCGGTGCGTGGAATGCGTGAACCGCATGCCAATGTCCATTGGCTCGTTTTTAATCACTCGAAGTAGATTGGTCTCTGAAAACAGATCCCAATTCGTCGGTCAGTTCCGACGTACGTCGAACGTGACCGACTGAAAGGGAACTTACAATATAAAAACATGTACTACAATAGTATATAAACAATACTAAAATAACACTGGTCCAGTTTATGTGAACTGCAGAAACATATTTACAAAATATGATTAATAAATATGTAATCTAATTCACATTCCCAAAATTAATATATTTATGAAACATTAATCACAAATGTGTTGATTCAAAAAATATGATTGACAATTTGTAGATGCACAAGCGTTTTCACGTTTTTTAAAATTTATTTTCTTTTTTTTCTTTTACCATTTATGAATTGATTTTTAAACCTGCACTTTCAAATCTTCAACAATTAATTCATACATTAAAAAATATTAAAAACAATTTGCATAGTGAATAATGAGTGAAAAATTTAAGGGGTCTGAATACTTTCTGTACTTTCTGTACCCACTGTGTGTGTAGGGGTATATATATATATATATATATATATATACACACTCACCTGTCAGGATTATTAGGAACACCATACTAATACTGCATTTGACCCCCTTTCGCCTTCAGAACTGCCTTAATTCTACGTGGCATTGATTCAACAAGGTGCTGAAAGCATTCTTTAGAAATGTTGGACCATATTGATAGGATAGCATCTTGCAGTTGATGGAGATTTGTGGGATGCACATCCAGGGCACGAAGCTCCCGTTCCACCACATGCCAAAGATGCTCTATTGGGTTGAGATCTGGTGACTGTGGGGGCCATTTTAGTACAGTGAACTCATTGTCATGTTCAAGAAACCAGTTTGAAATGATTCGAGCTTTGTGACATGGTGCATTATCCTGCTGGAAGTAGCCATCAGAGAATGGGTACATGGTGGTCATAAAGGGATGGACATGGTCAGAAACAATGCTCAGGTAGGCCGTGGCATTTAAACAATGCCCAATTGGCACTAAGGGGCCTAAAGTGTGCCAAGAAATCATCCCCCACACCATTACACCACCACCACTAGCCTGCACAGTAGTAACAAGGCATGATGGATCCATGTTCTCATTCTGTTTACGCCAAATTCTGACTCTACCATCTGAATGTCTCAACAGAAATCGAGACTCATCAGACCACGCAACATTTTTCCAGTCTTCAACTGTCCAATTTGTAGCCTCTTTTTCCTATTTGTAGTGGAGATGAGTGGTACCCGGTGGGGTCTTCTGCTGTTGTAGCCCATCCAACTCAAGCTTGTGCGTGTTGTGGCTTCACAAATGCTTTGCTGCATACCTCGGTTGTAATGAGTGGTTATTTCAGTCAAAGTTGCTCTTCTGGACAGGACTGCCGCATACTGGATGTTTTTCCCTTTTCACACCATTCTTTGTAAACCCTAGAAATGGTTGTGCGTGAAAATCCCAGTAACTGAGCAGATTGTGAAATACTCAGACCGGCCCGTCTGGCACCAACAACCATGCCACGCTCAAAATTGCTTAAATCACCTTTCTTTCCCATTCTGACATTCAGTTTGGAGTTCAGGAGATTGTCTTGACCAGGACCACACCCCTAAATGCATTGAAGCAACTGCCATGTGATTGGTTGATTAGATAATTGCATTAATGAGAAATTGAACAGGTGTTCCTAATAATCCTTTAGGTGAGTGTATATATATATATATATATATATATATATATATATATATATATATATATATTTTTTTTTTTTTTTTTTTTTTTTTTTTTGTGTGTGAAATATATACATTTTATTTTGTAAATGTTAATTAGGTTTTAAATCATATTTCATAAAAATAACATTAACACAAACAGTGAAAAGTGAAACAGCTGCTACTAGTACTCATGTTGACAAACGTATCGAGTTTCGGACTTAAAAGTACAAGAAGAAAAGAGACCAATAAAGTTTTGGTTCAGACCAAACAGCCTCAGATTCCCCTCTAACTCAGGTTCACCCAAAATAAACTATTTAAAAGGCACCACACTTTAAAATAACTGTTACTTGCCATTTCTATGATTTACAGAGTCTCTCCTTTAGCATTGCACTGGATGCAGTAAAAACAGCGATAAAGAAAATGTCACGCAAACTGCTTCTGAAGGACAAACATCAACAAACCTATTTACCTACCCAAATGTCCTCAATGCATCCGCCATACACAAACCCAGCGGCCATTTCACCTCTGCCCTGAATCACAATGCTGAGCGAACAGATTAGAAGAAAATAGGACAAGTGTGACTATCATACGGCTCAAATCTGGAACTGAACACAAGCCTGCAGCAACATCTGGCCCAAATTACATCCTCCAAACAAATTTGCCATTCCCATTGTTTGAAGCACTGTTATGATGAGCAGTAATAAAGCATTCTTCTTATATTGAGCACTCACCATCATGCAACACTCACTCAAAGGCAGGAAATGAAGTCACATCACACAGTGCAGCTTATCATTACAGCTCAGTACAGTATACTAATTGGTCAGCTTTCCTGACTTGTATCTTAGTGACATCCACTTTAAAGTCTCTTCTCCAGGAAGATGTAAACATGCCGTATTTGGTGCTTCATAATTGCAGCGCACACCTGGGTGAATTAAACATTCATTTCCAAGCCGCCTGAACAGAAATCAATGTTTACGCCCCACCCTGGACCGCTGATAATGGCCGACTGGAGAGACGCATGCGATTAACATCTCTCAAGTGCAGAGCCACATTGAAAGGCTAAACTGAGGCAAAGTAGTCAACGCTTATTGAAAATGCTAGGTCAGGTATGTTGGAGTGGTTAGGATTCAGTAATTATCCGTTTTCGTTGGAAAGCGGTGTGCCTTTGCTAGATGGCTCACTAAAGTCAAGTGACTTTGCTAGCATGCCTAATAAACAGCTCATCTCAAGGAACTTAAAGGGACACGCAAAAATGAAAATGTGACTTCCTTTCTTCCGTGTAACAAAAAGAAGATATTTTAATTTTATGTTGTCCATGCAAAGAAAGTCATTAGCATAGAATGTTGTTTTGGACCCCATTAACTTTCATTATATGGGCAAAAACGTATTTTATGTTCCATAGGTCTGGAACAACAAGAGTAAATGATGGCAGAATTTTCACTTTTATGGTGAACTATTTCTTTAAGATGGCTTGCTCACAATGTGCAAACATTTGATTAATTATACATCTGCATTTCCTGCCATCAAGGGCGTAGGAATGATCTAAAAAGTGGGTGGGAACATTATCACGTTGGTCATGAATATTAATAAGGGACATGAAATTTAATAATTCAGAACTAGAATTTTTTTTTTTACATGCCTTGGTACAATTTATTATTAAATATTTCTACCAAGCAAAATGTTATGATTGTTTACCAAAAAGTAGGGGAAACATTCTGGATTTGTACGTTCCGGGAGTCTGGAAAATAGTGCCCTTTCCTACAGTCATTTAAAACAAAGTTTTCGGGTTCGTAATTCACGCTGCAGTTATCATTTGTGGGATCACATCACTTTAACTTCTGAAAGCGTGAGTAAACATTGGGATAGCAATGTTATTAGCCCATTTATTTTAGCAAGGAGGCACAATTCCAATTCCCGTCATCTACCCTTGAGATATCATGGCGCCCGGTTGTTTATGAGCCAACCCAATCTCCAGCAAAGTGGCAATGTGAGAGATTCGTGCAGATGGCAATGAACTGTGTGCTTTGCCACGATGAGAAGAGAGAAGGATGCAATCTCTGGAATGATGGCTGACTACGGCGTTGCCCAATATGCTTCACTTCGGTTAAATTTACAGCCTCTGTGTCTTCCACGTACGCCTTGGGAAGAGAGGCTGTCCACAATTTCTCTCCTCACTGCTCAGTTCTTGCCCTCCCTCCCTCTTCCCTGCTCGGAGACGTCCTTGGGAGCAAGCATGCTTTTATATTTCTCCAGAGATGTTTTTAAATATACCGCTGTCATTGTTGGTCTGCCAATAATACAATTTTTACCTGTTCATCTATCATCGGTGACATTGCAAGTGGAGGATCTGCATTTTGTTGTAAAAGCAGACAGGTCTGCCGACGCAGGGCATGTCAGGATTTACCAAGATGAATCAAAGGCTTTTCGACTCTTAAGTGCTCTACTGGGGAGTCAAATGGGGCGTCTGTGCTAGGACAGGACCCCTGGATACTTATATTAGTCTACAAGCAGAACCTAAAATAGGCAGAAACAGGTTTAAAAGTTTTAGAATCAGGACTGGCTATTGTCAACTTTCAAAGGATATGATACACTTTACAATAACACGTCACAAAATCATAATCACTGTGCCTGAAACTGCAGCAAATGTGTGGAAGAGAGAATTAGTAATTAAATTAATAAACACAAGCACTTATCTTGCGTCCCAATTCACATACTATCTGTTCTAAATAGTATTCGAATTTAGAATTAGTGTGTCCCAAATCGTAGTATGTTGAAATTAGTAGCCTATTCCAAAGATGGTCTATTTGTTGGAATCCAAAGTGTAGGACTGAATCCGAAGTCGCCCCTTATAGCCTCAAATATGGTATTATTTGAGGGGACAGCCATTTGTAGTGGTGTCTGAAACCATAGTGGACATTATCGAGTGCACTCATTCAATCCCACAATGCACTGCAATAACAAGTGTACAGCCGAATTACTCTCATCGGCTGTCCGAATTCACTCACTCGTTTTCATTCACTCCTTCAAGTGGACTAATGTAGGGAATAGTGATTGAGGGTTTAGGGGGCGATTTCGGATTCAGCCCAGATCTGTGCACACAGGCATAATATAATGACTAATGTTGCCCACAACCCATTGGCGTTTAACAAGGATTCGATTAGAACTACAAACACAAGTAAAACGTGTTAAAAAAACTACAAGCATGGCCGATGTGTGTGACCAATGGTTTAGATAAAGGGGTTTGAGTTATTAATAATCAGTATCTAACCCGACAAAAACATATTTATTCAATGTTATCCACATTACACTTTTTCTGGAACAGCATTGTGAACTTTTATAAATATACGTTTGAACCTTTAAATGGATCATTATGCAAATGCACGAGGAGAGTTCTCAGCATGATACTACATTTCTCACTGAAACAGGAGGATTTTCACTGTGACAAGATGATTGACAGGGCAGTTTAAACAGTGAGAGGATGCACGTAACTAAGCGACAGAGCTGTCTGTTAAAGATGCAATAATGACAAAGTCAAAAGTACTTTTCTTCAAGCAAACAACATACTTTTAGGGCATAGTATAAGGCAGCGAATCGGGCAACTGCATTAGTAAGAAAAGAATCACAATATGATTGTTGAAAAAAAAAAAAATATATATATATATATATATATATATATATATATATATATATATATATATATATATATATATATATATAAATAAAAATATTTTTTGTTCCCAAAAGTGTTCTACTTAAAATAAAAAAATAAAAAAATGTATATAAATCTCTAAATTCTAAATTTAATTAACACACTAGATTATGCTACTATTAAGTGTCATTCACCCTAAGTTACTTGCCAAAAAGCAAAAATAAAGAATATCTTTTAAATAAATGCATAAAGTAAAATATAAAAATAAACATTTAATAACTTTGTACTTTTTATTTTATTATTTATGTATTATATATAAATAAATGTATCAATTAATTATTATAATGTTTTATATGTGCATACGAACAAAGCAAAAACAACATCTTTCTTGTAAGGTGTATGTTCTCTTATCCTCTCTCAATCCTTCGGAAATAAAGACGACACCCTGCTAACTTTCAGCATCCCAATGCTCACCTAAATTGGTGTGTATGGTGTCATGTTTTAGAGGGACAATGCTAAAACTATTTAACATCATAGTTTCATGGCAAAAGGAACAGAAGAGGCAATTACTTGCATTGTGAAAATGACTTGCACTGTTTAATCACAGAGTGTTAGCAGGCCTCATTTATCAAAACAGAAGACACGCTCCAGTGTGCTGTTCCAGTGCAGATATGTGTGCCACTGAAACACTGCAGTAACCATCAGTCCCTTGGGATGACGTCTCACGGGAGGGCACATGTACGGAGCAGTACGCTTTCTCTGCCCAATGAGCAATGTCGACCTTTCGTGAAATGCACAATAAAACTTCTAAATGGCATTTAAGGCTGTTGAACCCAGAATGAATGGCCGGAAATCTTTCCCACAGACACATTTTGTCCTTTAACACTTAACAATGTTTTGTAAGGAGATTAAGAAAGTGGCCCCTGGAGGGCATCGGTTAGAGTGAATCATGGACAAGAGAAGCCTTTATAGAGAGCCCCACTTTGAAAGTCATCACATCTATGTTTCATAAACCTGTGTTACATGACAGCACCGCTGCATTTGTCCGCTGCTTGATTGTTCACCGCAGTCAATGGAGAACGCCTACGAGCTCTTTTGATGAAAGCCGTGCACTGAACTGAGAAACTCAAGGCTAAACGCACATTTTAGTTCAAAGGGACATGCCGTTCAATTAGGATCTTGGCAGAATACTCAAGAAAACCATTTCATTTTTCATTTGAGGTTTTCATGGTTCATTGGTTGTTGTTTTTTTTCTTCATTATTAATGCACTCTATATGTAGCCTGATTTATATTGCATATGTATTACAACAATTATAATTTTTATCCTGAAGGACAGGAAAACAATGATGGGTAATCTACCAATATTATATCCACATATCAGTATTTAACCTTAAATAAAATTAGGTGGTCAAACAAGTCTAGTTAGAAGAAGAAAAAGTTCTATATAGAACATTATGTAGAACAGGGTTCCATCAGGCACTTCATACGGCCTTTTAGCAGTTACCATCATAGGAAACACACAGTTTTATCAGATCATATGTCATCAATAGTGGTTCACTTCTGCGATTGCAATTGCCTTCATATCAGCAGCGAACGCCATCCAAACCCTGGTGCGCACCAAACAAGCGGACCGAGACCCCTGAAAAGAGTCTCGCTTCCAAATGAACTCTAGTGGGATTTGACTGAAATATGAACGCAACACAGACCAAAGACATCTTAAAGGTGCAGTGTGTAATATTTATGAGGATCTATTGAGAAATGCAATATAATATACATAACTTATACAGTGGTGTAAAAAGACCTTACATAATGAATCATTATGTTTTTATTACCTTAGAATGAGCCATTTCTCTCTCCACACACCACGGGTCCCCTTACAGTGAAGTCGTCATTTTGCGCCATTATGTTTCTACAGTAGCCCTAAACAGACAAACTGCTCTACAGAGCGCTAGTCACTCTCTGCTCTCTCCGACGACAACATTTTTGTCCTGTGTCGGCCCCCTAGCTTCTCTATGTGCTTCGAAAGGGAGGGGTGAGCGTTGGTTGATTGCAATTCACAACCTCACCGCTAGATGCCGCTAAAATTGATGTGAATCAGAATGCTGAAGAATCTGTTTCTTCTTGTCACATAGGAGCTACGTTGCCCATTACAGTTTGGTACGTCTCCTTGCAGCAGATCTTCATTTGTGTGCAACAGAGGAATTTGTGCCATTGTTTTGACTACATTACACATTTTATACACTCTTCACAAGTTCTTAGCTGGTCAAAATATCATCATATGTATACAACGAGCGCATTTAGCCAAGAACACAGCGTTGTTTTGTATGTTTGTTAAGTTCTGTCGCAAAATAATTTTTTTATTGTATCTTTCGCTACGGTCTTAAAAATGACTAAGTGAACACTAAGCAAACCATGTATTATTTTCTTTTTTTTGGGTCCGGATCAAAAGAACCAAGAGAACTAAACTACAAGTGTAGACATTTCTCCTTATTTAGAACCATTTTGGCATAAAGCCCTATAGGGTTCTATATAGAACCCCAATTTAACTTTTTTTCCCCCAAAGAGTGTACCCTTTAGTTTTTTAATTTATCTCACATTGTGGTTCATGTTGTTCTTGTAAGTTTATAGGAACTTGCCTGGTATAAAGTTTGCAAAGAAAAAGCAATGGAAGTATGATTTGAAGTAAACCCTAAAAATGAGCAATAGTAACAGCGAGGATTACCTTGACGATTATTTATTTAAAAAAAGACACTGTTTATGACTTGAAAATGAAAGTATATGATAATGTCAATGTAAATTATAAGGGCCTGAACATCCTGGGATTAAATGTCCTGCTCAAGGGCACAACAGTGACAGAGCAAGATTGTGTTCATAGATAGTCACAGACTGTCATTACAGTATGACCAAAGTGGCCAAAAAAACACTTGAAGACAAGCATTTAGCCAATAGTAACCACCCAGAACACCACATAGCAACATGGGGAAAACACCCTGGCAATCACTCACAACACCCTATCATCTAATATAACTACATTTTAAATACATTCCAATTAAGGCATGTATAAAATGCCTTCATTTCTTGATTAATTACTGTATATTTGTTGGTTATTTTGTAAACACTCTTTTATGATGATGTTCTGACTAAATTTCCTCTTGTACACAACTGAGAGAAGTCATGTTTTAACGAAGTTAAAACACATTATGTAAAACATTATGTTTTAATTACCTGAACAATGTAAATCTCGACAAACACCACAGCTTTCCGTCCTGCATGCAGAGAAAAGAGACAACTGTCACTTCCTTCACAATCTGAATAATGTATTTAGTGTGGAGTGTACGGAGTGTGTGGACCGCCCCCTCCCCCCATTCCTTATTCTAGTGTTGTGATCGCTCTTTCTCGAGCACATCACTCAAAGTCAATCAATCATAAAGAGTGGTACTGCAGCATAAGAAGAAGAATATTATAAAATGTTTCTACACTCTTAAAGCAGTCAAGTATTAAAACACTGCATACAGTATGGACATTTGTGACTGTTGTGTTACCAGCATGCGTTCAGAATCGCTCTTGAGTAGGTACATATTTTGAATGAGTAGTTACTTCACGACCTCTAAAAAAGTATGTTCTATATAGAATGTGAATGTGTGTAGTATGAATGTAATCTGGACGTACTACATTCGCCATGTTGTCATTATCATGTGACCTACCAGCGTCAGTTCGCTTCACTGCCGTTCACAAATAGTAGAGTGTTCACATACTGTTTTTCACCTACAATATAGTATTGAAGTATGCCCTTCATCATTACTGACATAATTTCCTGTTCACCAGCAGTTACCATAGACATGAGAGACAAAAATACAATTTCTGTGTCTTCACTGTGAGTCAGAGGTGTGCGTCTGGGGTAAACAGTTCTAATGGAAAAGCATCTTTGCAACTGATTGGGATCATTCTATGCTTCCAAGAACAGTATGACACTGATACCCTGAGCCCACATCATTTTCTAAAAGCCCTCCTGAGTGTACTAGACTAAATTAAGTTAGCTAGGCTACAGATTAAAACAATGCAATAACATTTAACTGTGATAACAGTTGACTCTTGCAACAAAGTTCGCATAGAAAACAAGGCAAACACAAACATGATATGCAATTGACTTTAAACGATGAATAAAACATATGGAGTAAGAAAAACTTTAGGTAACAGAAGATGGAAGGGAAGTAATTTTCTCCAATTAGCATGATGGAAACCACACACTGTCGGATTAATGCAACAGCAAAAACTGTAATGTTATTACTTGGCAGTGAGTTCCATGCCACAAATCCCAATCAAATACACACCCAAAGTAGCAGCTGCACATTGACTTGCCTTTATATTTTAGTGGGAAAATGTACCAGCAGATTTATAAAGAGAAGAAACATTGCATTAGTAGGGTATTGAATTATGGCACATATAACTGAATGGCTTTCAATTCAGTGAGGTGACAGAACAGGAACGACGCACCATAGGTCGGACTCATTTTCATTTTTCAATACACAAATAGAATCTACTTTCCCAGGCTCAATAGTTGTGCACATCACACTAGCATGAATGAAGGACAATAAAGTTGTGCTTTACAATCAGTGTTGTTTTACTATCATTGAGGTACTATTATAGTTTTTATGCACTTTGTAACTTTTGGTCCACTAGCAGTTTAAAAATTATAACTTAATGCACTTTGCGGAAGAACATTGTTTTGGTTGTGCAGCGCTACAACAACCCATAACGAAATGTGCATTCACAACAGATAATGCTTTACAATGAACTCTGTTAGAGAGCTACATATGGCAGTTTATCTGTTTAGTAAAATACCTTACTCAACTGTTGAGTAATAAAAACGTCATCTCCGCGTTGCTTTTACAACATTTCAAACCCCTCGGTTCTCGCCATCTCTGAAAAGCCAAGCCAATGTTGATTCTTGTTTTATTACGAGCTCTGTTGCGGTTTCTTTTTGCAAACAGAAGCTCCTCTGTTCTGTTCTGTTCTGTTTTTTTTTTTTTTTTTAACAGGTGATTCCCGGGAAGTTTGAGATTTATAGCATGCTCCATGTCAACCTTTCTCAGTTGTTGTGACAACTAGGGCACTCCCACAAAGTAGCCGAAGCAACTTTTCTCTATTTACAGATATGACGAGACATGCACGAGCGAATGATTTATGTATGCAAAAACCCTCCTGTCAGGTCTAAAACATAAACACTTATAATAGGCTTACCATAAAGAATCATGGTAAGACAAAAACACATTTTGGAAGAAGAATTGATGATGTATTGACTTTAAATTTGGTTAATTTTTGAACAACAACAACAAAAGTTACATAGTATTCCTTTAATATTTTGAATCAGATTTATTGTTATATTTTCTGTTTTCACTTTTAAAGTTTTAGTAATTTTGTCAAAAATTTTAATTGTCTATATAGTTTTTATAGGTTTTTATTTTTATTTATTTATTTATTTTTAGTTATTTTAGTACAGTAAATTAAAATAAATCAAAATGAATTTTTTTGCATTGGCAACTAGCTAAAATAAAATAAGTTGGAAGTTTTTTTATATTTTATTTTATTTCAGTTAACGTTTATTTTATTTACAGTTTATGGTTTATTTTCAGTTTTTTGCTTAACTATAATAAACCCTGCTTACAGTTTAAAAATGAGAAAGTGAATGTGTTTCCTTCCGTCACAAACATGTAACCAATCCCATCAACGTAGGGGCGGGGCTTTTCACCACCGACTTTCTATGATGTTCAAAGTGTTTCTAATGATGCTGATTTTGAGATGGCGAACAGGAATATAGTTTGTGTAACATTAGCAACACATTAGTAACTGTTTAATAACGTAGTCAAGACAAAGGCTAATCATATCAGTTTCTGTTAATGTGTCTAAATTTGTATAGAGCGATGCATAAAACGCATTACCATTCTGATACTTCGACTTGTAGACGAGCCTGTATAATTCACTCTTCTAATTCTTCTGTATTAGTTTCTGGTTCAAACACAGGCCTATATGTCAGAATTAAACCAAAATTTCCACTTGCCACTGTATAGTGTTTACTACAGTTGAGCGAGTGCATCAGGTAGTCCGAGCCGCTGTGATTGAGTTGAGGTAGGGACTAATTTGTTTTTATTATATTACTTGTATTATGTTTTTTTCATCTGATTAATTATTTCAGGTTTGGCAGTCTCTCCAAAAACACTTCAGTGGAGGAGCCCATTAAAAACACACACAACAACATCAACATTACTCGCACATTGCCCGCATCCTTATTGACATTCCGTCATGTAAATGCTTCATAAACTGCCCACTCAGTCAACAATTAGCCTTTTGCTGAATCCCCAGCGCCTCAGAACGCAGAAAGACTAGAATCCTAGTTAAAGACTGACCTTGGCGCAGACGCAGGATCTATGAGCAATACTAATGTAAAGACACACTCAGAAATGAATGAGCCAAACAATCCTATAGTGTCTTATTCCCAGACATGGAAAATAAACCTTTGAACACAGCTCTAACTGAATATATTTACTCTCTTTAAAGCATTTGAATAATAAATATTACTCCCAGCTTTGCCAAGATGACAGATCCTTCAGTATGTGATTATAAAGTGGTTTTAAAACAGGGTGAATGAGAACACAATTCTCAATGATTGGCATGTGATGGACAGAGAAAAAATGGGGAGGCGGATCCTGTGGCATACAGAGCAATTCTTACACAGTTCAGCATTTTGGTATGTTGATGAAACATTACTCACTGATTTTTAGTAAAGTGCTTGTTATTTTGTAAATTGGTAATGGCCAGCTCAGAAAATTTGCCTCTGGTAATCACACACATTAGATATGAAAAATTCAATCAAAAAGACAAACTAACGAGGGGAAGAATGAAATGAATATCAGACAATTCAAATTTTCACAGTGAAATAGATTAGGCAAATCAGCATATTAGAATGATTTCTGAAATTCAGAATTGCCATCACATGAATAAATTACATTTTAAAATATATTAAAATAGAAAACAGGAATTTTACATTGTAATAATATTTCATAATATTCATGTTTTTATCAGCCATATCACCCTGTAGGCCAAGACTGGTTTCCCACTGAAGCTGAAACTGACCTGGATGGGAGACCTCCTGGGAAAACCAGGTTGCTGCTGTAAGAGGAGTTAGTGAGGCCAGCAGGGGGTGCTCACCCTGTGGTCTGTGTGGGTCCTAACGCCCCAGTATAGTGATGGGGACACTATACTGTCAAAGAGCACCGTCCTTCGGATGAGACGTCCTGACTCTCTGTGGTCATTTAAAATCCCAGGATGTTCTTCTGAAAAAGAGTAGGGGTGTAACCCCGGCATCCTGGCCAAATTTGCCCATTGGCCTCTGTCCATCATGGCCTCCTAATAATCCCCATATACTGATTGACTTCATCACTTTGTCTCCTCTCCACCAATAGGCTGCCGTCTTCTTTCAAAAAATAAAAATAAATAATTGCACTGGAAGAGTAGAGTAGTGTAAATGCGTAATTTACTACAAATGCACTGAAAGTACTTTGGATAAAAGCATCTGCTAAATGTGTAAGAATTGGCCGCTAAAACCATAAACCATTTTTATGAATTTAAATATTGTTTCAATAGAGGTTATGGCCTGTCATATCACTACAGAACCAGAGCCAAACCTTCTGGTTACTAGAACCGTAATCGCTACACAAAATATAATTTCAATTTACATAGAACTGAATACATACATAGTCTAAAATTAAACTGTTTACTCAGTCATTATACAACCTTGGTAAATAGATTAAGACACTGGCATCAATTACACTAAACCCTTTAATAGGTTTATCCTGGGTCACATTTCAAACTTAGCACTACGTCTCATGGATCTGCGGGTGCAAAAAGGGTCTTGGAAGAGCTTCCTCAGGCTGTTCTTTTCCCAGATTCCCTTCTGTCACAGTAAACACCCAAAACTTGCCTCGTCGGCTGCTTAATCTCCCCGACAGCCCAGGCATGACATCCTTTCCCTCGGCTCTCAATCCTGACATTCCTGTCAAGCCGTCTGCACGCTGTTCGCACAGCTCAGGAGTTTCAGGCATTACAAACGAACACCGTCCTGCCTGGCCCTATGTCTGGAAAAAAGAGAACGTCCCTGCCATGACCTTATTTGGCAGATGCTGTCGTCCCATGTACCACCATGTATCCACGACAGGCTGTGAAAAGGAGTTGTTTTGCCAGCAAATGGCCTGCTGTTCCACTCAGCGATGTGAAGGCCCTGATCCCAGGCTGTGGCTCTTGGCAGACGGTCTGGCAACTTCCTCACCCATTTCTAGTGTCTTTCTGATCAACATCGTTCCTTTGGCTGGGATACAGAGCCGCTGAGACCCTCTGCTTTCATGCACTGTTAGGCCGATCCCTGAGATGTCCAACTCTCTTATTCCCCTACTGTCCGCCGAGAGACTTCTGGACTCATTCAGCCTTGAAAGGTACTGAGAACAGTCCAGTGGGACCAGGGCTATATTGTTCTAACCAGCCGATTTATTTATTTTCTTCTTCATTTCTGATTCAGCTGACGTTTTTTTTTTTAAAAACAGTGCTGCACAATAAACTGGCAATGCTAATGATCTGGTGCTATTCTGAATAATTTCTGAATTAATTTAGAGTGGTGGCAAAAACAACAACAACAACAACAACAACAACAAAAAAACTTTCATAGTATAGACAGCTGCTGATAGATGGACATGCAAATTATATATATACACACACACACACACACACACACACACACATCTCAAAACCACACAATTCTGACTGAATTAAAAATATAATGTGTCAAATTTTAAAAGTGACTTCTTTCAAAAACACCATCTATCTATCTATCTATCTATCTATCTATCTATCTATCTATCTATCTATCTATCTAGAAGTTAAATTTTACTTTTAAAGAAGCACCCCTAGATGCACCTCCATTATGAGCATTTGTGCTATTTTCAGAGAGATCATGTATCATGGATATACGTGTCTCTGGTCACCCTGACTGACAATATGAGACGATACCTTTGATCCTCCATCAGGACTCTTACACACGGACAGATGCAGGACTTATAAGATGCCTGGCAGGGGGACTAGCATTTCAAAGGAACACAAGCTCATGAAAATACAATCGCATTAAATGGAATACAGCAGTTGTAAGTCTGTTTGTGGCATCCAGTAGCCAGGTAATAAGTTCCTCTCCCAAATTGATTTATTTCCCAATGATACACAGCTATCTTGGATCTGAAATTATTTTATGTAATGTCCTACTTTTATCCTTCTTTTTTTCCTCTTCAAGACCACTTTTAATCAAGCAGACAACCAACAGAGTGTCAAAATTACTGCCAAGAGAAAGGACATTAAGAGGCTTTCTTCGGAAGAGGAATGAAGAAAAGAAAATCAATATTCAAACACAAAATGAATCTGACTAGACTGTGAACTTCTCTTCAAATGGCGAAGAAAATGGGATATGAAAGATGACCTGCCATAAAAACCGATATCCCACAATGCCATCTGTCAGAGCAAAGGAAATAATGACAACGACTAATGAAAGTTGAAGCTGGATTCAGCAGAGGTTTATATCAACAGAGAAAAACTTGATGGTGGTGGCTCTGCTGACTCAGTGGAACAGCACAGTCTTGATTAGCTCTGTGCTACTTAAGCACTGCTGGCCTTGTGAGAAACAATTGATTCCACCAGAGCTAATGGGGAACATGAACAGTCTGAGGGCTGCAGGTAATCAGACAAACTGGAAATCTATTTTATGTAGCGCCGACCCATTTGCATTATGACATAAGAGTCTACATTTCTCCAGTCCGACACTGCAATTGCTATAAACACTCAACCCTTGTGAGAAGAGGACTCTTTAGACCATTTAAAGAGAATGAATACAATGCCAAATTATCCATCCATCCATCCATCCATCCATCCATCCATCCATCGGGAAAAATGTCCTCACCAGTTAGTGGTTGCAATTTTTATTGCATAGACCATCAGGATTTCCAGCAAAGCAAGAACTGAATTGAGCAAATGCCAAATTCCAAGGTCAATCCTATTATCAAAGTAGAACATTTTGATAATTCAGACACCGGTATTGCACTAAATGCTCAACAGGACACCTCTTTAGACCATTTAGAGAGGAAAGAACAAACTGCTACATTTCAAGGTCAAGGTCCGCATGAAGAACATTGATGGTATAGCCGATGATTTTCATGATATTTATTTTTTTCTATACTCTGGAAGTCAATAGCTACTGCCAACTGTTTGGTTACCCATATTTAAAATATCTTCTTCTGTGTTCAGCAAAACAGTCCCTTTAAGTCCCTGTTTGCATTCAAACAACAGTATGTAAACTCATCCATCCACCTTGTCACAACAGTGAAGTTAATCACCATGCTTTGAGAAAAATACCTGAGTCTCCTGTCTGACATTATAGGCTGAGATAAGGTGATTCTGAGCAACGGCCCTCCAGGGTCTTCACTAAAAGCTCTATATTTCATTTTCCAGCTGTATGTAAAGTTAATGGCCTCTAAAATAAACTGTCAATCCACAAAAATGTCCTATGTCACACTGCAGCAAACACAAATCCTTTCTCTTTCTTTTTTTGTCTCCTGCTTTTCCTCAGATGGAAGATAAAAAGCAGCTCACATGACCCCTCTTCCTCCTCACCTTCCTCTCTGCCACCATCGGAACAGCAGATTTCAGAATTGATCCATGTCATCCAGACGATTTCCATTTCAATCTATTTTTACACCTCATGGAAGGAAGGCCATTTGCACCAGGGAATCACTCATGTGTTTCGCTCCGAATGATGATAAATTGAAGGGCGGCGGTGAATAACGATAAAAAAGGATTTTATAAGTTACCATTCTATTCACATTGGCTTTCCTGTAATGCTGTCAGGTTGAATCATGGCTCTGTGTTTTCCACAGAGTCACATGTGGCATAAGCTTGATTTAATCTGTGCATTAGATATTAAATATTTGTGATTCCAAATCGGCTTTTACAACGAGGACGGGAAAATGCAGAAGCTTAGTTGCATGCAAAGTTTAAATCACTTTTCAAGGAATAATCTCATCTGTGCACCAAGGTCAAGGTTATAACAGATTTTTAAATACACATTCACATCTGTGAATAATAACAATAATAAAAAAGTTTGATGGATGAGTGTTTGTACAAACCCAGTGTGTGCTCACTGCTCACATACCTGTTCAAGAGATTGAAAGATCTCCATTACACAAGAGTACATTTGGACTGCTCATGAAATAAATATTCAAACCATCTCAGAATCATTTACCCAGAATCTTAAAAGCAAGAGAATGCCAAATACATTAATATTGTAAAGGTAATAAATAATTAATGTAACTGTAACACAGTGGTGCCTAAAAGTGAGACTTGTTAAAAAAAAAGGTAAATATGATAAAAATGTATGAGAATATTTATTTTTATTTTTATCTAGGTCATTGTAGAAGATCTAGTTAATTAACTTAAGTAATCACAGTCTAAATGAATGTCTTGATTGGAAGGCAGTTAAATTGAGAAACATGTAGTTCATTCGAGAAACTACCAAGCAAAAGCAAAATGCAATGTATATACTGTATACTCAGTTTCAGTGTTTGAATAGTTACTGTGTTTCATTTGTAGGGAAGTGTAGTCAAAACATACCATGTTCCATTAGCTTAACTGCTAGAGCATACTATAGCAACAAAAAACATGACATTGATTTTCAGTGAAAACATAACCTAAATGTCCACCTTGAATGCACTGTATGTTGGGGTTACCAAAATGCCACACTTCTTCAAGAGTCACTAAAATACAAAGGCATCAACGCAATCCAGGTTTAGCTGGTTAGCATGGTCACTGCTGATCAATGTCATAACTAAACCGTCTGAAAAGACGCAAAACTAAGTCACATGGCTCAAAACATCCTGGCAGCAGGACTTAGCATCCATGAAGATTCAAGAGATTCAAGATTCAAGAGTTTTATTTGTCACATACACAGTTATATACAGAATATACAACCGGCAGTGAAATGTAAACAGGTCCGCTCCATGGACAGTGCAAATTCACAGTTAAAAACACAAGGAGGAAATTATAATAGAAATAGGATAAAAAGTACTATATATATATATATATATATATATATATATATATATATATATATATATATATATATATATATATATATATATATATGTAGAATTATAAATAATCAAGTCAAGTAGGAGAAAAAGTAAAAAAATAAGAATAAAGAAGTGGAATAAAATAAGTGAGGTAAACTGTGCAGTGAGTAAACTGTAGACTTATAAATATGTGGTTAACAAATATATAAGAGTATAATGTGCAAACAGGTTTATAACAGGTTGTTACACCGTAACAACGAGAACAGAAAGTGCAGTGCAATGTCAGTATATCGATGGTCACGTGAAGTTCAGGAGTCTGATGGCCTGGGGGAAGAAGCTCCTCCTGAGTCTCTCAGTTTTGGCCATCAGGCTTCGGAAGCGCTTACCAGATGGCAGCAGCGTGAAATGAGGGTTTGCAGGGTGATTAGAGTCCTTGATGATCTTAGTAGCTCTACCTTTGCAGCGTTTGGTGTAGACGTCCTGCAGAGACAGGAGAGCTGACCCTGAGATACGCTCGGATAAGCGCACGACTCTTTGCAGGGCTTTGCGGTAATGACTGGTGCTGTTCCCATACCACGGTGTGATGCACTGAGTTAATACACTTTCTATCGCCCCTAAATAGAAAGTTTTCAGGATAGCTGGTGAAACCCTGAATTTCCTCAGCTGGCGCAGGTGGTACAGTCTTTGCCTGGCTTTTTTCACCTGTGTCTGAATGTGAGCAGTCCAGGTCAGGTCCTCGGAGATGTTTACACCCAGGTACTTGAAGCTGCTCACTCTCTCTACTGGTGACCCGCTGATCATGAGGTGGGAGTATGTCCGTTGCTGTCTCTTCCTGAAGTCCACAATCATTTCTTTGGTCTTGCCAACATTCAGAGAGAGACAGTTGTCCTGGCACCATGATGTTAGTTGCTCCACCTCGTCCAAGTATGCCGTCTCATTGTTGTTGGAAATGAGGCCCAGGACAACAGTATCATCAGCAAATTTGATGATAGAGGTGGAGCTGTGTGTGGACAAACAGTCATGCATGTAGAGAGAGTAGAACAGGGGACTCAGGACACAGCCCTGTGGAGCTCCCACACTCAGGGTGATGGAGGTGGAGGTGGACTGGCCTACTCTCACCACCTGAGGCCTGCCAGTGAAGAAGTCCTCAATCCAGTGGCAGAGAGAAGGATTCAGGCCGAGATCCAGGAGTTTGGAGGTTAGCTTGATGGGAACTATGGTGTTAAAGGCTGAGCTATAGTCAATGAATAGCAGCCTTACGTAGTTCCCACTTTTGCTGTCGATGTGAGTGAGGGAGGAGTGGAGGACATGAGAGATGGCATCTTCAGTTGATCTATTGGGACGATAGGCAAACTGAAGAGGGTCCAAAGTGTCAGGAATGTAGGCGCAAATGGTGTTTTTAATGAGTCTCTCAAAGACCTTCATGACTATAGATGTGAGAGCTACTGGACGATAGTCATTTAGGCAAGAGGGTTTACTGTTCTTAGGGACAGGGATGATGGTGGATTTTTTGAAGGAGGTGGGGACCACAGATGTAGCAAGGGACTCATTGAAGATAGATGTAAACAACTCGGCGAGCTGATCAGCACAGGACCGCAGAACACGGCCTGAAATACCATCCGGCCCAGCAGCTTTCCTGACGTCCACACGCTTGAGTGCTCTCCGATCACGTGGTTGTTGCTGCGCTGAGTAATTCCCTCTGACGCGCCACTTGGCGGAGTTGCGTTGCCGCGGTTACAGAGCGTAGAAAGAGTTTAACTCATTCACAAGCGACGGATCAGCGCTCACCTCTGCTGAGGATTTAGATCCAAAAGAGCAGATGGACCTCAGACCTTGCCACATGCTCCGGGAGTCGTTGAGTTGGAAATGAGACTCCACTCGGTCTTTATAATGAGTTTTGCGGCTTTAACTGCACGCCACAGAGCATAGCAGGACGATCTGTATTCAGTCATATTCCCCGTTAGGAGACCGGCGTTGTAAGCGGCAGTGCGTGCGTTCACTGCAGCGCAGATTGAATTGTCCACCCACGGTTTCTGATTTGAGAAGGACGTTATTGTTATTGTTTGCGTGGCTTGCTCTGTAAGCGTGTTGATGAAGCAAAGCTCCACATCTGTGAACTCGCTTACGTCAGCTGAACTCGCCCGGAACATGTCCCAATCCACATCATCCAGAGCTGCCTGTAGCGCAGTCTCTGAGTGGGGCGACCAGCGCTTAACTTCCTGCCTCACCGGGGGTTCCTGAACGAGCCTTTGTCTGTATTCAGGTGTGAGGAAAATGGCGGCATGATCCGATTTGCCAAAAGCTGGAAGTGACCGCGCTTTATAGGCGTTCTTAAACGGAGAGTAGCAATGATCCAGTGTGTTTGCTCCACGTGTAGGACAGGAGACGTGCTGGTGAAAGTTTGGCAAGACTTTCTTTAGGTTTGCTTTGTTAAAATCGCCCGCGACAATGTACGCCGCGTTGGGGTGTTTGTTTATGACGCCGCTGGCAACATCATGAAGGCCAGATAAAGCCAGCGCTGTGTCTGCCTGTGATGTAATGTAAACGGCAGTCGCGACGACCGCAGAAAACTCCCTCGGCAGATAGAATGGGCGGCAAATGATTGTTAAATGTTCCAGATGAGGCGAGCAGGATCGCGAGAGAATGGTGATGTTCCTGGGGTCGCACCATTTCTTGTTGATCATGAAGCATACTCCACCGCCTTTGGATTTACCGGCCTCAGCTGTTCTGTCCATCCAAAAAACAGAGAAGTTCTCCGACGGTGTCACAGCTGTGTCCGGGACCACGGGCGTGAGCCATGTTTCGGACAAATAAAAGATGTTACAGTCTCTCATGTCCCGTTGAAAACTGATCCTGGCTCTAAGATCGTCCATCTTATTCTCCAAGGATTGAACATTTGCTAGAAGAATGCTCGGGAGAGGAGGGCTGAATGCCCTTTTCCTCAGTCTGTTGCGTATCCCAGCGCGTTTCCCACTGAACAAAAATATGGTACATTTCAAACCATGTACTCCTGTGGAATCCTGTGCAACTGCCATAGAGATGAATGGGAATGCTAACGGATATCTTTCTCCAGGTATTATAGACCTCCTTGTGCTATATTAAATCATGTTTTAATTACGGGAGGATGTACAAATTCTCTTCTTCCCCCATCTGAGCAGTATAGTCTCCCCAAGGACTGAATTCAAATTCCACAGCAGCAGTTCCTCAAATAGCTAAAGAAGATGACAATTGGATCCATAGTTAGCCGTGAGGAGGGAAATAGTCTTAACCTATTCAGTCTTTAAAGGATTTCGGGGTATTTACTGTCTTTCTGACCAAAAGAACAAACATAAAGAGAGAAATAAGATGGAACTTAAGACAAAGACGATAAGACGAAACTTTTGCTTGCCCCACAAAAAAGCAAATGAGAACTTGTCCCATTAAGCTTACCCCTTCAATGGTCGTTTTACACAATGGCCTACCAAAAACGGGCAAAACCCCTCAAGCGCAAATCAGGGGCTTACAGAAACCATGCCAGGTTTAACTGCATAGCAATGAAAGGAAGAGTTTGCCAACATCATTGACGGTACACAAACATTGATGCATAGTCCTCTTGTCTGTTCGGAAGCATTCAGAGAAAATGTTCCCATGCTCTCTGTTTGTATGCTGAATGGACTGTGTTGTCTGGTTAAATTAATCAATCCACATTGGTGCATTTATTGGAGGCAATAACTTTGAGTGCTCCTTGCAATGACCCTGTAATATTTCGGAGTTGATGTAAAGTTCAAATGAATGATGAACACATCAAGGCATAAATAAAGTACATCTGGATTATTGATTAACACCACAAGTTTTCAGAGATTCCTAGACTTTTCTGTTTTTTTTTTTTTTTTTTTTTGTAGGCCAATTGTAACAGACGAGTGATTAGAATTATGCTCAGTAGTCATCTATATAAATACTTAATATTAATATAGTTAAATATAACACACATTAACACATACAACATTTTACACAAGTAATGAAAGTTAAATTAATGAGTTAAATTAATGATATTATTATTCAGTCTTTTACCAAAAGATGGCAGGAGATTTGTAGTAGTGTGTAAGATGACGTGTGAGATAATGGAAAATCAATGTAAAAAATGTTACAATTGCCCCCGCTCTCACCTCCATGGTAAATAGCTGTGACAAACACATTCACACTCTGCCAGACAGTTCTGCTGAAGTAGGCAACATCTTATATATGTGAGATTATGCTCAAAAACCGTCACTATTTTTCATTCTGTATGGGGGAGAATGGGGCTAGTTGACACACTTTTTTATTCCAGTAATGGTCGATTTTGTTTTGAAAGTCTTGAAAGTTTTGGTTATGTAAAAGATATTGAACATTAAAGTGCCCCTATTATGCTATTTCAACCCAGCAGGCACCGGACATCAATATAATGTCAGAATGACGTTGGACTCCAACATCGGACAGACATTGCATTTTGGTTGAAAATGAAAATCGGGTTGATGTCAGAACCCGACATCAGAACCCAACGTCAGATTGACGTTAGGGTTCTGACATCAACACGATTTTCATTTTCAACCAAAATGCAATGTCTGTCCAACGTTGTCCGTGGAGGTTGACCTGACATTGGGTTCTAAACTCAACACCAGATTGACATCAACCTCCAACGTTGGACGGACGTTGCATTAGATTCATATTGAAACTGGCCATTATCTCATTTGTCATCAGCCTGTGGATATAAAATGAAAAGGATTTAAATGTCCAAATAATTAATAATACATAACACATTATGAACCGGTTGTTATAGTTTTTGTCAGGTTCATCGTATCTAATGTATGTGTCACACTGGTTTTACTGTGGTGCTACAGTGGTGGTGAAGGTTTTTATCTTCTGGCAACACAAGTGATAACATGCAATTACAAAATCTAAAACCTAAAAATCTCTAAACATTTACTTAGGTCTATTGTGAATATGTACACAAAAAAAGAGAAGAAACAACAAACAACTGACTGAACAATATATGACTATTAGATGGTACCAAAAGCAATGGTTTAGGATATTTCACACTATGAATTCAGTGATATTACCAGTCTGTAATAATTGTACAAGAAGTTGGCAACAGCAGCGATTTGGAAGAATGTTTGTAACCAAGCAGATCCAAGCAACCATTGACTACCATAGTATTTTTCCCCCCTACAAAGAACAAAGAAACTCATACAGGTTTGGAACAACTTGAAAAATTGAATTTTCATTTTTGGGTGAACTATCCCTTTAAGGCATCTGGAATGTGTTCCACATTATGCAGTTTGTCCCAAATTTGAGCCTTTCACAATTGAAAATGATTTATTGAAATTAATTTGAGCTTGAAATTATTTATTGAATTTCAATCAGCTTTGCATATGCACTGTTTCCCCTACCAATGTTTTGGGGGTGCGGCCCCCCTGAAAGAATGACAAAAATGATTTGTCATTAAGGTCGAATGCCCGCTGGCCTGAGGCCAGCATGAAAGACACTTACACCAGCTGCTGCAACTGTCCGCTTGCCCGCTCGGGTCAGTGCTGCATCTTCACTGAAGTTGATAATTTGCATTTTTTTAAGTCTTGCCAATTTAAACATTCAAGTGCTCATAGACAAGAAAGTGTCTCTCAGTTTAATACTCGCGAAGCGCAGCAACACACATCCTAAACTCGCCCACGCGTCTCACAGTGAGCGAATATTCACACAAAATTATGTCAAAATGCCGGTCTTGTCAAGTATCATCATAAACATAGTCGGTTATGTCTTAAGTGAACGTAAACATGAAATTTGCCAGTCACTGCCAGCGTTTTTGGTAAATTTAAATCCCTCCTTTTAGGAGCCTATGCTCTGATTGGTCATATTACGATATCTGCATTTCAGGTCCAGAGGCCTTCACTGTCACATCCCAGTTCTGTGTCTGTGTGTGTGTGTGTGTGTGTGTGTGTGTGTGTGTGTGTGTGTGTGGCCACTAATTACCACTCAGCTGATTATCAGCACCAGCTGCCACTCATCATGTGTGTCTATTTATTCTCATTGTCATGTGTCTTGTGTTTGTCTATCTCCTGGCCAGTCTCCTGAGTTTGCAATGGATTCCCTGTTGGATTCCTGATCACTCTCTTCAGTTCCACAGAGGATCTGGGTTGTCCAATGAGTCCCTGCACTGCCAAGCATTGTCTGTTCCAGGCACCAACTCTGCATCTGACCCTGTTACACTACTCTCTCCTGTGTCTAAAATAAACATCATTATGCAATTGGGCATTATGCAAATTTGTAACATTGTTACTTAGGTATGTAACAGGAAATGAGACTTGAATTGCTGATGACTCGTTTCATCAGTCCAGAATCAATTCTTTCTATTCAGAAAAAAATAACTTTATTTGTTGTGCACTTTGAGCTTTAAAACGTTGCAGACCTTTTAACTTCACAAACTGCTATATTCCACACTACATGAAAGGTAATATATTCGAAAAAGCACACTAGGGGCACTTTAAATACACACAAAAAAAAAAAAAAAAAAAAACAATCACTGTTGAACGAACTTAATTAAATGAAAACTTTTTTCACGAAATTGAATTACAGTTTTCCAACAAAATCTAATTTGTTTGAAATTATTTGTTGCAATCTTGTTGTATAAACCTAAATTAATTAGTCAAGACTACTAAAAAAAATTGTGTCATTCCAATTAAATAAAGTTTTGCCATGCCTAATAGAGATTTTTTTTTTTTTTTAGCATTCTGGTGGAGAGGTGAGCTTGTGCTTAGGTTGTGAGTAGCTGCCATACACACACATACATGTTACAACATTGTTTGAGAGAGGTAGAACCGATGGCCATATGTAGACTGCGGTAACTGAATCAAACTAATTTATTTTATTTATTTCTATAAAAACTAATAGCCAACACAACACTTGTTCACATGCTAAGTGAAGTGTTACTTTTGTAGCATGCGAGTAATGATCAAGTAAAACACGTGTCCTCTGGCATTAGCACAGTTACAGCTCATTGAGAACAGACTTATTTCACGTAGCCATCCACAGCCTAACCACAAGGTCTACACTTCACAACAATGGTAACCTCATTTTTTTTTTTATATATATAACTGAACACCAAACTTTAACAGGTCTTTCCCTTTACTAAAATCACATTAAACAGCACTCTTAGAAATACAATGCTCAGTTCAGTTAGCACAACAGAAATGATTCATGTAGTCCCAACACAAATGGATTAGGTTAACTTAACATTTTACACATTTCATTTCATTTAACATAATAAAATTGAGCGCAAATGCAATTAAGTAAAAAACTAAAGATTTGTGTTGTTTCAGCTTATATTATTTTAATAAACTGAGTAAATAGCTAGAATATCTTTTTTGAGTGTATAATTTCATTAATTCTTTAAAATCCTAGTTTGGTGTGGTCTTGCATAACACATTACTCCAATGTGATAAAGCACATTACCAGATGTTTGCAGTGTGTGAAATATTTCAAATGAGGACACGGGCCTTTAAATAAACTGTCCAATGGAAGTCTAGGGAATGAGTGACTATTTATTCTGCCGGTGTGGGAAAGTTTGCCGCTAATGAAGCTGGGACTAAAGCCTTTCTGGACCGTGAACACCTCCTTTAATCTTTATTTATTTAATGAGCGCCTATACACCGCAGTGTTAGTAATTAGCCCTCTTTCTCCTTCTAACTCCTTGAACATGAAATCACAGAGCAGAGGCCACACTCAGTGCTGAGGGCAGGGAATACACAACAGCAAAGGAGAGGAAGAGAAGAGCATGCGTTCTCTGGAAGGCAAAAACAACGTGCCGAGATTCTGGCGAGCAGCTTGTCTGATTAGTGCTGATTAGGGTCTAATTGGAGTTCTCCAAAACAAGATGACCTCTGCTTTGTTTACTGATGGGATTAATCGTGGCCTGGCAGAATTAAAAATCCCAGCTGAATTAATTCCTTTCTCATTAGATTGAAGCTTTTTAAAATGCAGACTGCATAAAATGTGTTCCGTGTCCCCAAGGAGTCCGATTAAAGTTCAGAGGTGTTTTTGAGTTGTTCTGATACTTTTTTTTTTTTTTTTTGCCATGGATGAGCAAACAGTTCACAAATCCACAGGGGAGAACTAAGGCTAGATCTTACATGGTACAAACAACATCAGAGCAACCGCAAAAGAAATAATTCTAATGAGAACTCATCAGACATTTTGGGATGATTTGGCTATACAGTCAGTATTAGCACTACATTTCTCTTAGTCACGCTGGACAGTGTACCATCCACAACCTCAGATTATGCATGCCGCACAATAATATGTCTGAAATAGGCAGTTTAAATCTGATTGGCTGGCTGCAATGCAACAGAGTGCAATTATGGTGACCGCACACTTTTTAGCAGCCTTGCTGGAAGCATTTCTCCTTTTCATTTCCTCCGTCTTACTTCCTGGACAAACTTAGGTAGGTTTGTCACAAATTTGTGTAGCTTGGTTCGTGTTGTCAACATGTCATGAAGAAGAGGACTCTGGCTCAAACTGATACAATAAAACTGACACTACAGTTCGTGTCATTGTGTATCAAGTGCTGAAGAAGCCTCCAGACCTGAAATTCAAATATAGTACTGGGGGTTTCGTTTCTGACACGTGCAGTGTAACATTGGTAGACCAATGGTCACTTTGATTTTGCCAAGTAAGAGGTGTTCCTGGGGGTATTCCAGAAAGCAGGTTATGTGACATAAGACAGAGGTAACTTTCAGGGTATGCCATAGCAACTCACTCTCTGAACAAAACCTGCTCCAGAGCAGGTTCTGTTCCAGGGTTAGTTTACTTCAGAGGTGTTCAGCACATGCGTGCCGGATGAGGCTCTAGTGGGCATGACAGATTTAAATGTTTATTTAATTATAATATATTTATTATTTATTTTATTGTCATCTCACACATCATGGATCTGCATTCAAATGTTTTTTTAAATGTGTCATTTTCTATGCTATATTGTGTTTCTATAATAAAATACATTTGTGATGTATTTCTTATTATATAATTAGCATAAAACAAACAATATAATTTGTATTCTCAGTTATTAAAGATTAAAAATTTAACAAAAGATTGAAAAAATTATCGCACTACCACCAAATAGGTGGCGATATGCACTTTATTTGGTTAATTTCTTAATATAGTATGTAAATTGCCATTAAACAAAAGAAGGAGGAAGTAGTATGGCACGCTTTTCCTTAGCATCTGTTTCCATGGTGACTTGTCGATTCATCACTCTGTTGAGAATGTTTTGTGTGTTAACCGGGAACATACTTTGGGTTGGCTGAACTTACTCCTGGATGCGTTTTTGGAACTAGCATACCTCGAGTAAGCAAGGTTTGGGAAGTCAAACAATCAAATGGGAGTTCAGGGTATATGTGACGTTAAGTTAACCTTGCTTTCTCGAATATCCCCCTTGGATCTATTTTGTTGATCCAGTAACACAATTCTTGTCTTAAATTTTTGCCCTAACCATATCCCCACCACTAAACCTAACCCTACCTATAACTTGGGGAATAACACTGATGTAGAACCACCTAACCCTGGTTTTAAGCCTAAATTTGACATTAACTGTAAACTTGTCCCTCAAATCTGATTGGTTGATTGGAATGTTGCTCCAGGATCAACAAAGATGTTGATCCAAGAACACAGGGGCATAGCAAGCTTCTCAAAAGTGTGGGGGATGGAGGATGAATACAATGACAGAAGGGTACAAAAGGTATAACATACAAGATATAAAAACCTAGAAAAGTATAAATACACACCCGGAACACACAGAAAATAAGTTCCCTCCTCCTCAGCATGAGCTGGCCGATAAATCTAACACATCAAGAGAGGCGGGACTTAAGGCAGAATAGCCAATCATCAGCCGATCACACTCAAAGCCGGTGTCATGTTTGAGAGGGAGGGAGAGGAGGCAGCCGCAACAAGCGCAGACACAGAGCGGCCAGAGAAACGACTGCTGTAAGGCGTTTGTGCAAAACTGTGGAAAAACTGCAGAAAAAGTGTGGGTGTTGAACCCTCTCATCGGGAAAAGTGTGGGTGTCGGGTGCGACGCCCCTGCAAGAACATGTACTTGGAAATCATGTTCACCATAGACCAATCACAACAGACTGGGCCATCTGACCAATCAGAGCAGAGTACACTTTCAGAAAGGAGGGGTTTAGAAAAAAACTGTTTCAGACACTGTGAGAAAAGAGGTGATGCTGCAATTTATATTATGAGAAAATTAAATTGTTTTTGACCTTGAGTGCATGTAAACCTATTGTAGCAGACCTCCAAAGCAAAATGAGGAACCTTTAAAATAGCATAATAGGGGTACTTTAAGCTCACAAATCCTTCCTCTGCAAACATTCCAGCAGTTCCTTTAAGCTACGGACAAGGCAGTCTTCTCCTTCACGGTGCATAAAAGATCCCCGTAAATGCCAGCAAAGGGACCTTAATACTCTTACTATATCTGAAAGTCCAGCTGTTCCTGGTGAGCAAGGGGGATTGTTTGGATCAGGACAAGTGCTTATTGTCAAGGTTTAAACCGCAGACAGGTTTTCTGATTGCCATTGATGTGTACCACCACAGGGACCCAGTAAGTGAGCTGTCCTCAACCCGAAGAAATGTAGGCCTAAGTTGTCTAAAAGATTCTCTGTAGGGATATGCTGTCCCTCAGCATGAGGCATGGATTTAATCACTTAACCTGTCAGAGCATGAGTAGTAAATAAAAAAATAAAAAAAACACCGCTCCCACAAGCCCTTTCTCCGAAACATACAGAAACACACACACAGGAAAATGTTCCCATTAGCACTGACAGCCTTTCTTAAATGTTTAATTTCACTTCCCTCAACTAGCATGAACACTCTGACCTAAGAGCTTGAGAGAGTTTATTACTGTACGACTAATGGTCTAGCACTAGCACAGCATCTTTATCTCGGCACATCAGCATTAAGGGGATAATAAACAAACTCCAAATGTGACGAGACAGTTAATAATGATGTTGCAGCAGCCACACAGATGCACATTAACATTACAGTTGGCATCAAAGACACGGATACCAGAGCAGACGCCAACAACACAATTGCACAGAGATCCATAACATATGACAATGTACTGTATAATTAAGCTCAAGATCATTAAAACCACAAAACCAGTGATTGCTATGGAAAATTTTTCGATTTATATTGCGATTGTGTACATTTAATTACTCCAGTCAAAATCACATTATCTGTATCTTAACAAGATGGGAAAATTCATCTTGCTGTCAGCACCTGGGACTCCTGCGATTGTTGCTGGATGAAAAGGTGGAGACAGAGTTTGCTGACAGGGCATCCAAATAGCCGTATTTGCTCAAAATCACAAGGGAACTATTATTATTCTAGTGACAAATCTGAGTGACAGCCTTCAAATGCACTGTGGCTCACTGAAGTACATTTCATCATGCATTTAATTCAGACTTTTAACAAAGATTTTGCAGTGTGGTCACGAAGACTTTGGGGATTTAAGTTGTCATTCTGCAAAAAGTACCAACCCAAAGTAGTGTTTTATATATATAAAATCACTCCTATGTTTACTTAATATTGTTACAAAATACAACTTGGTAACGCTTTACGGAACGGTTCAAATTGATACATATTAACATTAAGATATTCTGAATTGACATGAAGGAACACAAATATTTTTGATTAATTAACATTGCAGCATTGCAAATGATGCATTAACAGTTACAGTGTTGGGGAAAGTTACTTTTAAAAGTAATGAATTACAGTATTGCATTACACCCTAAAAAGTAACTAATGGAAAGTTTATGGAAAGTAATGCATTATGTTACTTTTGCTTTACATTTTCTCATCTGGGCTGGGCTTGCTTGCTAGGAAATGCATATGTATGCCTTGGAGGTCAATAAATGGGAAAACAAAGTAACTTCAGTTACTTTTTTTGAAAAATATATTTTTGTTGCAAATTTAAAAGTGTTACTTTACTCATTACTTTAAAAGTAATCTGATTACATTACTTGTAATCCGCAACCCCAACACTGAACTAGTACCTAATGTTAACAAACTGAGCCTTATTGTAAAGTGTTACCCTAAAAAACAAATCAAATTAAAAAAAGTTAATTTCATCTAATATTTTCAGTTATGATGGGAACACAAAAATGCACATATTAGAGTAACCCATCTCCAAGAATAATATAAAGCAACAAAGTCACCCCAAATCAAACTGTTTGCCAACCATTTGCAGTATTTGGCACAAAACCCAGACCAATGCAAAACTTGTACTTCAGAAGTTCCCTTCATTGTGAAGTTGGAAACATCACTTTATATATAGAAGTACATTTTGAGAGACTGAGCAATAAAAGTTATGTAAGAATTTTACATTTGGCTGTTTAAGTCAAGGAATAAAAAGTGACGTTTACTTTAAAGTGCAATGGTTAATCTTCATAAAATGTCTATGTCCCTAATGTAAAACAAGGCAAAAAAACTCAAGCTTGACATCTTCAATCTTTCACATAGTCTGTGTTCTCACAAACGCATACATTAATGTTGATTATGGCAATATAATTGAGCTCCATCCTTTTATAATTACTAATTTATCTGTTTAAATGTTAAGTTCAGGGCTTAATTGCTGAAATCAAAGCCAATAATTGCGCATTTTAACGTTTTGTCACTGCAGCAGTATGGGAAGAGCGTTATGGTGCTCATTAAATACCCAGCATGACATTAATCTTCATTTAGAGGGCCAGCGAGACAAATGAACTGAATATTTCAAGCTTCAGTAAAACAATGCACAAAAACAACACAGAAGAAAGCAATATTGCAGAAATGAAAGTGTAACATCTCCCGAGTGGTTTTCTATTAGTGGAACTGGTTGTTCTGTTTATGCATATGTGCGTTTTCATTGACTGTTAATAGTCAGTGTGTTCTGGATGTGAGCAATGCAGAAATTTAATTCATGTTCAGACCTAACATAATTACTGCTATGACTACTTCCTGCGTGTATCTGGGGGGTCTATTCATTCTCTATACAGTGCTGTAAAAGAGACCTGCAACATACAGCCATAAACAAAACCATTAGCTATTGGAATGCAACATATTTGGTAAAAAATATCCAATAGTAGAACAGCACTAACATGTTATTGCAATAACACTGTTATTTAGCTGTTAAAAAGCAATGACATTTTGAAGAAAACATGTTTTTGTGCCTCTGGGATGACAAAGACTTTGTGTGAAACAGATTGGACAACAGCTCGATTCACGGATGCCTGCGAATGGGAACGAAGGAAAAGAGAAACAGACTGAATTATCATCACATCTGAAAACAATGATTTTCTTTCCCCATTCCTGACAGGATAAGTATCCCAGTGTGAATCTGGGCCAGATGCCCACTGTACTCAAGTTCATTTGAAAATTTGCACGCCATATTAGTGGTGCAGCTGCGGTACACACCAGAGCAACATCAGAGGTGATGTCTTGTGCTACACACTAAAAAAATGAGAATAGCTTGAGTATTTGGCCTATAATACGAAATGATTACTTCTCTTGATAGTCATGTCCTCTGGCAAAAGCTTTTTAAATTTTAGATCAATGTAAGTGCATTTTGATTGCATTTCATTCTTTATCAGAATCTTTTAAGGTTGCCAGTTTCCTGTGAACTAGTGAACCCTTGTAAACACAGGTTGTGCGTCCAGGGGCACAGCTAGGGTATTTCCTGGGCCTCCCTCGGATGAAATTGTGTTTCAGCATTCAGAACAGAATTAAAGAGATACAGTAGTTCACCCAAAACTGTCATCATTTACTCACCCTAAAGTTATTCCAAACCTGTATGAATTTCTTTCTTCTGCTGAACACAAAAGAAGATATTTTGAAGAATGTGTGTAACCAAACAGTTGATGGGCCCCACTGACTTCCATAGTTTGGAAAAAATACATTAATAAAATAAAATAAAAAAATACTATGGGGCATCAACTGTTTGGTTATAGACATTTTTTCAATGTTATCGAAGTTGCTTCTTTTGTGAAATTCGTTCAAGAAGTAAAATAGTTTTCATTTTAGGGTGAACTATCCCTTTAAAATTGACTTTTAAATTCCAGTTTGCTTCATTTTAACCAAAGTAGCACATAGGATGCAGAACTGCAATTCTGAATTGAAGGAAGATAAAATGTTTTATTTGCATTTAATGTGAAATATGCCTTTAAATTAAAATGTGGTATTTTTATATAAAATATATTGGTAACACTTTACTATAAGGTTTCATTTGTTAACTTTACTAGTTAACATGAACTAACAATGAAAAATACACATTTTATTAATCTTGATCTCAAGATTTACTAATACATTTTTAAACATAAACATTTTTATATCAATGAAGGCTAATACAAACCCGATTCCAAAAAAGTTGGGACACTGTACAAATTGTGAATAAAAACAGAATGCAATGATGTGGAAGTTTCAAATTTCAATATTTTATTCAGAATACAACATAGATGACATATCAAATGTTTAAACTGAGAAAATTTAACTTTTTCCACTTTGCCACAGTCCATTTTAAATGAGCCTTGGCCCAGAGAAAACGCCTGCGCTTCTGGATCATGTTTAGATATGGCTTCTTTTTTGACCTATAGAGTTTTAGCCGGCAACGGCGAATGGCACGGTGGATTGTGTTCACCGACAATGTTTTCTGGAAGTATTCCTGAGCCCATGTTGTGATTTCCATTACAGTAGCATTCCTGTATGTGATGCAGTGCCGTCTAAGGGCCCGAAGATCACGGGCATCCAGTATGGTTTTCCGGCCTTGACCCTTACGCACAGAGATTGTTCCAGATTCTCTGAATCTTTGGATGATATTATGCACTGTAGATGATGATAACTTCAAACTCTCTGCAGTTTTTCTCTGAGAAACTCCTTTCTGATATTGCTCCAGTATTTTTGTCCGCAGCATTGGGGGAATTGGTGATCCTCTGCCCATCTTGACTTCTGAGAGACACTGCCCCTCTGAGAGGCTCTTTTTATACCCAATCATGTTGCCAATTGACCTAATAAGTTGCAAATTGGTCCTCCAGCTGTTCCTTATATGTACATTTAACTTTTCCGACCTCTTATTGCTACCTGTCCCAACTTTTTTGGAATGTGTAGCTCTCATGAAATCCAAAATGAGCCAATATTTGGCATGACATTTCAAAATGTCTCACTTTCAACATTTGATATGTTATCTATATTCTATTGTGAATAAAATATAAGTTTATGTGATTTGTAAATTATTGCATTCCTTTTTAATTCACAATTTGTACAGTGTCCCAACTGTTTTGGAATCAGGTTTGTAAATGCTATAAGAATATTGCTCATTGTTAGTTCATGTTAGTTAATGCATTAACTAATGTTAAAGGGTTAGTTCACCCAAAAGTGAAAATTCCGTCATTAATTAGTCACCCTCATGTTGTTCCAAACCCGTAAGACCTTCGGAACCTCAATTTTATGAAGTGAAGCGAGTGCTTTGTTCGCACAAAAAAACCCCAAAAAAACAATTACAAAATATTAATCGCCAACGTGCGTTCATGCAACAATGTCTGCTCTCACGTCAACACAACACGCAAACATCCTGGTGCTCTCGTGTGAACGCGCATTGGAGATTAATATTTAGTAAATAAAGAAAATTATGTTTTTGTGTGTGTGTGCGTGTGTGCAAACAAAGCACTTGCGTTGCTTCATAAAATGAAGGTTAAACCACTGGAGTCACATGGATTACTTTAATGATGTCTTCTTACGGGTTTGGAATGACATGGGTGATTAATTAATAACAAAATGTTAATTTTTGAATTCCAGCTCATGAATTCAAAGAGAGCCAATTGTTAAATTCAGAACTTTGTCTGGCAATCCCACCTCTCTAGCTATGCACATTGTCAAGGGAACATGGGTAAATGCAGGGCCCTGCTGCCGACCTCAAACCCACAAGCAACCCAGCGGCGTTTCATCAGCATGATACTTAATGCTCTACGCTCTGTATGTCACTGCATGCTGGGCTAGCCCTCTTTTCTTCTCTCCCTCCAGTGCATCACTCAATCTCCATCTCCAACCTCACGTTGTCTGTTCTGACTCACCCACGCCAAACTTTCACTGAAAAGGTCTTATTTACGTTGATGTTTTTATATGTGAAATGAGGTACAGCATCATCATCGTCGTCTTATTAAAAAATAAATTCACGCTGTCCCCTCCACAAATGACATGCATATCTCCAACAACGCACACTCTTGTTCTCTATTACAGCTGATATATATCATGTGACTTTCTGGGGACATGGTAAATGAGGCAGTACTTCATGCTGTTTCTCTGTATAGCATCTTACTCTGCTGTTGCTGAACTATGTAACCACAATGTGTTTCTTCTTTGTAGGAAGGAAACAGGCTATGTGGACATGTTTATCACTATCTTTCTACCATGCTGATACAAGACAGCTCTACCATGGTGAGGTAATGCTGGACACAGATAGAGTAGCAATGAGCTATGTATACATTTGAGTGGTCAGGTATACTGTTATACAGTTATAAAATATAAATTGCAGGTGAAGTGGGAAAAATGTTTTTCTGTACCCCAACTGTACCCCAACATTTTACAGCAGTGCCAATGGCAAATTATATAAAATTGTCCCAATTTACCTGTATTAACCCTATTCATTGCTCATTGTCAATTGTTGTGATTGATATGTGATGGTGTTTATGTGATGGTGGAATGGCATAACACCATACTCATTCTATAATTGACGTATGCAGAAAGTGTACTGTGCACACTATATGCACAACTGGCTGATATACTGTATGCATTATACTCGAGTACACTGTATCCCACAATGCAATGTGCTTAACATCATCTGTGATTTTAAACGTCTTTCTTAACTCAAAACATTTGATCAGACTTCCAAAAGATCTTGACAAAATTGGTATATAATATTTTTTCCAATTATGAGAAGTGTGGCTGTTTCCAAAATCACCCCCTATACCCTTAAATAGGGCACTATTTGAGGGAACAGGCATTTGTAGTGGTGTACCATAGTGGACGTTATCGAGTGCACTCATTCAATCCCATAATGCACGCAATTATGAGTGTACAACCGATGTACACTCAACGGCTAGAAAATACCCATTATGCACTGTGAGGGTCGTGCCGTGCCTCATCAGAAGTTGCCGCCCACAGCTGAATCATCCATCCATCCATTTTTCAAACCGTTGGTCAAATGTGGCTACAGCGTAATATCATACAGGTATAAATTCCTTTTTAATTGATCAATAAATTGTTTGATTAAGGTTTATACATACTAGTTTTCATCAATCATCTCATTTACTACTTGAGCTGCCAGTTTTCTAAGTTTCAAATGATTATTAATAAACAGCAAGCACAAACAACACCTTCAAGTTGACTATATTAGTGGAGTAATGCAGGGAATAGTGAATGAGGGTATAGGGGGCGATTTCTAACACAGCGTGTATCATTAAATACTCCATGATACACATACTATTTAGAAATATGCATAAAATAAAATGAAATATGTTAAAATTTCTTAACGTTTGGAAATCGGATCAAAGTTTGTGGCTGATGTTACTTCCAGGTTCATCTGTCACACAGGAAACGAAGGGTCAGGTCGAACACAGTGCATTGTGGGATAAAGTTTTAATGGCAGTATGCTTTGTCTTATACTGTGGATAAACTGGGATTTTGGAGGTGGGTCAACCCTAGAAATAATAATTTAGCTACAGCCCAGCATACTGCAAAAAATAGTACGAGTACGTTTGTGTGCCATTTCAAACACAATCTCCTCTTTGATAACAGTACAATGAGCATGTGAAGGTAGCACGGTTTCTCCAATATGCCAACAGCTTAGCAGGAACGCAGCAGGGAGGTGGATTCAGCTCATGTGCGGTTTTAGCCATCTCGCTCTGAAGAGCTGATAGAGAAGCTCCTTTATCCAGCCTCTTTAGGGATCCACGAAGGACGTCTTCTCCAACCATGTTTGAGCTTTGCTAGGAACCATGATAATGACTTCATTTTAGGGACCAGCTCTGAACAGATGATAAAGGAGCAAATTACACACTCAAAAAGCAGCGCTCATCGGGATGAGTTTTTAGTTATTTTTTTTTTTTTGACTGAGGATTGAGTCGGTGGTACGAGATGAAGGCAGATGGTTATGAGCGAGAAGAGGATCTCTTGAGGGATTATGCTGTATTTCTGATTCTCGTCCCTGGTCTCCCCATGGTTTAATATGCGCCAGAACTCAATCTCACACCCTGAGTGCTGTTGATAAGCCTGAGCATGGTGGCATCAGACCCCAGAGAGGAGTTTATGTAGAGCTGGGCGCATGGCAGAAAATCGAATTTCTCCATAGACAATGAGGTCCATTTGTACAGTCAGGCCGGATGAAAAGAGCGTGCTCCGCATTCAGTGTTTCCCACAGATTCACACATTGTTCTCCCTAGACTGAAAAACATTTTTAATGGAAGTTAAGGAACTTGTTAAGGGGCGATTTAATTAAATGGCAAAACTTGCCACATGTTTTGTATCTATCTTTACTTGCAGAGCAGCCTTTTTTTTGTTTCTGAGTGTTTAAAGACAACATGCAATTAAAATTGAGCCTACTTCCTTAATAAAGATTCCTATTCTTACTGTGAACAATGCATTGGTGCACATTTTTTAAACGAGAAAAAAAAAGGAGAAAAAAAAGAATTAACTTTAAATAACTTGCAGAATAATCAAGTCCCATTTTTTCTCCTCATTTCCTGTCTCAGGATAACTCTTCAGCTGTTGTAAAAGTGAGGGATTTGCTTTAGACAGCAGATGTGTTATTTCACTCAATATTTGTATGTGCATATATTGTTTGTTCATCTAGTATCAACTTGTTAGCTTACCTACAATAGTTGATGTCACATTAACATCAATATCAGCTGTGAGAATTAGATTGGTTTCTGCTGGTTTCACATTATGACTGCTGTTTTCTCGACGCATGGCTGTCAATGAAGTCGGTGCCTGTGAAGATCATCTCCAACACTGATCACTGATACGTTTCCATTACCGTGGACAGCTGCTCGTCGAGGCGGCAGACAGTGATTCAGCTCACTGGAGTCTACATAAAAGATTGGAAAATTATTCCATATTATTCTGTAGGTTATTTGCAAATGATTGGCTATAGGACCAAAAATGATGCCAATCAGCTTTAAAATTACTCATAAACATGAGCCTGAAAACAATTTACTCCCTCAATTTGTTTGTCAAACTCAACTCAAAGAGGTCATAAGTTTCATTTGAATGAAAAGTTTATATGTGTTGGTATTTAATTTAATAGCAAATTCAAAATAAAAATGGCAACATCTAGATGCATTTAGTGTACAGGGGAGACTGGGGCTAGTTGTCACACTTTTCACTCCAGGTAAGTTTATTTTTGACATTCATTTTTTGTAGACATACACCTTGACTACAACAACTCTTTTGCATTTTTCCATTGATATTGTCCAGAAAAGAAAAGTGTGTTCACTCAACACACTTTGACTTTTGCACCAATAGAGAAAATGTTATACTATAAGGTAGCAAAACAATTGAATTTAAATAGCAAAACAATTGCGTAGTACAAAATGATGAAAAAAATGGAAATGGAAACCTACAGTCCTGGCTTTATAACCCTCTGCAACATCCATTTTAACACATTTGGTATTCAGTGTAAATTTTATCTCACACATCCTCCCATCTCCGCACAATAAAATGCGAAGAATAACATGTGTACACAACAATGCAAATTCAGTGCGAATAAATTACAATTTCACACATAAAAAAATGGCCTGTGCAGCCAAAAGAAAGTCGATTCCCAAACACTATGGCTTGTGTAAATGTGCCCGTCCAGTCGGGCTCTATCTCTGAGCTGATGGATTAATGATAACTAAACCCACTGTTTGAGAATCACTGTGGTATAATTGCGTGGCAACACAATCTGCTTTCAGGGATGACGTTAATGGGCAAAGAGCCTCGGCCAGCCTTTTATTTGGCTGTCAGCGTGTAAAAGGTTCCCCACGGCGTGGACCCCTCCCTGAAAACTTGCCACCGCCTTGTCACATGGACAGACGCCGGAGATTCACTGTTTTAACAGCCCTGTGAGTCGCCAGTGATTCAGATCAATCTCTCAAATGTGTTTTACCCGCGCCTGCGTGAAGCGTGGGTGTCACACGCATGCCGTTATGCAAGCATTGGTGTCTCTGTCGTAATCCAACATCTGAGATCTCAAGTTGCAAGACTTGCAAAAAGAAATGGCCTAATTTTATTATCATTGATTTGAACATTATGCTGTGGATCTTTGGGAGATTATTGCATTAAGAGGGGCATGTAATTCAATTAAAAATGCAAGGCTGAGGAACGCACAATGTCATAATCCCATTTGATATGCAATCAGACGCAAGAGCTGCAGCACAAGACTCTGGCCGCCTGCCCGTGAGCTATGAACTCTGCTGACTGCCCCGACAAATGCACTTTTATTTTCCTGAGGGAGCTGCTTTTCAGGACATGATTTATGTGAGCATGTTTTCCACAGAGACCCGCACGTGTGCTTTTCGGAAGGCCTGCACCGTCGTCTCTTGTCACTCTGCGCAAATTTGCAGCTATTGTTTTCCACGAACAATGGGGGATATTTTTAAACCAAACTTTACTCTGCAAAAAACTGTTACATTTCCAGCAGCCGATGTTCGGTTAGGTGTGCAGCGTTAGCACTGCAGCACAAGAGTCAAGGCTAAATACAGAGGGCAGAAGCCAATTTCAAGAGGTAGCAATTTAGCACCAGCTACTCTTCCTATTGACCTGCATTAGTTTGTGCACAGTAGGACCAGGAGACAAACTGACTTACAGACCGAGACAATATATTCTCCAAATAGAAAGGGAGACCTGTACTGGCCCTCTGTTAACCCAGTCACAGCGGTTTGGCCCTCTGTTTCTACATTTTCAGGTTGGTTTGTTCTAGTAACAGCATGCGGACGGCTTTCCTCCACAAGCTCCAGACATCCTCCACTGACACAGATAATGGTCGAGGTATTTCTGTCAACATTTTCTGTCAAGTTTCAGACATGAAACTTGTTTTGTGAAATATATTAGCATGTGTTGTTAATGATTTTTAAAATAATTTTAAAATACCTGCATTCTTTTCCATCCCTTTTCCACACAGCTATTTCCAGCGATGCCAGTACAGCTTCAAACAATCTGAGTGTAGAAAGAAATATACAAACTTTGTCAGTCACATTTAAATGACATATTTCAAATTAATAAAATATAACAACAATAGTATGATAAATTGTTTCTTAAATTCAAATTACACACTTTTTTTTTTTGTCCAACTAATTCACATGCAAGTTTTTTTTTGCACAAATTAAAAAAATTTGGATTTTTTTTTTTTTTCTCATTCTGACCCTCTGGGATCGCTGGGATCCTTCTGAAGTCTGTACAGAGAGTCGATCGAGCTGTTTAAACTAGACGTGTCAAAGGAAACGTTCTTTCAATTTTCTAGTTGTCCTTTGTCGGCAGACTTAAGTGCGTGGAGTATGTCAGAAACTGAACATTCATCTGTATACTGCATCCAGTGTAGACAGCATCAGTGATTATAATAGGTTTTATTTGCTTTTGATGCAACACTGCAACATTCAGTGTAGGCAAATATCAGACATTAAGCGACTGAATGCCAGTGGGAGGGGCCTATCTATTTGCCCGTGTGATGTCACTGATCCTGCAATAATGCTGTTTATAATGAGGACATTTTAAGCTATATGAAACTTGCAGGATGTTTTAATGATACAAAAACCTCTTATATGTCAAAAGATGAAGGCAAATTTGATTCTCATGTCATGACCCCTTAAAAGGTGCACAGTGCAAATTTTAGCAACATCTAGCTTTGAGGTTGCAAATTGCAGCCGCCCACCGTTCACGCCTTCCTTTCAAAGCACATAGAGAAGCTACAGTGGCCAACACAGGACAAATATCTAGTCGTCTGAGACAGTAGAGAGTAGCTACTGTAGAAACATGGCGGCGCAAAACGGCGACTTCACTGTTTATACATTACTGAAAACATAGCTATGTATATTATATTGCATTTCTATCAATAGATCCTCATAAATATTACACTGCACCTTTAAATAATTGAATGGATTTTCATTGAATAAATAGGATATGGACGGAAGTCCATCAATACAGTACATAAGGAGACCACATACATCTTTCCAGTTGCTACTCTGAAGCTGTTACTGTTGCAAACTGTAGCATTTTTTCTTATAGTGTCTCTATGGCAGAGGGAGAGTTTTTTTTTCCCCAAAGCCTATCCACAACTGTGATAATTACCCATGCTTCTTTCCTCTGGCTCATTTGCATAATCAGCACCAGTCATTCACTGTGGTGGCACAAAGGAATGTAATGAAACAAAAGAGTAACAAGGGAGATTTCAGATGCTGGCACAATGCTGCCACATCTCCGTATTCGTTTGTTCATATGCTCCCAAAGTCATAAAGATTTTCATTTCACAATAGCATTAATGCAAAAAACTTTGGGATGTTCCCACACATCTACAGTTCTACAGTTTTATTGTTATCTTTCTTCCTTTTTTGGTAAGCTTGAATGTTTTTTGTTTTTTTGTCATAAACGGACAGTGGCATTTTTTCCCAGCATAATCGGTGAAGAAGTGTAATAAAAAAAATCTGAAGGTCATTGCTATGTCTGTGCACTTCAGAAATGGTCTTTACAGAATAGTTGCTGTTTCCAGCACATCAAAGGGAATTGAGAGAGCATTGATCTGCAGGGTTTCAACATCTGTCCTGAGTGTCATACACAATGCATGCCCATTTTCATGCATCTATTGAGCAAACTGACACACGTGCTGAAGCTGGAGAGGGGAAAACATATAATAGTTTCTATTGTTCAAACGGCATTGAATTACTCATGGCTCCAGAAAGATAAACAGGCTTATAAACAACATACTGCATGTGTCAGGTCAAATATAACCACTGAATGAATGAATGTGTATGGTGCATAATATTTCTTTTGAATCCTCTATGTATTTTGTCAAACATAGCAATAAATAATAGTTATAAATAATATAACTATTTTGCTTAATAAAACTTACATGTGATTTACTACAAGATTATGGTTTTAGATACTTCAGCTAGATAATGTACAAAATGAGATGAAATATAAGAGAAATGAGAGGACAGAGCTAATAGTAAAGAGCAGAAAAAGGAACTAATCAAAGAGCAGATATGCGAGAAACATCTAAAGATAAAGAAACTGACAAAAGAGAACTGCGATAAGAGAAATACTGAGTAATATTCAATATTGTAAAATTGAATATTGGATTTGAACTCGAGCTGTCCGTGCATAAGCTGCACAGGGCAATTTAACAAAGCACAATTCAACATGCACTATCCCATCAGGCTGTATCTTTTCCTTTCAAATAGCAGAAAAAGAGGTAAAGGGCCCAGAATTTCAAGCTATGGGCCTGGGTGGAAATCCCAGGATTCAATTTCAAAACCATTCTGCATCTATTGCACACACGCATAAAAAAGGATTTCAACAATGGACAGCCCATGCCTGTCATGAATCTGTTATTGAGCTTTTGTAGTCTATGTATGCAATACAATCTGAAACTCCAGCTCAATACACTCGATCAGTCGTCACACTCAGCCATTTCACTTGACCAGGACGCCAACTCCAACAAGAAGCCTATCTTCTCTATTCTCTTTTCTGTCTCAGTTTCTGTCTCTTCCCAACATTGAAGTCATATTTCACTGGAGCGGAAGCTCTGGTATATGCCGCCGCCCTCTCCTGGAGCCTGGCCTCATGATCGGCTGCGACAAGAGAGGTTAACCCCTACACTTTTACTAGAAACTCTGTCAGAACAACCAGGGGAGACAACAGAACTCCTCAGAGAGGGCCTTGAGCATCCCACGGCTAAAACCGCAGTCTCACTCTGCTTTTTTGTAGAGACCAAAAAAGAAATCTATCCTTTTATCCAGTCAACTTTTGTAGCATTCAGAGCAAAGCATGAAAAGATGGTGTTACACAGGTGCTGGTAAGAATACTAATAATATTGACATTAAACCGGGGAAAGCTGGATGTGTATGAACGTTTGCGCTTTTAACAAGGACATTTAAAGAGCATTGAAAGTCCAGTTGGAGATACATAAACTAAACTGCAGGCCTAGCCAATGTGCTGACACAAGCTTCTAATCACCGGCAAATAAATCTCCCTTTCTCACTCTTTTACTTACAAATTATGCAGCCTTTAATATGTGAAATAAATTTTGCTGTGCACCTGGCTCATGAAAGAAAGAAAGAAAGAAAGAAAGAAAGAAAGAAAGAAAGAAAGAAAAGAAAGAAAGAAAGAAAGAAAGAAAGAACAAAGGAACACTTGAATAAACAAATGGAAGAAAGAACAAAAACAAAAAATGGATAAACACACGAACAAAAGAAAGAAATGAACAAAAGTACACAATGAATAAACAGATGAACAAACAAAAGAACAATTGAGAAAATGAAAGAAAGAAAAGAAAGAACAAAAGAAAGAAATACTAAAGTAACAAAGAAAGAACAATCAAACAAAAAAATGACTGAGCAATTAATTAACAATCGAAAGAAAGAACAACCAAAAAGAAAAGAAAAAGAAAGAACAAACAAAAATTAATTAATAAACAAACAAACAACAGAAAGAACAATCAAACAAAAGAAAAGAAACAAACAAACAATGAATAAACAAATTCAAAAACAAATTAAAAAAAGAAAGAAAGAAAGAAAGAAAGAAAGAAAGAAAGAAAGAAGAAACGTATGACATGACTCACATGTCTGTCTTGTCTTGTCTTGTTTAGCACATGTGGTGTTTTAGGTTATTTCTGTGTCATGTGTGTTCCTGTCCTCAGTCTTTGACCCCACCCCTCTTGTTATCTGATTTTTGATTCATTTGTCCCACCTGTTGTTCCCTATTACCTGTTTTGTTTGTCCCCTATTTAATCTCCTTGCGTTTTTTCAGTCCTGTGCTGGTCCGTTGTCTTTGTTACGTCGTCTGATGTCTCCTGTTCCCTACTCCACGTTCCTGATCCTTTATTATGTTTGATTTTCCCCCCTCGTGGGTTTTTGTTTTCTGTTTATTTTTATTTACAATAAATCTTATTTCTGCTGCAATTGAGTCCTCCTTTTCTTTTGTACCCGTTGTGACAACATGTCAAGACCATGAAGTTGTGGCCAAGTAAATATGAATAAATAAATAAATTAATGCATGTGCTTTTAGGATTTCTGTAGAATATTAATTTTATAGTTTACAGTTCATTAGCCTGGAAGTGGGCAGTTTATCACTGAAAAGCATTGAATAAATGTAACATATTAAGATATTAATCAGAACTTAAAATCAGAACCGTTTAATAATACTTACAAATGTGCAGGCACATCTATATTGGCCGTAATGGATTTATGGTGGTTTCAGAATCTATATGACTTTTGTTAAAGACTCTTCAGAAAACTTCAAGCTTCTCTGTTTTTGTCAGAGGCTGTGAGAGCAGACAAGTGTATATGTATAGCTATTTTTTTACTTGGCAAAGTAACTTGAGCATCATGGGCGTGTGGAGGCCTAATGAGGAGAGTGAGATGTGTGTGTGGTTGGCTGGTGGCAGAATGTCTCTACATCAGTCTTAACTAAACAAACCCCCACCTGGCAGCCTGTTAGCTGCACTGCAGGCACAAACTGCCCCATACTGCAAAAACTATACCGTTTGAGAGGCGTATTCCCTGGAAACTCATGCATCAGGCATGCCAGTTTCACGCTATGCTACAGGGAGTCACTTGTCCAGCTTTTCTGCATGAAAAGCAATGTGCTGATGCAGTGCATATTAAGAAATGGGATTGTTTACGTCAGTGGCTTATGTCATATCTATGATCTATCAATGGAACATTATTTTTTCCAAACAGCAGCAACAGCAGTGTGATAAAAGGACAGCAACTAGTTTCTATCTCATCCAGAGGTCTTCAACCCTTCTCCTAGGGACCCACTTTCCTGCAGAGTTCAGCTCAATCCCTAATCAAACACACCAGAACCAGTTAATAAAGCTCTTCAGGATCACACAAGCAGGTGTGTTGGAGCAGGGGTGGAAACAAACTTTGCAGGACAGTGAGTCCTCAGGAGCAGGGTTGAAGACCTCTGATCTAATCTATTAATAAACTGAATAATAGAGGGAAACCTAAGAGGCCATGCATCATTATTTGTGATCTCACCTAGAAAAAACACATCTCTGTTCAGCCACGAGTCATTTCATCTCCATCTGTCAAACATCATTCAGTAACCACAAGAGTTGGCTAGCAATGAAACTGACCACATGTTCAGAGTCACTACAGTGTCTGTGAAAGTTGTAGTATGCTTCGGACACTGATTTTGAAACAGTCTATCACTGACAGATGTAGAGCTGTTTCAGCTCGGGTGAGTCCCTGATCAAAGTAAAAATGTATTCGCTCATCCGTGATGCAGCACTATAAATATATGGCTTTGTCCTTTCTGGACCAAGCAAAAAAAAAAAAAAAAACTAAAACAACTTGAGATCTTGAGAAAACAACTTATGACATGTCGAGTTCAAGAAGCCAAGTAGCAAAAAAAAAAAAAAAAAAAAAAAAAAAGGACAAATAATGCGTGTTCTTTTAGAACTTTCGTAGAATATTACTTGGCAGAAGAGAAGTTTATAGTTCTTTAGCCTGGCGGTGGGCAGTTTATCACTGTCAAGCACTGAATAAATGTTACGTATTAATATAATAGAAATTAAAATCAGAACCATTTAATAATACTAACTGTGCAAGTGCATCTATATTGGTCATAATGGAATAATGGTGGTTTCAGAATGTATCCACCTTATTCCTGACGAGCCTACTGCATTTTGAATTATGGATGGCACTTCCGGTTTGGAGAAATTCCATTCAAAAAGACTGAAACAAATAATTTCAAATCATACGGTTGCCCTACAATTAAAGCTTATCCATCAGTTTGACTGAATGAGCTGTCAATTTTCCTTATTGTTTTATTTTCAGACATCATGAGAATAGCGTAAAGCTTTGCATTTTACCGTGACATTTTATAACAAGAATATACACTATGTTGGCAAAAGTATTGGGACACCCCTCCAAATCATTGAATTCAGGTGTTCCAATCACTTCCAGTCCACAGGTGTATAAAAAGCACCTAGGCATGCAGATGCTTCTACAAATATTTGTGAAAGAAAAATATTCGCTCTCAGGAGCTCAGTGAATTTAAGAGTGGTACCGTGATAGGTTGCCACTGTGCATGTCCATTTGTGAAATTTCCTCACTGCTAAATATTCCTGTACTGTTATAGTATAGTATATAGTATTCCTGTACTGTTATAGTATAGTATATAGTATTCCTGTACTGTTAATAACTGTTAGTGTTGTTGTAACAAAGTGGAAGCAATTGGGAACAGCAGCAACTCAGCCACGAAGTGGTAGGCCACGTAAAATCACAAAGCAACGCATGCTGCGCATGCTGAGGCTCACAGTGCGCAGAAGTTGTCAACTTTGTGCAGAGTCAATAGCTACAGACCTCCAAACTTCGTGTGGCCTTCAGATTAGCTCAAGAACAGTGTGTAGAGAGCTTCATGGAATGGGTGTGGGGTTGTTTTTCAGGGGTTGGGCTTGGTTCCAGTGAAAGGAAATCTTAATGCTTCAGCGTACTAAGACATTTTGAACAATTTCATGCTCCCAATTTTGTGGGAACGGTTTGGGGATGGCCTTTTCCTGTTCCAACATGACTGCGCACCAGTGCATAAAGCAAGGTCCATAAAGACATGGATGAGCGAGTTTGGTGTGGAGGAACTTGACTGGCATGCACAGAGTCCTGACCTCAACCCGATAGAACACCTTTGGGATGAATTAGACTGCTGATTTGGAGACCATCCAACATCAGTGCCTGACCTCACAAATGCGCTTTTAGAAGAATGGTAAAAAATTCCCATAAACACACTGTTACAGCTGTAAAGGGTGGGCCAACTCCATATTAAACCCTACGGATTAAGAATGGGATGTCATTAAAGTTCATGAGCATGTAAAGGCAGGCGTCCCAAAACTTTTGGCAATATAGTGTATATGGCAAGAGCTCTTTTCAGTCGCTGCATTCTTTTCCTCATGATTATTTTATTTTTTTCCCTTTGCATTCCGCTGCAATAATATGAAAAAGGACAACATATATTGTACATTTGTGGTCTCTTCTCCTGATTTAATTTACGATATATCACATTCATAATTCACTGGAATGCAATAATCTCTTGTTTTTCTCCTCAAATCCTCGTTTCTTTCCAGATTTGTTTTCACAGGTAAATACAATTTATTATCTATCAAAATGATAGTAATCACTTTTAAATATTATCACGCAATGCTGAAGTCAATGAAGATTTTGGATTAGGGCAACGTGTTACATTATATATATATATATATATATATATATATATATATATATATATATATATATATATATATATATATATATATATATAGTATAGTACTACAGTGATATTTAACCTGTCCGTTATTGCTGTGGAAAGAATCACGCTTTTGGGGTTATTCATGGTCTATTGGAAGTACCTTGTTGATGCTTTTACACTTTTAAATGTCCTTTTAATGTTCGATTTAAAACTTATTATTGCGTTCATAGGGCGAGCCTTTTACTGATTGTTTGCAGTTTAACGGAAGTTACACCCATAATTTGCGCAAAGCATCATGGGGAGTAGGGATAAGGGGGATAGCTTTAAAAAGACTCTTCGGAAAACTTTACAGGTTCTATGTCTTTGTCAGAAGCTGTAAGAGCATCTTCTCGAAGTCTCTTGTAAAAATATTTATAACTGTGGAACTACGGTCAATAAACTGCACTGCCTCTAAGTCCTCGTCTATCAAAAAAACAGATGCTGTGAAATGCCACGAAGAAACCACCTCATAACTTCCAAATATTCCTCTAGATTTTTCATAAACTGATGTAAAGCACAGTACTTGCTGACATCAACCAAAACCCAGATTTATGCTTTCATAGTACATGCACATTTTTCTTTGACAGAGCAGTCTCTTGATGCCAGATGTGGAAAAAATGGACCAGTGTTCGACCCTATTGGGAGTCTTATTATAAGTTATATCCCCGTTTTCTCAAGGTGTGTGCAGTCCCGAGGGTGAGCTGTGCCTGTGAACGACCTGGACATGGGCTGTAAAGCAAGACAAGTCCGCTTCAGGAAAGCACCTTCACAGTGAATTCATCCCTGAAAACAGGGTCAGCTTACAGCAAAGAAAACGTACTTCTGTCCCTGAAACAATGAAAGGACTCAATGCGCGGAACGTGTGCCTTCTTCTTGATTATTTTCTTCCGAAAATACTGGTTGTTGGGTAGTTCTGGTCCTAAAATCAAGCTGCTACACCTCGTCTACAATGATATAAAAATATATTTTAAAAAACACAACAGACATTAAGCAATATCATACAAGTAAACATTGTTGTTACACTGTATATAAGCAAAGTTGTGATTTGGCGAGTTGTTTTAAATGTTTCACATTCATACAACTATAGTAACAACGGGCGGATATTTTTGTATGTTTTATGAATTGATTTGAATTATTATAAAATGCAAGGCAGTTTTGATTGACAACATACCCTTGAATGACACTTGCATGTTCTGAAATCTGACAGAAATTAACCTTATAAAATACAGCAACCCTCAGAAATATCCACTGGTGTAATTGTAAGTAATTGTATTGTGTGACCAATTAACAACTAGCCTTATATTTTGTTGTAGCCTAACTAAACTTTAAAGAACGAAACTTTAAACTAAAGAAACTTTATATACAACATATGATTTCTCATAGCCTAAAAGGCAACCCAACATACTACGCAATCAGAAATTAATACCAGCATATATCCATTTTCTTCTGTTTCTCTTTATTTCTCTAACGGTTCTAGTCTGACAGACATTGCTGTTTAGCCAATCAGGTGCGAGGGTTTCTCTCCGCCCCGCCGCTATTGGTCGTTCTCTGGAGACTCGGGGGCTGTTCCGATATTAATGACCGCTGGGCAGACAGCGGCATGTCAATGTGACAACCGAACGAGCGGCTGCAGATGCGCCTCTGAACGCGGAGGAAGGAGGAGGTTGTCAGCGCGAGGGACTCTAAAAAGCTTCCAGACGGCTCTCACCTGCTGGCTTTTGCCTCATTCGCATGGCAAAATCTTGACGTTAGGACCGCTGTTGTTTCTCCATCTGCGTTAAAAGAAGAACACGCGCGCGTATTTTCATTTGCGTGGCGCGCGCTTCTCGCTCTCTGGAGCACTGCGCTATAGATGAACGGAATACATGTCGCTTTATTGACCGGGATGACTTACACTGAAACGGTAAGTTCGAATATGTGTTAATTCAAACTCATCTATGTTGTGAATAAATATACATGTCAGTCGTTTTACTGCATGTCCAGCCACATTCAAGTTGAGATAATATGCGTCAGAGTGATTCTTCCACTGCAAAACGACCGCGAAGGAGCAGAAATGGAGGGAAAATTAATAACAAGCACGTAGGTAGTTGAATAAATAGGCATGCCAACCTGGAGCACTGCACAGAATTCCTGTTGCTGATGTCGCGGTCGGAGGACCAACGCATGTGTGCATCAGCAACAGGAAATCTGTGCTCCAGCTTGGCATGCGTATTTTTTTGGACACAAGGCACGTCCTGCACGGATAGCCACAGGCAGTCTTGCATCTGGCTGTTCTCAATCTCCCTTAAATCACCCTGTTGCCGTCCAAGATGTTCTACAGCACCCCTATAGCACATGCATTTCAAATGCAGTCGCCTTGAGCATCCACTGTACAGTAAGTATCGTTAAATGAATCTACATCGCCTTGAATGGAGGCATTGTGATTCTGATCCATTCGTCTGATCTGCATTCATTACTTCAGTCTAATTTATACCATCCACAGCTCAACACCTACAATGCAGATGATGACATTTTGTTTTTTTGTTTTTTACCCCAGCTGTTAATCACACAACCAGGGAGTTTGTCCTCCCACATCTCTTTGTAGACGGAGGCGGTGAGGAATCGTTGCAGACTGGCTTCGTACTTTATGATACACAAGTCAGAGATTGCAAATAGCATGTTATGTGCTTGCATCATTGTAACAAATGTTAGGTAGTGCATCAAATTTAAATAACATGTTAAGATTAAAATAAAAATTCGAAGGAGATTAATGTAAAGTGCATGCATCGATATATAAATATACATATATGACCCTGAGCTACTAGTATATAGATACCAATTAGATCAACTGGTTTCAGGGGCAAATGTAATGGGGCCTGGAAGAAAATGATGGAAGGCTTAGGCTAATGAGTAGGCTTTACCATAGAGGACCTTAGTGGGACCCCCCGATCACAGGTCCTGCGGGACAACCATTACCGGGCCTGTGGGTTCACTGGCGCTTTACAAAGCAAAAATGTTGAGCAAAAATATTGTGTGGCTTAATGGCATACAAAACACTCCAACCATTTTGTGTCCTTAGAGTCTCTTTCATGACAAACTCCAAACTTAGGGCTGAGCGGGCAATTCTTAATCAAGGATGTAATTACATGGGCCATTTGATGCCTGCACTAATTAACAGACAATAAGTAAAACCCTTGATATTAAGGATCTCTTAGACATGGCTTCTGTGTGCACACTGATTTTATTCCCTCTTTATATGACAAGGTGCTGGAAAATTGCTTTCTTTGATCGTTATCGAACAGTTTGAAACACAAAGCAATAGTGAATGTGTGTTTGAAATGCATTTTATGCAATAAATATGTTTTCATGTTCTGGCAGATCACCAATATCATGTACACTACCAGTCTTTTTTAAATGTATCTTTAAAGTAGTCTCTTAATCTCACCAAGGCTGCATTTATTTGATCGCAAATACAGTAAAAACAGTAATACTGTGAAATATTGTCACAATTTGAATGAATGGTTTCTGATAGCAAAGCTGCATTTTCAGCATCATTACTACTGTCTTCAGTGTCACATATTTATATCATTATTAATATCAATGTTTTTTTTCATTCTAGAAAACATGACAAACTGCCATTCAAAAGCAAAAAAGAAATTAATACTTTTATTTAGCAAAGGCACATTAAGACGTATGAAATTAATAAATATTACAAACAGTACTTTTTATAATAAATGTTGTTCTTTTGAACTTTCTATTCATCAGATAATCAGTTTCCACGAAAATATTAAGCAGCACTAGTGTTTAACATCAATAATAAGAATACATGTTTCTTTAGCACCAAATCAGAATTTCTGAAAGATCATGTAACACTGAAGACAGAAGTAATGGCTACTGATAATTCACAGGATTAAATTACATTTTAAAATATTACAACAGAAACCGGTTAATTCATATTGTATTATGTTAATTTAATTTATGCATTGTTAATTTAAATTATGTTATGTAATATTCCACAGTATTGCTGTTTTACTGTATTTTTGATCAGATAAATGCAGCCTTGGTGAGATTAAGAGACTACTTTCTAAAAAACCTTAATGTTTCCAAACTTTTGACTGGTACTGTATATATCACGATTAATCACGCCTCTCTTCGCACACTTATGAAATTAAGCATACACTATTGTTTAACATGTTTATTTTGTCATCATTTGCTATAACCAGTAATGCAAACCATCAGATTCAACAATTTCAGTCATTTCCTTTAATTGCAAAAACTAAGACACAAAATCTGACATTTTAGGTTAGCTTATTTTTAAAGTCAACATTTAACCATCTGCTAAGGCACACAAGTTTGCTAAGATAACAGGTGCCAGAGCAGCTCTCTTCTTGTGCACTCTGTGTCCTGCGAGTGAAAATAGTCTCTCACACGGCACAGTTGAAGCAGGAGTTGCTACATATATCTGTGCTAGAGTACAATTTTGATTATAGTGAACAAAATGATCACAGTTATCAATATTATCCCAGTGTTGTTAATGCACTGGAAATGTTAAAAAAGTACTAATATACATTCACAAACTGAAATTATTGCACCACTTTTTAAATCAAAAACCAACAAACAGCAAATAAAATTAGGCGCACTATGCACTTTCTGTTTGCATAAACATTAAAATAATAACATTAACAACAACGACCAGATTTTAAATGAACAATCAATTTTGCTTGGGTTCCTGTGCGAGACTGTTGCTAACTTTGCTTAATGGTGGACAGTATTTACTGTGAGGTCATCTAGCTGTGTTATGTAAATTACACTAATGCCGCAATTTTGTGTTCAGTAATTTATATATATATATATATATATATATATATATATATATATATATATATATATATATATATATATATATATATATATGTGTGTGTGTGTGTGTGCAAAAAGATTTACCTATAATGACTTCTTCCTATTGTCTATTGAAAAGGTCACCACACTCCACATTCTTTCTCCGTTTCCAAAGCCTCGACTAGTTCTTTTTCAAAATATAGACTTTAATAAGAGAATATGATAGCAGCATATGCTATCTGTGCTTTCAGGAATAAACAGAGCAGAACCATCTGAGGAGCACTGCTGTGCTCTCCATCTGTTTTTCGATTAGACTGATACCTGTAGTAGAGGCATCCGGTGCGGTATAAAACGCATACTGGGAGAACTGGGATCTCATTATGTAAAAACAGTCAAGCTAGAGATGTTTAGAATACACTAAACCATACACTGCTACACCAATAGATTGACATTTGCAGTTGGGAACGAGCTTTCAATCAATCAGGCCCAATTAGAGTGAAATGCTGTATTTGTACTCTGGGGGATTTTATTGGCTTTCATAATTAGGTTCTTCATATAGAGTGTAGCTTAGTGATGCAGTTATCCTGTGCATGTGCACGGTATCCTTCCCTTAGGCTAGGTTATGTATGTTAGAGCAAACAGCAATGTTACATGTCTCTGTATGAGTAATATGGTTGTATCGACATAACACCGTGGTTCAACTGTTAGGGATAGATGAGTCAGAATGTTCTTATAGCATATTTAGGACTCAGGGGAAAATGCTGCAAAATTAAAAGAGAATGCTCAATTAGAGATGTAAAATTATAATAAAAATGTCTATCTGATGTAAAAATTATTATAGCGGCATCTAAACATTCTGCATTCTAATTCATGTCAATGTGTTTTTTGTTTTTTTGTTTTTTTAACTACAAACCACATTTGCACCCAGAGAATCAGTTGAACCCAGACTCAATACAAGCAGGAATGCCTTCAAATGAAGACTAGCTTTATAATAGTCAATAATAGGAATGAGAGTTAAATATACACTTTATTGATCCTTGATGGAAAATGCAGTGACTAAATGGTTTACAAACTAGTTTAGAAGTTTTGCAAGAATATAGGCACCTTTTAAGCATATTTAATGACCTTCCCCTTCTTTTCACTCTTCTGCACAATTTTTAAGAAACATAATATTAAAATATATTTAAAAAAAATCATTTATGTTCACTGAATTGTGATTCCTTGTATTTATTTGCATAGTGAATTGTAATTGGTTCATTGGGCGTGAGGTCTCATGCACAGCCACTAGGAAATAAGATGCATGCTGAGTGTCATGACAACAGCAAAGCGGTTCTAATGTGGCATTTCATTTACACAGAACCGAAGCCTAAAACCTGTGTGTATCTAACTTCACTACTGTTCTTTTTCTTGCAAGCACAACTTCCTTCAAACAATGTCGTTCTAGATCATTTTTGTCAGCATGAATTATATTTTCCTTAAAGGAGAAAATCAGCATCAAACAGTCAGTTACAAATTTAAGAAATTGTCTGTGTACACTTGTATTCTTTTAGGGAAACAAACGATGGCGGTGGAAAAGCTGAAACCTGTGGGGTCCATTGGTTAATTTGGAACATTGATTCTGCATTAACCATCGACTCGACACTGATTTTGTGAGCACATAGGGGCAGGTGCAAAGGGAAATGTTTTGTGCATTGCACTGGAAACATTATGCACACACATTGCATAGCAAAGCCTGTTTAATGGACTCGTCCCTTACCCTGTAATAGCAAATCAATGAAGTAAAGGGCAGGGGGAGGATCAGCAAAACAGACTATGCCACCCACTGAGAGGTCTATGCAAACTAGCTGGCAGCTAGGCCCTTTGCGTCTCCTCCAGGCCTGATATAATGGCATACACTAAACATATGAAGAGAGGAGGAAACAAAATGAAAGCTGCAGTGAAATACAAACAGGAGAGAGAGCATGGGTGTAAGAGAAGGGGTGTCTTTCCATAGATATTTGTGTGAATGAGCGAAAAACATTCTCGAGTTAATTTGAACTCTTCCCCCTGAACCATCTCAATAACACAAAGGGCTGTTTCTACAGGAAGAAATTCCTCTGTCACCTCTGTGAAGTTTTACTAGAAATTAAATTCTACAGCTACAACTGGCATTGTATATATTTATAACCACCCATGTAAGTTTGCTAGTCATTTATATGTTAATTTTACGTTCTTGGCAGATATGCTCTAACCCCCAAAATAAGTATTTTGTGCTTATGACAATGAATGAAAAATTACCTTTAGGTGAAGTAATATGGTTGTTTGAGACCTGTAAGAAATAAAACAAAATCAAAATACATTAATGCACTTTCTAGAAAAGTGTGCTTAATGTGTATAAAACTCGTAGTTATAAATTTGTGCTAATATAACTACAATGAAAAAGTTTGTGGGAGTAGATATCAGTCAGGTACAACGACAAAGACTGGTACTCAATACTGCTTGTTTCAACATCTAACAGGTTTACCACAAATTAAAGTAAAAACACACAATGATGAAACAATAAATAAATAAATAAACCAAAAACAATGTTATTATCCCAAGAGCAGTTTGGACTGAGTTGCTACAGCTAATTTTCTAATACCCAGAGGCACTAGCTTGAGCTTTAAGAGGACCTCAAGCTTAGTAATCAGTCCCCAGCCCAAGATTTACAGCCCATCTCAAACAACTCGGCCCAAAGCAAACATTGGAGCCTGGCTGCCACCATTCAGCCTGAGTTACTTCCCAGGGTCAGCAGGCCTTCTGCCCACTGGACACATTTATTCAAACATGCCCCTATATTTCACAGGCCCAATCAAGATGATGCTAGCTCTGTGATATCAGGTCTGGCAAATTACGACGGGCAACGATTCTCCAACTCCTCTCCCTCCAATTTCGTTGACTGACTCTAGTACATCAGGACGGTGATTAGAGGCATCTATCTTGAAATTCCATTTTCTCTGGTATTAGTTGCATTTCTCTCTGTCTCTGAAAGTGTGCTGCACTATGCAAGGTATTGCCATTTCTATGAGACACGGTGTTGTTCCAAGTCCTTACGTTTGTAGTTCTCACCTACACTTAACTGGATTAAGCCTAATTTCCTTCATTTGTCTTTGACTGGAGTTTTTAATGGGTGTGACATACCTTTATTGCTGTTAGAGAGTCAGTGGAGGTTAATACAGGTTTAGTTGTTTTAGTGTGTCCTCTCCTGGGAGTGTTTTTTTTTTCTTCTGTAAAACAGAAACAGTTTCCAGAACACAATCATGAGCCAGCCATTACATGCAAAACAAGACATTATTTACCAGTGCAGAATCTAGAGCTTTAACAGGGTTATTTCTGGAGTATAGTGTATCGGTTTTATAGTCTTAAAATGACTAAAAAGTTATTTGATTTCTTCTCACTTCACAACATATGCAATATGTTACACAGTTTTAGCTGCCTTTTTAGCTGTAGCTGAATAATAACTGTGTTCTAAAATAATGTGTACAAATCAAACAGTTGCAGATAATGCTGTGGAACTATGGAAACCTTGATGTAACGCACTCACAGCAGTGCCAAATTATTCATGCCCAATTGAACTACGCCTTTATTGTGCATTGGTAAATGGTCCTATTCACTATGTGAAATTACAGAACACTGAAACTCTGGCCCTGCATCAAAAACATAACCTTGTCTAAAAGGGCAAGACAATAAAAACAATCCTGCAGAACAGAAAAGGTCCAAAAACATATTGCGTGCAAACCGCCTCTAATAAGAGAAACAGTTAACTCATTATGCACCCTTAAACTAATTTAAATCACTATTAATATCTTGTAAAATATCTGGGAAAATCATGGGTCCAGAACTATCACAATTTAGAAGAAGAGACTAGAAAGATAAAAACTAACTGAATTTTCATCTTTTTGCACATTAACACCACGCTGTCAACAGACAAGCATGCCAACGTACTGCACTATTAGTGAACCATCACTCCTAGAGAGAACATGCAGGTACTGAAGGAGCAGTGCTCCATTTAACACCTCAGGAAAATAGGCCATTTGTGTCAGTCAGGAAAACTAGATGCATTTTCCAGTATTTATGGCTGACACAGGTATTGTCAAGCATACATACATCCAACCACTGTGAGAGCAGCCGCAGACCTATGAGGTGTAATAAACACCCAAATTTAATAGCACTCATTACTTGCTAGACTTTACAATTTTCAATTAACAATTGGACTGTGTCTATGGGAGTTAGTGTAGTTCCTAGTGTCTCTGTTTACAACAAATATAGTTCAGTGATGGAAAGACATTAATACTTTTTTTGTAATCATGATTACCAAACAGAAAACAACTGAAATTGAGAAGGTCCTGTTGCCACAAATATTAGTGACTATGAAGGTCCCTGCATTGAAGCTTCTTCTGAATGTTCTTGGCTTTATGAAGAATCTTGTTGCCTTGGAAAAATCACACATTTTGCCCCCTCAAATACTCAACACACTCTCACCTCCACAGAGCATTGAGGGATGAACTCTGGGTTTCTCCTTGTCTGGGAAGCTTACTGCAGACTTTTTGTGGAACCCTCACTTCCTCACCACCTTCCTTAGCCACTGAAGTTGAAAAGAGGGATGATGATGTGATGTAACATTCCCTTCTCTCTTTTTGTCTCACTCACTTTCCTTCTGGTAATGGCTTCCATGGTAACCCTGGTGATGCGGAAAGCTCTCACAGAATGGTTGTTGGATTTTTTTCAAGGCTCTTCTGCATAGCAAAACAAAGAAAGTTGCTTTCAACAGTGAAAAATAACAAAAATTGGCATAGAAAATACTGTTGAGACAGACCCAACATGGCATTTGCAGATAAAATATATTGTATTCAAGGCCATGATATATGTTACTTATAGACCAGTTGCATTATTTTCACAAAACTGGAGTGTAATGAGAATATTTTGTGTACATAGCTATAGTCTGGGGAATATTACCCCAGCAATATTAATCCTATAACAAGTCAAACACGCTAAGCTTTGTAATTCCCACATTTTTGGAACTTCGGCTTCGGAATCCCAAAATAATATCTAAGGTGAAGGACACCCATATCCTTATGTCAAAGGCTTAGCGTGCAAGGTACTGCTGAATAAAATGTCAGCAGACATCTGAGTGCTTTAATGTGACTTTTGTAAATGTCAGCATGCCTCTGTCCTGCCTTAGTGATGCCCTTGCATTTTCCGGTAATTATATGCTAATATTTTTCATCTCTTTCTTCTTATTTTCCTCAGGTAGATGTGGATTAGGAAGATGATGGCACCATCCATAGTATTAAATGAAATGAACCGCCTTGCTTCTGCCTAGCTGAAACCACCACTACCTGAGGTTTAATGGTGACCTTTTCACCTTTACCTGCCCAGCCAGTATAATTTCATATACCACCTTCAGTCTGAATAACGGGAGACTTGGCAACTGGACATTGCATCTGTTGACAGCACATCGGTCAGGGCCTAGAGAAGGCCCTCTGTTGGATTCAGTAGTGATCACCACAAATGGTTGATTATTTTTGAAGTGCTTTTGCTGCAAAATCTTTAAAGACCAGCTACTTACTGGTGGGAACTGTGCCAATATGAAGGACATATCAATCGTGGATTATTTGCTAGTGGGCCTTGCAGTGACTACCTTTGTTCTTGCTGCAGAAGATAGAGTCAGTTGTCCCAAACTTTGTGTATGTGAAATTAGACCCTGGTTTTCCCCTAGCTCTGTCTATATGGAGGCTCCCACTGTTGACTGTAATGACCAGGGACTTTTTAACCTGCCCATGAGATTGCCATCTGATACACAAGTCGTTTTACTTCAGACCAACAACATTGCTAAGATTGAGCACCCTTTGGATTACCTGCCCAACATCACTGAGATTGATCTCTCACAAAACAACCTGTCATCAATAAGTGACGTCAACATTGGCCACCTCCCTCAACTCTTATCCTTACACATGGAGGAAAACTGGATATGTACCCTACCAGACAACAGCCTTTCTCAACTGACCAACCTTCAGGAGCTCTACCTGAATCATAACCTCATCTCCTTTATTTCTCCAGAGGCTTTTCGTGGCCTTCAGAGCTTGCTGAGACTGCACCTTAACTCCAACCGGCTTCAGAGTATAAGAAGTGAATGGTTTGAACCATTACCAAATTTGGAAATTCTAATGATTGGGGAAAATCCTGTCCTCTCTATTGAGGATATGAACTTCAAGCCTCTAAGAAACCTGCGCAGTCTGGTACTTACAAGAATGAACCTGTCACAGATACCAGATGATTCACTCCTGGGCCTTGACAATCTGGAAAGTATCTCATTCTATGATAATACATTCCCTAAGGTACCCCATGGTGCTCTTAAGCATCTTAAGAGCCTGAAGTTTTTGGATCTTAATAAGAACCCCATTGGGCGAATTCAAAGGGGCGACTTTGTGGACATGCTCCATCTTAAGGAGCTGGGCATTAACAGCATGCCTGAGTTGGTGTCCATTGATAGTTTTGCGCTCAACAACCTCCCAGAACTGACCAAAATCGAAGCTACCAACAACCCTAAACTATCATATATACATCCAAATGCTTTCTATAGGCTGCCAAGGCTGGAAACTCTAATGCTAAATGGTAATGCTTTAAGTGCCCTGCACAGGATCACAGTAGAGTCTCTCCCAAATCTTCGGGAGGTTAGCATGCACTCTAACCCTATCCGCTGTGACTGTGTTGTACGGTGGATGAACATGAACAAGACAAACATCCGTTTCATGGAGCCTGACTCCCTGTTCTGTGTGGAACCTCCAGAGTATGAAGGTCAGCATGTGCGGCAGGTTCACTTCAGAGAGATGATGGAGATCTGTCTGCCTCTCATTTCTTCAGAGAGCCTTCCCACACAAATCAGCGTGGATAGTGGGAGATCTGTGTCCCTGCACTGCCGTGCCTTTGCTGAACCTGAGCCAGACATATACTGGGTGACTCCATCTGGGAGAAGGGTCATCCCAAATGCTGTTTTTGAGAGATTCTACATGCACCCTGAAGGCACCCTTGATATCTATGATGTAACTGAGAACGAGGCTGGATTGTACACGTGTGTGGCACACAATCTTGTTGGTGCAGACCTAAAATCTGTCTCAGTGGAGGTAAATGGATACTTCCCACAGCCTGTCAATGACTCACTGAATGTCAACATCCAATCTGTACAGACCAACTCTGTGTTGATATCCTGGAAGGCCTCTCATGGTAGCCTGGCACCAAACATTAAGTGGTATACAATGCCCAGTGTAAACCATCCAACTGTGGCATTCACAGCTAGGGTACCATCTGACGTGACTGTATACAATCTTACACATCTCAACCCTGCTACACAGTACAAAGTGTGTGTGGACATTCACAGCATCCATCATAAACAAGACACCAAGTGTGTCAATGTCCTAACTAAAGGATTAGAACAAGCTGTAAAGAACTCTGAGAGGTGGGACGTGGCACTGATTGCTGCTTTTGGTCTGCTTTTCATTGTGATCTTAGTGGCTTGCTTTCTGATTTATGTCTTTATGAGGAACCACTGCATTTATGGAGAACTGAAGCAATGCCCTTCTAAAATTGCTCTGATATCTGAGACCAGCCAGCAGTCTCCTTTTACAAGGCTCTGGATTTCTGGGAAAGGGATGCCAGCTGCTGTTGAGGTGAAAGCTACAGTCATAAATGTGTTGGACAATGCCTTTTAAGCTGCACATGCAGAGGACCACAAAAAACTACAAGCAACTGACAAGGCAAGAGTGGCAAACTTACTGTTCCAACTTGCCATTTATCTTTTTGCCTTGACACAGACATCAAATTCAAAATGGAAGGGATGTCTGAAAATCTATAACTAGCTCTATAGCCCCTCATCATGAGCTGTCAGATGTGGCAAGTGGCAATGGAACAGTGGTAACTAGCGAGAAGTAGAGGGAAAGACCTGCTGCCAAAATATGCAGTGTGATATTTGTAGGCCATTCACTGAAAACAGATGATATTAAGACATCAAGAAGGTGTTGTTTCTCATACCTGACTGTTACATGTGTAAAGAGTAGTGGAACAGTCTTTGTGGTCCCAAGCAATACCGTCTGTGCTGTACGACAACCATAGGCGCGTTAGAGACCCGACTGTTTGTTGAGAAGGAAATCTAGTAGAATAGAAGATCACGGTGATTATGATGTGAAATTTTGATGAAATATGTTGTTTTTCTATTTAAAAGCAGATCTGTCTTTTCATGGCTAAAATTGTTATATATTCTATCCAGAAATGTAACAGGTATCTTTTGTGCAGTAGCCAGGCAGTAAACAAGTGTGAATTACTTGCAGAATGAAAGATACAACTTAAGTAACAAGACCACACATTTGCTGAATAAAACACAAATGTACATTTTAAGGAATCTATATACATAAATATATTATATTTGATTATATTACTATCAGGACTGGATGCTGTTGAATGCAGACGCTTTAAAAGCATCTCTCTGACATAAATTGCCGAAGGTTGATCATGACAGGGTAAGTGCCTACTCCTGAATCCTACACCAGAAAAAAAAAAAAAAAAAAAATTCACTTTTGAATGTTACTTCTAATGGTTTCCTGAGAGATCCCTGGAGAACAGAGCCATGATTCCAGCCTCACACGCAAATTTGTGCAAATACTATATCAGTATTTTTAGCATAAACATGGTTTAAAAGCATTGCGTCCTTGCTTTGAGTGTGAAAAAGCCATTTTTATATTGACCGTGCTGTCTGTTCTACCCTAAGCACATTAGTCAATGAGACCACTGTGCTTAAGGTAATGTAAAAACTAAATAAACGTCAGCATTTTTTTTTCTCATGTGGAAATCAGGATGTTTACTGATCTAGTTTCTGGGAATTCAGAATACTTTATATGATGTTTTTAATTGACCGTCATTAACAAATGTGTCTTGAGAGACTAGTTCATCCAGTAAGAACTTTCTATCATTTACTCACCCTAATATTATTCCAAACCCACATAACTTTTTCCTCTGCCAGAATCTCCAAGCTGTTCCTATCTATATGATGAAAGTGAATAGGATGGATGCGGTCAAGCTTGAAAAAAACAAAACAAACAAACATGCTGCAGTGCAAATGAGAGCAATACACTTCACAAATCATTATATGGAAAAGAGCAGCTCAGATGTTCTGCTAAACTTCCTGCTAAAGTAAGTCAAATGTGATTGAAACAACATGAGGGTCAGTAAATGACAGTCATTTGTAGGTGAACTTTTCTTCCAGTGGTATATGAAGGGGACTGCCTGATTCAAATCTAAGACAACCAAATCGGCAGCAAAGAATCACATTGTATTTGCTCCATTTAAGATCCAGGACAGACTCACAACCCAAAAAATTACAAACATGATGAATGCTTGTCAGCCACTGACTGACACAGAAGATTTGTCAGACAGGCGTGCTCGTACATCACCAAGGCTTTCAGTAGTGCAGACAGGCCTTTTAGAGGCCGGCTATCACTCAAACACAAGGAGAGCTAAATTATTACTCAAACTCTATACCGGCACCGGACTCCACCAGCCGTTGCCCTCGCTTTTCATTCACATTACAGGTTGAGGTGCTTCTAAAGCTAAAGACAAGGTCACCATGTACCTGTACTGTATCAAAAGAGAAATGTCATACTAGCAGAAGTACTATTCATCTGAAATGGATTGTGGAACCCAGATAAGACTGCAATAATAGAAAGCATTGCCACAAGTCAAAACTCACTGGGTAATTAATTATACATGATTATGATTGTCCAGATTCCTGTGACTTCAGCCAAATTACATTGTTCAGTGGCAGCCATATAACAAACATCTGCATTAAACCCAATACACCCTGAATGAAAAAAAGTAAGTGAAATGTCAATTTAATTCTTAAAGAGGACAAAACAAAATGAAATGCTCAAATATATTTCACAGCACCTCACACATGAAATAACTCCATAAGGCAATTTCTCCATAAGGCCATCTAATATGATATTCAAACTCATCTGTTTGCATATTAAACCATTTCTAGACAAAGAACATTAAAAAAGGAGTAAGAAAGATTTTGCCATTGCAAATCAATAAACCCCGCAAAAGCTTAAAGGGGCTAACAATGATATCAACTATTTCACTAAACACATTTTTGTTGAGCATGCTACCACTGTCTAGGACAAATTCAATTCCACAATGCCTGAAAACATGTAATATCTTCAATTCTTTACGACACTAATTTTTGCTTAGGTAGTCTCACTAAGGAGAGATTAAATGTCCCATAGACCTATTTGTTTATGAGCCAAACCCAGCTGGACATCCAAGTTATTGCCCTATTAAAAATTACATATTTGCACTTGGGCCTTTCCTGCTACAGGCCACTATTGCAATAAAAAGCTAAATTATAACAATCATTTATAATTCTTTCACAGACACCCAGGGATTTGGATAATTATAGCTCTAAAAATCTCAGTGAGCTCACCCTGATGTGATCTAGCCTGCAAAATGTGGCTGTGCCACAACCCTCATTAAAATACATATAAAATAATGTGTGATGTAGTGCTAACTAGTTCCCTGAAATACACAAGCTAAATAAAAATGTCAACAAAATTATACTGCAACTACTGAAAATATTTTACATTGTATATTATGCACAAAATGCAGTTTTGGTCCATGCAGTTTATTTTTCCTTGAAAGACAATCTTGAGTTTAACCAGGCAGTAATTCAGTTCTGAGTGGCAACCACACTGAATGCATTTCCTGAAGAGACAAAATGTCAGGAAAAATATGTTTCTCGCCGATCAGAGCACCACAGCCTCCGGATGCATTTGTCATGAGGTTAACAAAATGTTTTACTCACAGATAAGCAATCATGAAAAGCAATAGTTCTTTGAATGCACTGTAAAATGCTAACAAACACAACCACATTTTACGACATTTACGAATGCTATTTATATGTTCATTCATTTTGACAAGCTTTCAAACTTCACCTCGATAACATTTATAATGGCAAAAACAAATAATATATGCACAGTCAGACCTGTTATAGCTCATTAATACTCCGTTTCTAAGAAAAGACCTCTGAGGGAAAATGAGGACAACATCAGATTCCTTAGGGAGCCTTTTAGCCAGTTGGCACTCAGATTCCTGCATGGATCATTGCTTTCCTGATAATTGATCGATTGCTTTGCCTTTTAGCTCATGTGTTGGCCAAAAAAAGAATTTCACCAAGGCAGCTGAGAAGCCCAATCAATGGATGGACTAATGAGCTATTCACACCCATGTCTGCACACAAAGAGATGGGCAATAAAAGAGATTCCTCACGTCTAGAACCTACATTAACAGGGTCACGGGTAGCGTCAGAAATTAAATATTTTATTTAGGAAGAATATTTGTCTACATGGAATTGATTTTCAGTGACAACTTTTACTTTTGTGAGGGCAAATTCTAAACTGAAAACATCCATTTATGCCACATACTTGTACAGAATGAATTAATTGAAATGTCACTAGTGTCTAAGAACTAATAACCAGATAGGCCTGTATAATAATACATATCACTGTCCAAATATTTTAAATATATTTTTGTCACTTCAGTTCATTCCTGACCCTAGCCATGTCCCTCTTCCAAGTTATGCCAGCTTTTGCTATGTTCTTTTATAATGAGCCATAAGCAACAAACACAAGTAAATGGAGACAGCCGAATTTAGCCCAATTCTGTCTAGGATTACATGATAGTAACTGCACATTAAGGGATAATTTAGATGGGGCCCTTGTGATTTAAAAATGTGTATCTAGCAAATATCTACAGTGTTCCATTTCTCAGGCTGACTATACAGAGGGCAGCATTGCCTGGCAACACCAATGAAAACGGCAAGCAGTGTAAAACTATTTTGCCAATACTGAGCCTTTTATGATTATTGCCTGCTGTTGAACTTTGCAGTTTGTTATATGTGTCCCAGCATCATTTTCAAAGTATTGACCCATGAATCAAAGTCTTAAAAGGACACACCAATGAGGTCAATAATACCTGGATAAAACTGGCTATAAAATTCAGCACTGTAATTTTTTTTTTCATGGGCAACTTTGTGAACCAATCATTTGCGCTGAAAATTCCATGTGACTAATCACTTTAAAGCTGCAGGCAAATTACATACTGAAATGTTCTGACAACGCTAGGCTGATGGCACACAAGAACACGTATTTCTACCAGCAGGAGCTAACTGACCCACAGCACAGACCCATGCGAGATAACTGGGTCTTTTTTTCTCAGGATTGGGAGAAAAACCATTGCATGCTAGAAATTTAAACTATAAAATAACCAGTACAGCGGAATCTCTCTTTCAAACTGAACCAGTTTAAGAACAAAATATAATGTGTTATTTACCAACTGGTTTGGTGTGTTGTTGTTGCATAGCAATGTCATTATCATTTAAAAATCATTTTTGTTCATTTAAATTAAGCTAAAACAAAATAAAATATGATTTTAAGTGAAAAACAACTAAAACAAAATGAGAAATGTAAAACAAAGACAAAAGCACAAAACTAAAATAAGAATGGAAATATAAAAAAGCTATTTCTAAATATTAATAAATGTTATAATAATACTGTATTTAAATAATACTTAACATGGGTTAGCTACAACATTTTTGGGGCTGAAAAATGGGGAAGATGTTGCTGAAATCTACTTTCAACACACACACACACACACACACACACACACACACACACACACACACACACACACACACACAGAGAATGTAATTTACATAAACTGCCACTACTTTTTTTGATCAGCCTTATTTTACAGAAGTAATTTGTCTTTTATAGGTTTACCGCAGCAAAGCCGAAACCGTTTTAAGTACCCCTCAAGGAACACATATCCCTGGTTGGGAATCGCTCAGTTACACTATAACCTGATTATCAGAGATGTAAAGAGCAAATCAAGTGTTAAAAGTTTGTAATCCATAAAATTACTATTGTGGTTAAGATGAAATTCCTACAGCCAATAAAAATTCACAGTGCCGATGGTCATGATAAAGTTACATTAAAAAATGTAGACAGAAGCCACAGCTGATCTGAACAGAAAGTTTGTAACCAGTTTGTGACAGACATTTTTTGTGTGTGAAAATGGTGAACATACAATACTTTTCAAGCTTTAATACATTCAGGTGTGACAACATTAGCGCTGCCTTTCATTTCCATCTTTAAAGCTTGTGCATTCCATATAGTCCTGCTCCTTGTGGCACATCAGAAGACTAGAAGTGCCATATTCCCTCAGTTCATTACACGCTTCCTTGAGAACTACAATAACAATTGCCTGCGCTGCAGAAAAAAAGTATTTGATGTTCATTATCCTTTCTGTTGATTTCTCCCTTACTCTTCGTTCCTCTCTTGCTGCCTTTCAAGCTGCTTTCATTCATCCCATGTAAAATGAATCCCCTAAATTACAACAGATAACGGCAAAAACAGTACTGCAATTTCATATTGATGATAATTGCATTCAACATTAATTATCTATTTAGATTATTTTGCAATTCCGATGAGGCATGCTGCTAGTTAGCAGCTCTAACTGGTGACAGTCTGTGCCACGTGCTAATCTACGAATATGAAACGATCTGTCATTCCATTAAAGGAACACTCCACTTTTTTGAAAATAGGCTCATTTTCCAACTCCCCTAGAGTTAAACAGTTGAGTCTTACCATTTTCGAATCCATTCAGCCGATCTCCGGATCTGGCGGTAGCACTTTTAGCATAGCTTAGCATACATCATTGATTAGACCATTAGCATCTCATTCAAAAATGACCAAAGACTTTCAATATTTTTCCTTTTTTAAACTTGATGCTTCTATAGTTATATTGTGTACTAAGAAAGACGGAAAATGAAAATTGTGATTTTCTAGGCCGATATGGCTAGGAACTATTCTCTCATTCCTCTCATTCAAAGGAACTTTGCTACCATACCATGGTAGTTTGATTTTTTTAAAAGTGGGGTTTTCCTTTAAGTTACTCTATAAGATAACTCAAAATGATGCTCAGCCAATTCTGGAATTTAATCTTGTAAAAGCTGCCAAATTAATTATCTTAAAATACCCAATAATAATAATAATAATCTGATCTTTTGGTCACACTTTAGATTAACTAAGACTTTTGCCTCAATAAACTGCTGCTTATTAAATTACTGCTTATTAATAGTTAGCAAGGTCATTGTTAAATATAGGTATTGGGTAGGAATTGGTAGGATTAGGGATGTAGAATATGGCATTAATGCTGCTTTATATGTACTAATAAACAGCCAATATCCTAGAAATAGGCATGCTAATAAGCAACTAGGTAACAGTGAGAATTGGACCCTAAACTAAAGTGTTACCGATGTTTCAAAACAGCCTCATTAGATGAAAAAACCAATGCCTGCAAGATTCAAGATTCATGGTGGTTTGCCAGTCTCAATTACACTGTGGGCGCTTCGCCTCTGGAAGAACATTGGTGATAACAAGACCTGTCCAGCTCTCTCTGAAGTCTTTCAGGCCATTAGTGAGATCCGGAGCAAGCCTGGTTCATCACACATGGATCCTGGTGCTTAAGCTAGCACCATCATTAATATCAGACCTGAGCTGATTGCTTTCTAGCCTTTGCAGGACCATGTTAATATATGCCATCTCACAGTTAGCCACAGAGATAGAAGAAGTGTCTCCAACACAACCTTTAGCATGGGTTAACAGGAAGGAAGTGAGATGTGCACCTGGAGTGCGTGAGAGTGTATCCATGCAGCTAATGTGAAGAATCAATCAGGAACATGGCCGTCTCTAAAGCCAAAGCCACCCGCTCTGAGGAGACACTGTCAGGAGCTGCTGTTCTTGGATCTGCCTTGTTTGAACTGACTGCTATAGAAATGACAGATATCGCCACAGGGTAATTTTTCAAAATGAGCACAAACCACATTATATCTCAACATCCGCCAATACATCATATTGATGCACTCTCTGAAACAATCTCTTTGCCACGTACTGGTACAAGTTACAGCTCCACGTCTTATAAAACACCCCATTTTAAAAGTACATGGCCTACTTTTTCTACTTTTCTACTCAGACATATTCTATGATGCTGATGCAATGACTAGCATCAGATCTATGACTTGCAACCAGAGTTCAAGTCACAGAGACGCACACGCTTTGAATACCACGATGCAGCAGCAAGCCGCGAGCCAATGGAGCACTGAAGGACTTCAAAATCAATCCCAGCGATCCGGAGTGATGTCACTAGACACTGTGCTTTCACAGCAGAACAAAGCCAGCGCCGTATTTATGTGGCCCTTTATTTGTGAGCCATGCAGAAATATTGATGGCCATGAGTGGAAATTAGCTCTGTCGTCAAAACAGAATTCTGCCAACAATTGTCAAAGTTTATGAAAGCGCATGAAGCAAGTAAAAATAGACAATGACAGGATACCAAATTGTCAGATTGGAAACAAATCCGTTTTTGTCTGAGCAAAAACACTCCTTTAGAATGCTCTTACGAAGTGCAATGATGAGACGGCATTACCAAGGCACTTTGATGTATCGCTTTCAATAAAAAAGTATCAAAAATATTGTTGCATTAAATAGTACTCCAAAATACTTCCAAGAACACAATGGTATGATCATGGTCTTAAAAAAAAAAACATGGTGCCAAATTACTCTCTCATTATTCAAAGTGCAAACAGGGACAAGAGCTAAGAGGTGGTTACAAATACATAGCCCAGCATAAAATAGGTTTGATATTGGGAGACAGGCTATTGGATGTAGCATGCATCAGGGAGCTCACGTTTTACCTTCGAATTCGCAATCGCAGGCCTACTTTGTGTATTGTGAGTGGCGGTGCTGAGCACACATTGCACAAGATGAGACATTTATCAGATGTTTGGGCTCTGTTGCACAACGAATCCTCCGCCATGGTCTTGTCAGTCATCTTGCCTTACTCTCGTCAAGTGATCAGTGAACTGTGATTCCTACTGCACTGTGTGCGACACTACAGCTCGTGCTGGATGAGCAGAGTTTACATCAGTTTACAATTGAAACAAGCGTTATCTAGCTGAATTAAATGGTTTTTATTTCTATAAAAAAGCAAAACGACAGTATGTACGACAATGTAATGTAAACGTAGCGGTTTGGCATATTCTATGCTAATTTCACCCTCACGCTTCATCATGGCAATGATACCATGACAGCATTTCACCTCGACGAGAAATCTCATCACATTTTAATCTCGTCACACCCCTATGACTTATAGTACCATAGTATATTTCAAAATACCATACCAGTACTACCATATATTAGCATCACTGTACCATGGTACCATCACAGTACTTGTACAGGATGGTATTTACAGGGTACTTCATAGAATACCATGATACTACCATGGTGCTTGTAAAAACATATACCTGAAAGTGCACTGGAAAAACAATATCCTCACTCATCTCTTATATAGTCTTCGTCAGTCAAGATTTCCCAAGTCTCCTTGTTTAAGTACATCTCCTGTATCTAACAGAAAAAACAAAATTAGGTTGTGTTAGACAGGCCTGCGAGACATTTTGTATTTGTATATTGCATTTTGGATTCTTCAATTCAGAATCTGCATCCAAGTGATTGGGAAACAGCAAAAGGAATCAGGAATGGAACGGCAAACAATAGCGTTTGATCAGGCGGTATGCATGGGGACTTTGACTGGCCATCAGATTCAATCATCTTCAGCTATTGCAGACATTTTCATTTGCACACTTCAGTTGACAGCATAAAATACCCTTTCTTGTATTCTCTGCACCATGCGGCAGTAATAGCATCTTCATCACAATCTAAATGGCAAGCACAGGCATGATGGACTGTGCTTCTCTGATAGTTTTGTGTATAGGCATGCAACCTGATTCCTTCTGAATTCCCACTCATAGATAAAATGTACCTTTTATTTGTATCATGATAAAGCAGTAAATCACATTAATCTGCATACTGGTGACTCCACCCATGCCACCATATCCACTCTCCATGATTTTCCTAATGCTGGTCTATGAGGTCAAACACACTCTTTAGGAGAGAGGCAAGAGAACGACAGATTACACAAATTAAACATCCAGAGAATGATGAAGATGCAGACTTTGCACAGCACTCTGCACCTAGTGAATTTGCTTACTTCATGATGCTTCCCAGAAGCTAAACAAACTTGTGCATAAACCTATTACAGTGCTAACCTTAGACCCTCTGTGAGCCTGTGATAATCCTCCCAGTGCACCAAACATGAGGATTTTGAAAGAATATCAACCCTGTTCTGCTGCAATGGCAGCAAATCAATCGAAATCTTATTTTGAACAAGCACTACATTATTTTTCTTCCCTAAGGGAATTATTTGTTGAGGCTAGCCGTTAGCAAAACAACCCGGCGCTGCTGCTGTTTTGTACCTAAATAGAATTGAACAAGGTAGTGAGGGTAATCAATTGAATTGAGCTATATTTCATGCAATATGTCATGCTAAATTAGCCCTGTAATCAATAGCCATGCTAGATAATTATACATCCCGGCATGGACCATATAAGTAATTTAGCAATCCATTACTTAATTCAGTGCAAAAATAACTCAATATCTAGATGCTGGAGCTTGCATCTTGTAGGCGAATAGCCATCGTTTTTGCACTAACCATGAAAACACTGAAAGGTATTGTTTAGAAACAACAGTAAAGGCTATGCTAATGCTAAATATTAATATCTGCCACAAGTTTAGATGAATTCCGACCTCTACCAACAGCATATCACACCCTAAACAAGTCAAGCGACAATCCTCCATTTCGCTGTTGCTCCGTTGATTGACTAAAATTATGCGCATCTCAGTGGGCCAATCGGACAGTGCCAGAACCAGGGCAGTCCAACACTGGCAGATGGACAAATGAGTGGTCAGGTGCCTTCAGTAGGCTCTTTGAGTGATGATGATGATGAGCCTGTGTTTGGCAGGTCACTCGCACAGATGGTGAGAGCCTCGCCTTCCCGCTGCTTCCCAGTCGGCTTTACTTTTTCATTCGACGCCTGACATCAGTATCATGTCTAAGCGAATTGGCTGTTCATGCGGAAGAAGTCGTCAGAGTAGTTTAGAGAAACATCGCTTGTACACACCTGCTCCCCACAGAGAGAGCTAAGTTTAGGAGGGAACAGTGAAGTAGCAACTTCTTAGCTAACAAAACATGCAGTAACACAACATATCTTACCAGCTTGCCACATGTCGCACAGTATGTCTTATAAAAGAAACAGAATGTTCATTTTAAATTTCACTTATTGACTACGTGCTGGAAACAGTGACAGTGTTAGCTTATACACACATAAACAACCTCTCTATTCCCTCCATCCTAAACTGGAGTTCAAGTCGACAGATGACTAAATGACATTATTCTCCACTGAATAGATGCTCCATCTTGCTCGCATAATGACAGAGGAGCGAGGTCATTGTGCGCATCTTTGGTATGCATCAAATACAGTTCGGTGGGAATGGAGCTGCCTATGACTGGAATAGCAAATGACCTTTGTTGTATTGATTCTGGCGTGGGCTACACAAGGCTGTCAGGCCATCTCAGAAGCACTGCGGCCCTGTAGGAGAACGAATGAAGCTGTGAGCTGCTAACTGAACACTCTGCACCATAGAGTTTTGTTGGGAACAGCTTTTAAAGGTGCAATAAAGACTTTTATGCACATTTTTACGGCATCAATTAAGCTTACGGCCCCTGTGCAATGCTCTGTATTGGCATGTTTAACAGAATTATAAATTTATCCTTTACTATGCAAATGTTGAACCTTCAGTTGATGGTCTCCAGGAAACAGATGACATCAGTTATTCCTCTACTTTTCAAAGTTTGGGAGAAAACTTTCATCTGTGAAATGACTCCAGGCGTGGAAAAGTCAATGAAATTAGTCATGGAAACCAGTGTACATTTGTTTTAGTTATATTTATCTCTAAAACATTTCATTGCCTAGAAATTGCTCTTTTTGGGTGCTTCTTTTAATAAAATATCCAAAATGGTTGGAAAACTCAAGCTACACTGAACACAAACTTTAACATATATGCTTCTAGATACTCTAGTTTAATTTCATTCATTATTGCATTCATAGTTAGATCTCAGTAAATATGTTTATAGCTAGCTACCAAATAACAACACATGCAGTATAAAATGGCACAGATACTTGAAGGTAACTATAGAGACTCTTGGGTACAATCAAATCAATGCTTTGCACAAGCTGTGCTAACACTGTGGTTTCATTTAACAGAAGATAACAAAAGTACCGAGGTATAGAAGCAGTGCTTGGAGCAGGTGACTTGTTCTGGTATATCTCAAATGCTCTTATAGACCACAGGAAGAAAATAAATGGCACAAACCTGCCTCGGACACTATGGAAACGTAAAAACAAGGCTAATCACTTTATTGTTTACTAAACTTTGCGACCACGCTTGGAACAAAAAGAATGAGAAAGCAGCAAATTAAACCTCTGTCTGAACAAAGCCGTCTTCTTTCGTGAATATAATATTGATCTTTTGACCGACAGCGCAAAAGACTTGCTCGAAGCTTTAAACACCCCCTCCCCATTTTCAGTGCAGTCAAGACTTGTGATTTCACCACCAACAAATCCAATAAGGTTCAACCTATTTATACACAAGCAGTCCTACAAATCAATTTGGTTTGGGATACAGCATGAGCGTGGTGAAACTCTACAAGGATCAATAGCACAATAACACACCTGGAAGGAGCCCAGGAGTGACACAAAAGCAACATCTGAACACCAGCTTGTTTATGCCGTCCAAAGAGATCAGTTGTCAAAAGCCTGTAGACGGATTACAAAGGAAAACTGCTGAGAACAATGAGGAACAAACGGCAAATGTGAAGGCAATGGTAAACACGTCTTCCACCTGAAAGACAGTCGGTCCTGGGTGTAGTCGTTTATTTACATCCCTGCAAACACAAAACACAAGAATTCAAGGTGGACTCTTGACAGATTGCATGCATTATTTGCGATTCATAAATTAAAGATTTGCGTCTTTGTTGCTGCTCGTCTTGGCTGAGGCCCCAATCTTATTCAACAGAGAGGTGTTGAAGAAACAGTGGGTGTGGGATGAGACATTGTTTGGGCACACGTGTGACGGGAAGCAGCACATAAGCGCAAGTGAAATGGTTTAGTCAAAACACAAACGTGTCTCTGCATGACCTAATAATTCAAAGAGAAATGCAATGGAAGTGTCCTTTGAAAGTAGAAAGTAACCCATTTGAAATTCTTTTTCTTCTGCTGTCTGAGCGTAAAAGTTTTGGTGGGGGAGAAAAAAAAATCACATATTTATGAATGCAAATGTATATTTTTGGAGTGCCCTGCATTGGGCATGGATCTCGCTTGTGTTTGTTCATAATCTGCTTTGCTTCTGTACAAACAAGCTGTCTCAATGAAGCGAACCGTATTGATCTTCCTTGTTTCTTTTCATTCCCTTGTTCCCATGAGCCTTCAAAAGAGTGCACGATGTTCCATGCGGTGCTAATGAATGGGGCTATACCTGCATGTTCCTCTGCCCTGTGTCTCTTCGTGACCAGGGGGTGTTCCTTTAGGCTGAGAACGTCTTGTTGTCTCGCGCTTATCTTCCCCTGGCACTCGCCATCACGTGGGGACAAACCTTTCATCCGTTGTCTCACTCTGACAATGCGGCCATGCGCATCAACAACCAAAACCTTGAGTCTCTGACTGTCCTCTACCTTATAATAATCTTGTTATCCTTTATCATCACTTACAGGCTATACGGATGGCAAAGTTTGGCCTTCGGAGATATCAAACACATGGTTACGTCAAACCGAGAGAGGTTTGCCTCCTGCGAGCAGTAGCCAGATACAACTTTCATCATTTCTTTCTTGCAAAACTACTATGGTAATACGAAGGGTATCGGAATAGCTAAAGGAGCTGATCAAAGGCAAAACCTATCAGGAGCCATTTACTTCAGTGCACAGAAACTCATCATATTCACTGCACATTATACCGAGTTAAAAGATCCATGTGTACTACAGCCAGTCACGTTGTTCAACACCCTAAAGCAAAATGGCTGCTACACATCAGCAAGGCCACGTGCCCAGTTTCATATCTCAGAATCAACCTGACAGGAATGCCTGAGTAACGCTGCTCTCGGTCGAAGTACAAGCACATCATCCAGGTCTGCTTTGGCCCTCAGGCATTGCAAGATGATCTGCTTTCCACATCAGAGCGAAGCGCATTTCGTTTTTCATCTCTGTTCATCTTTATGCAGAAACACGTGGTCAGTGCGCATTGGTTTTTATTAATTCAGTCAAGCTAAAAATCAAGCCAATTGTGCTTGCATCAGGCCCTTTTATTTAAACGCGTGCACAGATTTGTGTAGAAAATGTATTTAGAGCGGGTGTCAGAAGTCAACATTTAATCAGTAAAGAAGCTGGACAAAGTGTATTTATTAATATTCAGATTTCCTGTGCTGTTAACTCACTGATGGGGCTGGTAAACACATTGCCGTAATTGCATAGATCTGTCCTTCAAACATACAAACCATTATCTGGGCAAATCAGAGATGCATCAGACTTCCTCTTGGATACTCCTCGCCTGTCTGAAACACACAACAATACACACACACACACACACACACACACACACACACACACACACACACACACACACACACACACACACAATTCTAAGCAGAGAAAAGGAAATTGCTATTGATCCATCTTTTCTGAAACACTGCCACATTATACTCATGATATGTAGCCTTCGGTCGTCAATAATGCATTCATGTGGAGATCAAATATGTGGCTGTTAAAATTCAGCAGTGTTCAATGTATATGCATGTAAGCTGAATTCTGTTGAGCAGTTCAGCCTCTTAAAAAAAATAATGTGAGACAGAAAAGACAGTGAGGAAGAAAGAGCCAAATCTGCATTATTATACACTGCCAGCAGCCACTGCTGAGCTCTGTCTGGGTTATAAGCAGATCTCCCAGTCAATTATGGGTGATAGAGAATGACAGAAGCACATTTCTCCATATGGCTATCATGGCATGACTGTACACATTGTCTCTCACTATTACACATGTGTGTGTTTACCTAGAGTAAGTAATGCCATGTCTTAAAATAAAGAAATTATATTTGCATATTATTAATTGACATTTTCATGACAATTAAGCAAATTGTCATTATTGTAGTGAAAAAAGAAGGCTCCACTTTATAGCCTAAACGTCTTTAACTACTGTCTTATCATTTGAAATGCACTGACTGCAGCTAAATTCAGTTGTCAGTTCACCTTTTAGTTCTTAATCCTGTTCTGTACACACACAGTTCAGGGTCAATTTACTGGAGTGACAACTGCATTTACAACATTTATGGCAAAATGGCAAATGGCGCCGCTGTGTTTGGTCGCCGTTTAGGTCGCTCCGCGAAGACTGTGCTTTTATTTACTATTTTACTTTCTTTTACTCTCAGTTTTTACAAACTTATCATCTGCATTGATCTACTACGACAGCAAAACTCTTTTGGACATTGGTTACCTCTACACTGGACTGTTTCAGGACACTTTCGCCGATCCTCTGTGGCCATCTGAGATTCTTCGCAACGCCGAGTTGAACAATGGACAGAGCCAGCGGCGTAGAACAAAGAAACACCGTGGGAAACGCGCTGGTATCCGAAACAGACTGAGGAAAAGGGCATTCAGACCTCCTCTCCCGAGCATTCTTCTAGCAAATGTTCAATCCTTGGAGAATAAGATGGACGATCTTAGAGCCAGGATAAGTTTTCAACGGGACATGAGAGACTGTAACATCTATTGTTTGTCCGAAACATGGCTCACGCCCGCGGTCCCGGACACAGCTGTGACGCCGTCGGAGAACTTCTCTGTTTTTCGGATGGACAGAACAGCCGAGGCCGGTAAATCCAAAGGCGGTGGAGTGTGTTTCATGATCAACAAGAAATGGTGCGATCCCAGGAACATCACCATTCTCTCGCGGTCCTGCTCGCCTCATCTGGAACATTTAACAATCATTTGCCGCCCATTCTATCTGCCGAGGGAGTTTTCTGCGGTTGTCGCGACCGCCGTTTACATTCCACCGCAGGCAGACACAGCGCTGGCTTTATCTGGCCTTCATGATGTTGCCAGCGGCGTCATAAACCAACATCCCGACGCGGCATTCATTGTCGCGGGCGATTTTAACAAAGCAAACCTAAAGAAAGTCCTGCCAAACTTTCATCAGCACGTCTCCTGCCCCACACGAGGAGCAAACACACTGGATCACTGCTACTCTCCGTTTAGAACGCCTATAAAGCGCGGTCACTTCCAGCGTTGGCAAATCGGATCATGCCGCCATTTTCCTCACTCCCGAATACAAACAAAAGCTCCTCCAGGAACCCCCGGTGAGGCGGGAAGTTAAGCGCTGGTCACCCCACTCAGAGACCGCGCTTCAGGCAGCTCTGGAGGATGTAGACTGGGACATGTTCCGGGCGAGTTCAGCCGACGTAAGCGAGTTCACAGACGTGGCGCTTTGCTTCATCAACACGCTTACAGAGCAAGCCACGCAAACAATAACAATAACGTCCTTCTCAAATCAGAAACCGTGGGTGGACAATTCAATCCGCTGCAGGCAGTGAACGCATGCGCACTGCTGCTTACAACGCCGGTCTCCATTCAGGGAATATGAATGAATACAGATCGTCCTGCTATGCTCTCAGACGAGCAGTTAAAGCCGCAAAACTCGTTTATAAAGACCGAGTGGAGTCTCATTTCCAACTCAACGACTCGCGGCGCATGTGGCAAGGTCTGAGGTCCATCTGCTCCTTTGGATCTAAATCCTCTGCAGAGGCAAGCGTTGATCCGTTGCTCGTGAACAAGTTAAACTCTTTCTATGCTCGCTTTGACTGTAACCGCTGGCAACGCGACTCCGCCAAGTGGCGCGTTAGAGAAATTACTCAGAGCAGCAACAATCACGTGATCTCTGTCTCGGAGGATGAAGTTCGGAGAGCACTCAAGCGTGTGGGCGCCAGAAAGCTGCCGGGCCGGATGGTATTTCAGGTCGTGTTCTGCGGTCCTGTGCTGATCAGCTCGCCGGGTTGTTTACATCTATCTTTAATGAGTCCCTCGCTACATCTGTGGTCCCCACCTCCTTCAAAAAATCCACCATCATCCCTGTCCCTAAGAACAGTAAACCCTCTTGCCTAAATGACTATCGTCCAGTGGCTCTCACGTCTATAGTCATGAAGGTCTTTGAGAGACTCCACCATTTGCACCATTTGCGCCTTCATTCCTGACACTTTGGACCCTCTTCAGTTTGCCTATCGTCCCAATAGATCGACTGAAGATGCCATCTCTCATGTCCTCCACTCCTCCCTCACTCACATCGACAGCAAAAGTGGGAACTACGTAAGACTGCTATTTATTGACTATAGCTCAGCCTTTAACACCATAGTTCCCACCAAGCTAACCTCCAAACTCCTGGATCTCGGCCTGAATCCTTCTCTCTGCCACTGGATTGAGGACTTCCTCACTGGCAGGCCTCAGGTGGTGAGAATAGGCCAGTCCACCTCCACCTCCATCACCCTGAGTGTGGGAGCTCCACAGGGCTGTGTCCTGAGCCCCCTGCTCTACTCTCTCTACACGCATGACTGTTTGTCCACACACAGCTCCACCTCTATCATCAAATTTGCTGATGATACTGTTGTCCTGGGCCTCATTTCCAACAACAATGAGAGCGGCATACTTGGACGAGGTGGAGCATCTAACATCATGGTGCCAGGACAACTGTCTCTCTCTGAATGTTGGCAAGACCAAAGAAATGATTGTGGACTTCAGGAAGAGACAGCAACGGACATACTCCCCCTCATGATCAGCGGGTCACCAGTAGAGAGAGTGAGCAGCTTCAAGTACCTGGGAGTAAACATCTCCGAGGACCTGACCTGGACTGCTCACATTCAGACACAGGTGAAAAAGCCAGGCAAAGACTGTACCACCTGCGCCAGCTGAGGAAATTCAGGGTTTCACCAGCTATCCTGAAAACTTTCTATTTAGGGGCGATAGAAAGTGTTTTAACTCAGTGCATCACAGCGTGGTATGGGAACAGCACCAGTCATGACCGCAAAGCCCTGCAAAGAGTAGTGCGCTTATCCGAGCGTATCTCAGGGTCAGCTCTCCCGTCTCTGCAGGACGTCTACACCAAACGCTGCAAAGGTAGAGCTACCAAGATCATCAAGGACTCTAATCACCCTGCAAACCCTCATTTCACGCTGCTACCATCTGGTAAGCGCTTCCGAAGCCTGATGGCCAAAACTGAGAGACTCAGGAGGAGCTTCTTCCCCAGGCCATCAGACTCCTGAACTTAACATCACGTGACTTCACGTCAGGATAAACATCGATACACTGACATTGCACTGCACTTTCTGTTCTCGTTGTTACTGTGTAACAACCTGTCATAAACCTGTTTGCACATTATACTCTTATACATTTGTTAACCACATATTTATAAGTCTACAGTTTACTCACTGCACAGTCTACTTCAATTATTTTATTCCACTTTATCCTTATTTGTTACCTTTTTTTTTTTTCTTGACTTGATTATTTATAATTCTACAGATATAGAGATTATATATATATATATATAGATAGTACTTTTTTATATCCTATTTCTATTATAATTTCTTCCTTGTGTTTTTAACTGTGAATTTGCACTGTCCATGGAGCGGACCTGTTTACATTTCACTGCCGGTTGTATATTCTGTATATAACTGTGTATGTGACAAATAAAACTCTTGAATCTTGAATCTTGAATCTATATGCAGTGTGTACGGAAGCAAACTGAACAACTAGTTGTTGGTGATGCATTTTAACTTGCATCAGAAATGTTTCTCACTTCTTAATGTGCAGTGCATGAAACCAAAGCGGTACGAGACTTGACTCATTCGTGTTGCCAGATCTTGCTAGAAAAACAGAAAACAAGAACAAGGCCATAATAAACCGAAATAAATCCAAATGCTATATGCTGAAAATAAGACCAAAATATCACGACCCGCACCTGCTCACTTTAATAACTCCATAACTCAATCGTCGATCATTGATACTATATTGCCAAACATATTGGGTATCCTCACTACTTAAATTGTCAACTATTAGTGGTATTTTTAACAAAGTGGAAGCAACTGGGAACAACAGCAACTCAGTCACGAAGTGGTAGGCCACGTAAAATCACAAAGCAGCGCATGCTGAGGCTCACAGTGCGCAGAAGTCGTCAACTTTCTGCAGAGTCAGTAGCTACAGACCTCCAAACTTTGTGTGGCCTTCAGATTAGCTCAAGAACAGTGTGTAGAGAGCTTCATGGAATGGGTTTGCATGGCCGAGCAGCTGCAACCAAGCCTTATATCACCAAGTGCAATGCAAAGTGTTGGATGCAGTGATCTAAATCATGCTGCCACTGGACTCTAGAGCAGTGGAGACGTGTTCTCTGGAGTGACCAATCACGCTTCTGTCTGGCAATCTGATGGACGAGTCTGGGTTTGCCGGTTGCCAGGAGAACAGTACTTGCCTGACTGCATTGTGCCAAGTGTAAAGTTTGGTGCGGGGGTTGGGGGGTGGGGTTGTTTTTCAGGAGTTGGGCTTGGCCTCTTAATGCTTCAGCATACCAAGACATTTTGGACAATTTCATGCTCCCAACTTTGTGGGAACAGTTTGGTGATGGCCCCTTCCTGTTCCAACATGACTGCACACCAGTTTCAAGTTTATTTGTCATTACACATGTACAAGTACAGTATAACGAAATGAAGGTCCAAAGGTCCCGTCCGGGCAGGTGGGTTCTCCCGGGGCACCCTTCCTTTGTGAGAAAATCCTATCGATCGCGCTGATTGACCAGTTAATCAATTCCATTTCAGTATTTTCAGGAGTCCAGCAAGCAGCGGGTCAGAGAGAAAAAGAAAGACAGAATAACAAAGCGCCAGAGCACAGCGGGAGCAGAGTGAAAACACGTCTGCACTGAATGAAGGACAGAGTCAAGAGTGCACCAGTGCACAAAGCAAGGTCCATAAAGACATGGATGAGCGAGTTTGGTGTGGAGGAACTTGACTGGCCTGCACAGAGTCCTGACCTTAACCTGATAGAACACCTTTGGGATGAATTAGAGCAGAGACTGTGAGCCAGGCCTTCTCATCCAACATCAGTGCCTGACCTTACAAATGCCCTTCTAGAAGAATGATCAAAAATTCCCATAAACACACTCCTAAACCTTGTGGAAAAACTTCCCAGAAGAGTTGAACCTTATAGCTGCAAAGGGTGGGCCAACTCCATATTAAACCCTACGGATTAAGAATGGGATGTTATTAAAGTTCATGAGCATGTGAAGACAGGTGTCCCAAAACTTTTGCCAATATAGTGTATGTAGTTACCAAAAAAAAACAAAAAAAAACTATATATATATACATATATATTTGATTGATATGGATGATATGAATAATGGCTATTTCTAGACTGTTTTAAAGAGATTCAGTCATATAGAAATTCATATTTATACATTCGTTTAAGATGCTAACCCCGACTCAGTGTTTTTTTTATGTAACCATATATCACCGCCTACATTTTATCTGTGAGGCATGACTGATGTGCATGAAAGCTTCCTAAGAGCCAGTGAGGGAGAGATGACACAGATACTCTAGAGCAGGTCACAGGGGCTGATAAACCTCAGCTGTGGGGAAGCGCTGGGCTCATGTGAAGACTGTGGCATAATGGAGAGCCATTCAGATCAAAGGTGACAGGACTCAGCAGTAAGAGCGGAGGGGGGCTGTATAGCCGTCCTCAAAATAAAGCACTTCCTTTGAGTAATGGGAGGTCAGGTCTGTCTGAAAACTGAACGCATACAACCACAAACAGGCATCAACATTCAGGTAAACAGAGGATTTGAGGTTATATCAGTGTTTTATTTATTTTTGTATTTTTATTTTTTTACATTCAATCTTTAGGACTGGAAATGGTTAAACAAAATGTTATTTAAATTTAATTTCGAATCATATCTGTATACTAATTAGTTTTAGCTCTTAGTGATAAAGTATAAAAAACTCCAAGGCAGCATGGAACTTTTATGGCTTATGAATATTAATTAGGCAGTATCTAAGAAGATTACATATCAGTGTCAGGGCAAGCTAATTAGTATTCATGGAGTGCACAGTATTTACCATATAGTCATGTCACGACCCAAATATCTTTGCCCCTCTGTTGCGCCCAGCACCGCTGACTATGCTGCATATCTACATTGGTTGCTATTATAGTAATAACATCAGCATCACCACAATGCCAAATAACATTATTGTTCAATAACAGCAGTCATCAAGGAAAGAGGAAAACATTTTTACCTCTTTTATTTTTATCATTATGTGACGTCCATCATTTTTCCATACCACTGAACTCACGGGACCAACTCTGGTTTTCCAATCACCTAGAAAAATGGTTCAGATCAAGTTAGTTATAATCTGATTTTATGAAATATTTTTGTTCAGACTACAAAAAAACTGATTTGAGTGTAATACCTAAAGTAAAAAAAAAAAAAAAATACAGCTTTTTGCTAGGTTTTTGTGAGTATGCAATAAGTGAGCAAATTCTTTACTTCATTTTCACACATATTTATCTGAACAAACTGTGCCACGTGTGAAATGTAGTGAATGTATTAAAGTCTAAGGAGTCTCATTACACTTAAAGAATGCTTACAGGTCAAATTCAGCTCATGCCTCTAAGTCAGGCGCCTGAATACCTGTCCTCCACGTTTGTATTCGAAATTACCACATTATGCAATTTTATGCTCCATAATCAACTCCTCGGGGAGGGTTTTATTCGGTGGCATCGGCTTCTTTTCCTTTCCCAATACTTCCTCTATTTTCCTCTCTTCACTGTCCTGCCATAGAGGTGATGGAACTGCAGGAGAGATCTGTAGTAATTTGATTCTGTCCGGTTTTGATCACTGATTGCTATGTGATTTTACCATTTTTTTTTCTTTCTTTTTGTCAGAGCCTTTCTCCCAGAAGAGAGATTCATTCCTCAAAAAATAATTTCACAGTTGTCTCACAAATCAAAGAGGCTCTCCTATACATTCGGGGAAATCACTCTCGGAAGACAGGCGATTTTACATCTTCCTGTTCCTAGATTGGAAAATAAAATCTTGCGAGATTGGTAACATCACTGGACATCTTGAATATAAGCTGAAAATTTAACCATTTGTTGCACAGATATTCAGATAACTCTGAGATCATAACACCTTTTAATGTGCCTCGTTTCACATTCTATCACGAGAAACGTTAAACATAAGTCTTACGTTAAAATTTATAAAATTCAAAAGCAAAAATGATGTTTCAAAAAAAGTATTTTTCTATTTAAGTCACTTACAAAGATTGAAAAAATGAAACTATATGTTTGGTAAATACTGTTGTTTATTACTTTTCATAATGGTGCAATTACATTATATTTACAGAGAAAATACAGTATGCAAGTACGTATAAATAAATAAATACAGGGTGTTTTCTGATCTTTGGCACAAGGTTAGGCTCCGACATCACTGCAACCCTAAATAAGGACAAGTGATTTAGATAATGGAAATAAATAAATATTACTGTCGTATGTATATAAAATATATGTATACAAAAACACAACTAGGGCTGTGTGATTAATCGTAATTGATTTCGATTTTGACTGACAGCGATTATGAAAACAAGAGGGAAAATGATTATTGTGCCGCTGCCAATTTGCAGTGCGCTTTCTTTCCTCCCTAAACCTTAACATCCAAATCAGCCAAATAAAGTGAGTGTTGTAAAATGCAAACTAAAACTGGGACCGAGATGGGTCTTATGCATGTTGCCCACTTGGGTCCCACCTAGTGGCAAGTGCAATCCTGCATAAAATCCATCTGGGCAATTAACATAGGGCCATTATGGAACCTAAAGACAATCCTATATCAAAATGTTGGCTGGGGCGGCACATGCCTGATATTAAACAGTATCATTAAAAGCACATTAAGCTGCAAAAGAGACACTGTTCTCTAGGCGGCTTTCTCTGTGCGCGCTCCGAGACGGAGTGGAACACGCATAAGCAAAGTATACTGTGGACTTCGGATTCATGCCTAAACGGTCACATAGACTACACACAGATGTCAAAATGCCTTTTTTTTTGTTTTTGTTTTTTTTGTTGGTAAGTATCCTCGTAAACGCAGTCGAGAAATAAAACGTGTGCGTAACTGTATATTGGCTTGGTGCATTCGGTCTTAAAGTGACAGCATCCTAATATTACTGGTATTCTGCTTGAGACCTGCTGGCACCTATTCACAACGGGCCTAATTCCGGGGTTCCAGCGTCAACAGTTTGATCAAAGTAGATATGCTTCTGCTTATCAGCCGATGTGTGAAAATTTACTACGATTATCTAGTTTCTCTAAGTCAATCAGAATCATTCAACCTGCCGTAATGACATAGCTAGACCTTGAAAAGAGTATAATCTATATTTAATGTATACAGTGAATGCAGTGTTATTTCACATTTGATTACTTTATTCAGTTTCTGTTGTAGGCTATTACTTATCTGAATACCACTGTTAGTACATCTTCCTGAAAAACCTAAAGCACTGTTATTTAACATGTATTTTCGTTGTTTTATTTGTCCATTTTGTTTGTAATTAGTTGATTTGCTCTTATTGTATTGCTGACTGTTTACTTGTCTTCTGTAACTCTTTTACTTAGCTACATTAGTTAGCTCAGGGGTTTTCAAACTTTATGATGCCAAGGACCCCCAAACTTGATGAACCTTTTATGAGGGACCCCTTTCCTAAAATTCATCTATATATTTTTATGTAGTCTATGGAAAAATCATTTAAACTGTTAAATAAATAGTAAGTGTGACATTATAAATGCAACATATTGTTACCAAACTTAAACTGGCTATACTTAATGTTGGATGTATAAACCTGAAGAAGAACATTTTCAATTCAAATTTATTTGTATAAGCAACTTTCACAATAAATGTATGTAAGCAGCTTACGTACTGCGTCAAGAACACTGCCTTACAACCCCAGTGAGCAAGATAGAGGGGACTATAGTAAGAAAAACTCACTAGAAAGATACAAAGCCAACACATACAATCCAGTGGAAAGTTTATATACAACAAGAAAGGAGAGAAACATTTAGAAATGAAACAGGTAGATTGTTCGGTTTTGCCTTGTCTTTTTATTCTGTGAAATTTTCTGGGGACCCCTTAGAACCTTCTGGAGGACCCCTGGGGATCCCCGGACCTCAGTTTGAAAACCCCTGAGTTAACTAGTTTTTGCTGAAGTACTAGCCTATTGATAATTGTGAAATTGTGAAATCTAAATTACTCAGATCATGAAATAAGACTTTGATCATATCGCCCATGAATAATCAATATTAGCAATTTCAATATTAACACAAACAATTGTGATTATGATTTTTGCCATAATCAAGCAGCCCTACACACAACCATAAAAAAAAAAAAAAAAAAAACAGCTACATGGCCCAATCCTTGCACCATTATGTCTCTCAACAGTTGATAACTGAGCTCAACCAGGTTTCAAAACAATCCAAGGATAAACAATCCCGAGGCAGGAGGGCATACAAAGCAAATTGCCCTGAATGAATAATGTAAAGCATGTGTAATCCCAGCCCAGGTAACACGTACAGGCAAAGTCTTGTGTCCTGCCAGCCTGAATTATCATCATGTGGGTCATTGTTCTCTGATGAATCTAGCACTGTTGTCAGAGTAAAGAAGATATCCAGGGGTGGATGCGTGAATATTTGATGTGAGGTTGATCTCAGGATGGGGCTGACTGGTTTGTATTCTGCTGCCGGGCTGAGGAAAGCGAAGTGGAGCGTCTTCGCTCATTTAGGTGGGGGGCAAGGGGGTAGCGAAATGCTCGCAAAATCACCTAATGAGGCATGAAGGCTGGGCGGAATCCTGCAGAGCAATTACCCATTCCCAGGTAGCAACAGCTGCAAGCTGACTTAATGGAGTTGGTGATCCAGTGGCTGAATTATGATGACAGAGTGATTACCATTGCCGTGCCGGGCCACTGTCCACTTTAGGGGCCTCAGGCCTCTTAAAAAAAAGAAAAGAAAGAAAGTTGAATGGAGGAAGGAAGGAAAGTAAAAAGTAAACATATAAACGATACCTGCTGCTTCCCTGAGGTGTTTTGTGCTTTTGCCAATGAAAGGAATAACTATGCTTCATTTGAGCTTTGGCCAAAAAGTAGCAGGTAGTAGACATCCTTTACACCTCATGGTGTGCTTGATGAGCCATGGATGGATTGAGGCTATTAAGGAGGGTTTTAGCCCCTCTGTCTTCCATCTTAGCCCCTGTGAATACGTGATATCTTCACTTTTGCTGAAAACAACAGCAAGCTCATTATCTAAATGCAACCGGTCCTACTCAACCCCCCGAGCAGGATTCGAAACCGTGGTCTCCAGCGTGGGAGGCGGGTGCACTAACAAGGATGCTAAAGACCGCAGCCTCCAGCTTCAGTTGCTAGTGCGCCTCTTGAGGCCTGGGGAGGGAGGTTTACACCCACAGCTCTTATTGGTGGCCTATGTCTGTTACACTCACCCCCTTAAACCTCACTCACATCTTGGTCACGGCACCAAATGTAACCGGTCCTACTCGATCTGCTCCAAGTGGGATTCAAACCAGAGTCTCTGGCGTGGGAGGCGGGCACACTAAAGACCTCACCCGCTAGCATCAGTCATTCTTGAGGCCAAAGGAGTGAGGTTTACATGCACAGCTCTTACTGGCCTATGTCCGTTGCATAAAGAGGTTATTTTGCACCTAATCCTGTCATTAAACAACTTTAATGATGATAATATAACATTTGTTACATTAAGTATTAACCTACATTCTACAGTCTAGTCAGTGGCAGACCTACTCAGAGGTGATAATGTTCAGTACACAGCAATGACAGACATCTGAATTGTATCCATTTAAGTGAAATACAACATAAGATACAGGCAAATATGCCATTACTGACAAATCTACTTAAAAGAAAATTTAAAATCAGCATGAAACTGAAGTTGCGACAGTCTTTTCTTCTCTATTGTGACATATATCGGAGTGAACAGCTTCTCGAACAAGAAAAAGACAAAGTGGGACTTGATTTTGTTCAGCGGGAACTTATTGAATCCATGGATCATTGACGTTTGCTATTGTTGCATTCTCATTTGAGTGCCCTCACACCAGTAAACGTCAGCAGAGAAGAGATGCTGCTGCAATGATGGGATGGGATGGGATGGGATGGGAGGGAGGGAGGGATGGATGGATGGATGGATGGATGGATGGATGGATGGATTGATTGATTGATTGATTGGGATGGATGTATCCCAAACTTTTGAAAAGCAGTGTATGTATCTGGACTAATAACTGAAGTATTGCATGTTTAAAATCCATAAGTTTTTGGGTAACCCATGAAGTACCACCATTTTACCACCTTTTTCACCAGACTTCAGCACACATCTCCATGGGGACTGACCTTGAAACCTGCATCCACAATGTTTCGTGGCAACTGTCGTATGAAAGTTGTAGAAACAAATTCCCCCAGGCCTAGTCCAGTCCAGAGAAAGCAGCTACCACTGAACTAGTCAGGACCATGTGTTCCAGTGCATTTGTAAAAGCATTTGACCTTCCTCTGCCCTGCACTTGTAAAACTGCCAACCTTCATTTAGTATCAGACTAACTCTCCAAAGCCAGGCTACACCAGTCACATTCTGTACAGAAACATTAAAACAGAAACATAGAAGTGCCTAATTTCTCCCCATTAGTGGCACAATTTGAACATTGCTTCAACCAGTGAGTTGGGTTTGTGATGGGTCTAGTGTCTGAAACTTGTTTGACAACCATCATTACTTTTAAACTTCTGTTTTTTTTTTTTTTTTTTTTTTTTTTTTTTTTTTTCTGCTAATGTCACAGAAATGAAACTGTTCATCTTTAGATTGTCACTGTTCGGAAATCTATATGCCATCCACATATCTGCCAATATCCCTAAAGATTTCCATAGGAGAAATCAATAGAGACCATGCATTCTCCTCTCGAGGAGAGAGATATTCCTCCACTTACAGAATTGAGAGGTTACTCAAATGGGCAGAGAAAATTACATAGCATCAGAGCGAAGGGGGCAAAATAGCAAAATAGCATGAAAATGAAAGAAGTGGAATCCCCGAGTGTTTTCACACTCCCACGTTCTACACCAAACTCCCGCAGTCTTGAAAATCTAAATCACCATGCGGAGAACAAGGTGGGAGAGCGAGTTTCTATTTCCGAACTCCACAGAGGTGCCAAGGCGGAGGTAGAGTCAGCTCACAGTTGCACGGATGGAAAGATCTCTTGTGCCGGGCTGACCAGACATGACTGTTACGGTTTTCCTTCCTGATAGGATTTTAAAGCTCTAAAAGCACTGTTATGAAGAAAAAAAATTGGATCAAATCCCGTTTAAGAAAATAGGTCAGAGATCTGCTTTTGCAAACTGTAATCACTGTAGGGCAGGTGGGAAAATTGGCAATGCTGAATAAATCATATCGCAGGTATACGCATGTCCCGTGGGGAGGAATCAGCCTCAGGTATCCGAAGATTTGCGTGCTTGGCGAGGCTTCAAATAAGATTTTCAACCTAAAGCTTCACCTCTATCCCACAAACAGTCCTTGGAGGATGATTCCGAGTGCAAGCAAGATGCATGACCTCTGAAACTTTTCTCTTTAAATCAAACGTGCTAACGTTAACGTGTGGGAAGGTGTGTTAATTACAGTGTTAATGCAAACACTAGAAAGGGGTGGGTGGTATGAAGGAGGTGATAACTCTGGCTATAAAGCTGTCATTGCCACTGTAAAGGTTGACCGTGTGTCCTTGGAGCCCACAGCAAGTGTCTGTGTGTGAGAAAAGGTGCTTGTTTTGCCCCCACCTCTCCGGGAGGTTGAAGGGTAAAAGAAAGCCTCTCAGATCACAGGGCTAGAAGAGATCTGCACTGCCAGGAACGAGTTTAAATAGATTTGTGGGGAAAATTGCACTGAGATTCAGATTTGGGGTTCCAATCATATTACCACAACAACTAAAGGTCATATATCTTTAGATGGATCCATATGAAGGCAAACAAAAACAGGCCACCTGATGCACACAATATCTCATGCAATAAAGGAAATACACATCTTCCGTCTTTCCCGGTTCTGAAGATTGTGGTTAAAACAGAAAGCCGCGTGAGAAAATAGGCTTTGCTAATCCTCCCTGGGAGCGTAGGGCTGTTTGCCACAGATTGCATTCTCGGCACAGTGCACAAGGGCATCATTGGAAGGTCCTAAGGAGACACTGAATAGGCTTCAAAAACATCTGATAACGATAGTGAATCCAGCCAATCAATCGGCTGATGCGCTGCAGTCGTGGGTCAGAGCCAGTGCCGAGGGCTCCCACATAAACGCATGCTTATGACAGCAGAAACGGCAGCTTCGCTCCATGCCGCTCTCCACTACAAAAGACAACTCTAAACAGCTTTGAGGGAAGACCTGACTGATAACAAGAGAAAATAAATTAGCATACTCTGCATAACTTCCCACAGTGGCAAAGAAAACTAGACAAACCCATATGGTGCCCTTTCTGAATCATCAAATGCATAGTATGTTACTATTTCTAGTCTAGAGATTTTAAAGGAATATACCACTAATAAAAATGAAAAATATAAACCAAAAAAAAAAAATTCCAATAGGTTATTTCAACCTGCAAATAATTAGTAGGCTGAATTTAGAACAACAAAAAATCCCCACAAAATCTAAAGAAAAAAATAAGCAATATTTTTATTAATTAATTATTAATTAAGATCTTTAATCTAGTCTATTCCTTGTTTGTTTATATCAAGACATTATTTAAATTATTAAAATAAAATATATAAATATAAAATTAAAAGCTAGTTTTAAAAAATATTAATAATTGAAATGATAAAAAAAAAAAAAAAGAAAGTTAAATAGCATGTAGAAGATGTCACAAATTTAAAAAAATTTGATGGGCCAAAAAAAGGCTTTGTTTTCTTTATAAAATGCATTGATTTGGGAGTGAAGTATGACTCATTTCTTCAAGTGATTCTCCCAGTATTGTGGTAAAAAAAGATGTTACATACAGTGCCGTGACCTTTATCTTCTCCTAGGCCTCACTAGCAACCACATAATTAGCCAAATCCAGCTCGACCCCACACTGTCATGCGGACGACTGTGTTTTCAATGAAAGCGTGATCTGCCAAGATGCTACAGGCAATTTTCAACTTCCTCGATCTGAGAGCCTATTCATGAGGACAGGGAATGTTGAATCAGGAGAAGAAGAAAAAAAGACATTAAAACACACCAGGATATCAAATGGAGAAAAAACTCTCCTGAGCTGGGATAAATTTAAAAAAGCTCCAGCTTCCTGTAGAGTCTCCACTCTCCACCGCACATGCAGTGAAGACGGTGTGAATTCTTCATTCAAACAGGCCACAGAGGAGAAATAAAAGAGACCTCATTCCACAAATCAGAAACGGTTTGAAAAGTCATGTGAGATGAGCGTCGTGAGAGAAGCTTGAGGAGAGAAAACGAACTGTCCTCTTTTTACAATCGATGTTACCTCTGAGACTGAAAACAGAAAAGGCAGCTGATTTGTTCTGAGCAAAAGCCAGCATGAACAAAACCCACACGACAGGTTTGATGGGTAACGTTAATGGCCGAGCAGACAGGACGGACAGCGCTCCATTTCACATCAACTAGGATCAACTAAGCTGCCGTCTCCAGCCAGAGATGGACTAAACAGTTCAAATGAACTAAAGATCAAATCCGATGAAGAGGCTTTGAACCTTAAAAACACTGGTGTGTAACTCATGCAGCACAGCTACATACATAAATGATGCTTCAAATCATGTGGCAATATTAAACAATATTAGATCTACACGATTAATCGTTAAAAGATTGCAATCTCGATCCATCTCAACATGTTTAGGTGTAAATACAGCTTCAAAAATGATCTTTTCAACCATTCAGTATTGCCTTCTCTAATCACAGAAGTACTGAGATAAAAGTTTATATTTCAGATATAAACACTGATGTCTATGGTAGCGATCAAAACTTGGCACTTCAAATAACAATTGTATCGATTACATTGTCAATTAATCATTCATTCAAGAGATTTGTTCAAAAACAGATTAATTCAGTAAGTGAAGTATTTATGAGTGAATCATTGAATCAATCATTCAAACTGATGTTTTAAAAATAATTCATGCAGATTAATTCAACTATTTAAATAGACTGCAGTAATTAATATTTTGTCAGAACCTCTGGTAAATTACATCCTATTTAGTTGTTCATTCAGAATCCAATTGTGATTCTCAATGTATCCAGAATTGTGCAGCTCTACACAATATTAATTCTGTAAGTGATCAAATATCAATAAAATGACAAAACAGGCTAATTATACACACACACACACACAAACACGCGCACACACACACACACACACACACACAAACCTAAAAAAAAAAACACAAATGCAAAATTGTGAAAAGGCATTACTTTATAGAACAATGAAATCTGATTTTTAAAAATGAATTTAATTTTAAGGCTAATTTGCAGTGCTTTGGAATATGGTGACCAGTACCTAATTTATCAAACATTCCAAGACCTGGCAAACACTGTCCGTTTCTCAATATGTGTTCTTGTCTGTACTGTGTTCTTGTGGTTCTCTCATCAGTCGCTGCACAGGTACTGTCCCAATTCACAAGTTCACAATTTCACATCTAGCCAAGTACAGTTAAAATCCCTGGATGTGTTCTTTTATCGAGGAAGCATTGAGAGGTGACTTGTGCGGACTTGAGACATCCCAGAATGCATCTCGCACCAACAAGCAATAGTCAGTGGCGGACGAGAAAACCTGCTTAATTTTAAAAATACTACTGTTATTGTGTCACGAATAGTATTTGTATTTGTTTTTAGGCGAGATAATAGTTGTTTAAAGTTTAAATCTGTTGTTTATTTATAAAGAGAATGCCTATTTGAAAATGAGTTCCAACGATTTCAGAGTTGTAAGATCCAGGCGATCACTGGGCACTCAGCACTCATGTACCCCGCCGAGAACAGCCTTATCTCAGCTAGTCATTCTGACGTTTGCAGCTGGTTCTGATGCCTCTGTACAACATGTTTAATCTACTAAAACAAGCGTTGATCAGTGGCGGCAAATCTGACAAAAATTGTCTGTTGGTCGGCATCTATTTGTGCAGTGTGAACTGGACTTTAGAATTCAGCCATATCACCATAAAACACACATATCACCCTATTACACCAGCTAAATCACCCTAGTAGCAACTCTGAACAGCAACCACCCAGATCACTTTATAGCAACAACCCAAAACACTCTAGCAACCGCCCAGATTACCCTACAAACAACCCAGATCAACCAAGCATCTGCTGTGATCTTCCTAACAATTGCCCAGGTCTCTATAACGACCACCCAGATCACCCTAGAAACAATCCAGAATATGCTAGAAACAACCCATATCATCTTTGCAACCATCCACCCAATAGCAACCAACATACCACCTTAATAACAACTCAGATCACCCAAGCATCCATCATGATCATCCTATGGCCTGGAGCAACCGCACACAAGCAAATCTAGTCTTCGAGACAAAAGTAGCTGTCTTGTGTTGTGTGAATCAAAGGTCAGAGCTCAATACCGAAGACTAGCCAATGAAATGTGTTTGTTGGTCTTTGTGGATGAGGGTTTCTGTTTTTTAATACATTTTATTATCTATTCTAAAGACACTTTAGTGTCTCAAAAGACAGATAATAATTAATAATAAATACATTTTAATTAAATAAATAAAAAAATCAGTAGCAGGCCTTGAAGCAACAGATTTGTTTTTGTGTAATTAGCAATAAAAAAAAAACACTTGAATCAGTTAATTAGCCTTCGAGTGTTTATTGCTACAAGCCCGCTGTACTTCATAATGATTGGCTAAATCTGCAAAATTAATTAGACAATTCTAATAAAATCAATGTTGCATCACAGATCATTAAAAAGCACCATGCCAAATGAGTCAAGAAAAAGATGTAAAAGCTTGCAAGAGGAAAGAGTGAAGTAAACGAATGGCTAGCTCATCTCTTTGACACATTAACTTACTGCTAAATCTGCAGAACAATGTGCAATAAAACCTTACAGGCCAAACAAATGTTGATTTGCAGCACGACTGTTTCTATAGACCTCACATAAGTGAAGACGTCAACGTTCGGCCCCATAGCACATTTCACTAAGGAGTCGCACAGGCTGTCTGATTCAATTTAGTACGGACGCATGTCTCTGTATGCACGGCATGCACTATAATCAATAAAAAAGGAAATGACATAGAAAATAAAAACATGGAATATAAAGCTAGTATGGAGGCTGCTGGGGTAAAACGTGCTGTGGATCCACTATTGCTCAAACAAGACCAGATGAAACTTTAGCAAGTTTTCTAGTGCTCCATTATTAGCTTATACCCCAATTCTGCAATGTTTTAGCACCATCTCACAATCACAGTCTATTCATTATTTGCACCGGGTTACTTTAAACACATCAATAATGCAATCAGGAGCACAGCTGAGAGGCGTTTAAAGCCATGTCCTTTATTCACCTCTCACAATGTAAAAATCACAGGACAAGACACAAGACAAGCCCAGGCCCACGGTCTCTAGCCAATCAGATGTGATTTTGTATAGATGGACAAACAATGCTTATGTCACAAAGCATTATTAGCTCAATTGCTCTGATTGCTCTCTCTTGCTGCTGAACACTGGCAGCGTTACGAGAGACGGCAGCTATCGAGCGCTCAGTTACAGTCTGATCAAAAAAACACGCTCGCTTACACACTCCATCTGCACCATTCTGGGAGTAACTAGAAGGTGCTACTTACTGAACTACATTTCTAAGTGGCGTGAAAGTAGCTCAGCTGTTTTACAAATAACCGTGTAGTAAACAAGCAGCAGTGTAGCGTGATCGCCGTGCTCTCATAAAGTGTAGTGTTATAAATATTATACATTTCATCTGTTCATTTGGTTGATTAATTTCAATGAACCAGTTGAAAATCACAATACACTGATTCATTGGTATCATTAAGTTCTGCTAAAAAGTCCATCATAATGCAGAAAACATTTCATTATTGTTCTTAAAATGAGCCATATAGCTAATGTAACTTGCACTGATGTGAACTGAAAGAGAGAGACAGAAACGTAATATAAGAAATATGAAGTGGCTAAATGTTGCCATTAAAATCAGTGAATATTTGAGTGGTCATTACACAAAAACATTTGACAGCTGAATGTAATAACTGAACAATCATAATCATGTATTCCAGTGAGTAATAATCTAAATTAACCATCACAATACAATGCCTAAAATACAGGTACAGCCAAAAACAAGGGCGATGAAATTATTCAATTATGAATTATCACTTAGTTTGACTGGCTAAAGTTTCAAACTAGTTTCCTCAATATTTTAACTTTATCAATGTCAAATCACTTTTGATAATGTATATTCCCTGATGTTTTCCAGCTGTGTAGAATCACCAATCAATTAATAGCATAACGACTTGTTTGCTTGTGTTATCAGGCCAGTTTGCAGACATAAATTACCCTTATTTCTGGGCATTACTCTGGCATGGCAGCTGGTTTTGTGCTCGGGGTCAGGCTGGTGAATAAAACAGCCTCATTAGGGAACACCTGCGATTACAGCCGCAAGCGACTAATGTGCACAAGGTTTTTGCATTTTGAAAAGAGCTGGCCAGCATTAACAGATACAAAACCAAACCTGCACTTAGATTGGTGTTACCTACGCATGTTGACTTGATAATCTGGTACTTAATTAGCCAGCGCTACCTGCAGCGGCCCTGGCACAACACATTTCCCTGACCATCAACCCTCAGGCTTTGAGCTGAAATACATGGGCAGAGTTCACAAACAGAAGACAGTGAGATCGTCTGGTCTTTGAAAGTTATGTTTTCAGAAAAAAAAACATTTCAGTAACTAGCCTACTACTAAGAGGTAGTGTACAGTATACATGGATGAGACAAAATATTATGACCACCTGCCTAAAAAGCTGTTGGTCCTCTGCATGCCGGCAAAACAACACTGACCTGGCAAGGCATGAACTCTTAAAAAAAAAAAAAAAAAAAACCCTGAAGGTGGCAGATCCTTCTAGTCCTGTAGGTTGTGAGGTATAGCCACTGTAGATCGAACTTGTTGGTCCAGCACATCCCACAGATGCTCAATTGGATTAAGATCTGGGGAATTTGGAGGCCAGGGCAACACCTCAAACTCTTCATCATGTTCCTCAAACCATTGCTGAACAATGTGTGCATGGTGCATTATCCTACTTCCACCAGGGATCACCACTGTTATGAAGTACCTGGTGTACCTGGCCTGCAACAATTTACATCTACATGAATGGCCAGACCAAGGGTGTTCCAGCAGGACATTGCCAAGAGCATCACACTCCCTCCACCGGCTTGTCATCATCCCGGTGACATCACTTACACAGGTAAACTGTGTACACATACACAGCCGTCCATGTGATGTAAAAGAAAATGGCGAACTTCAACCACTGCTCCAAGGTTCAGTTCCGATGCTCACATGCCCATTGTAGGTGCTTTCGGCAGTGGACAGGGGTCATCATAGACACTCTGATTGGTCTGTCCAATGCACTATGTGTTGTGACACACTCCTCCCATAACCATTATAAAAAGGTTCTGTGATTTGTGCCACAGTAGACCTTCTGTTGGCTCAGACCAGACAGGATAGCCTTAATTTCCCTCGTGCATCAATGAGCCTTGCCGTCCAACACCCTGTCACTGGTTTGTGGTTTGTCCCTCCTCTGAACACTGTTGGTAAATTCTCACAACTGCTGACCAGGAGCTACACACAAGCCTTGCCGTTTCAGAGATATTCTGACCCAGTCGCTCAGATCTTTATTCCTGCCCATTTCTCCTGCATCCAACACATTCATGACTACGAGAACTGATTGTTTGCTTACCATCTAATCTACTCAGATCTTAATATGTGGCCTTGTTTGGAGATGACTGCTTTACCTGTGATTCCTCATAATGTTTTGGCTCATCAGTGCACACAGCATATTCCCCAATGTTTAGGGGAGCAAATATGCAAAGCAACATAACATTACTTAGCATGTTTTATTCTGCATCCAGTTATCAAAAAAGTTATTATGCCTACTTTTATTTACTTTCTTTTAATATATAATACATTATACTGTAATGTACAGTAAGAGTATATGCTAGTATTCTATTCCTAAAACATTCCATATACATGAGGGTTCCAACAGATGAAGACACATTAGAAAGAGAAGGGCACATTTGCATCAGATGCCAAGGGATGCAAATATCTCCAGATTTATGAATGATGGTGATGGATTGTTTCAGGCAAACTCTGCAGCGTAAGCATGCACAAAGCTCTAAAGAGTGATACCTGAAGCCTCATATATCACAGCACAGGCAAGTTACCACAGACAAATAAACTCTCTCTGAGAGTTTATCCTTTATCTTAGTCAAATATTTGAGTTCTAAAACATTTGCAGGGGCTAATGTTTTATGACTCAAATATTTGACTATGATAAAGGGTGAATGTGATTTAATAGCTCAAAAAGCATTGTTTTTAAACCTACGGATGTCAGTGCTGGTATTCAGTAAATAAATTTGCACAACACGCTTGCTCCGAATGCTACATTTCCCCTTTGGCATTGTATTCACTTAGGGAATTTTATATTTAGATTTGTCAAACTCAGACCCCTGCGAGAACACAAAAACACATAAACCATCAGGAAAAAACCCCATAGAGAAGCTCCTTGCTGGAAAATCACAGCGTGACAAAAGTGAAAAACAACAGAACTATTGAAGCCTGCCACAAGGTCATAGTAAAACACGTATTAATAATCATTCACCAGCTTACAGCTCCATTTAACTGACTGATGCTTTTTGACAGCGCACAGCGACAGATTCAGTTAGCTTCCCTGAAGTTCAATTAGAATGAAAGTTTAATGCCATAACTTGGGAAGCCTTGACGCTGGGTAAAGCCTGATCCCGATCGATCTGGCAAAACAAGGACACCTACAGCAACCTCATAGAGACCTTTTCAGTCCAATTATTACACAATATTTACTACCACACAGAAGCCCACAGCTCAATGTGGAGAAATTTGACTTAACTCTTCCTATATGAATATTTTCAATATTTTAAATAAATTATATATGTAGGGGAGAGCGGGGCACAACCTAACCTTTGACTTTCTCAGTTTGTGTAAATCCACTTGGGGTTCAGAGTATTAATTTTTTTCCACATTAATTGCACACATAGTACAAATATGTGGTTTTATTTCATTAATACAGTGTATACTTTTTTTCTTGATTTATCCAGAAAGAATGGAAGTGAAATGTGACAACATGCCCCATAGGTGGGGTTCATTGTAACATGTGAGAGGCACAGTGTAACATGACCAAATGACAGCTTAAAATGTTACATTCTGATATAATCATCAAATAAAATAAAATAAAATAAAATATATCCAAGGCAAACTAAAATAGTTTGTCAATAAAATACAATTATTAACTTTTTAAAAATGTTAATCATTAAAAATACACTCATTTTTGAGTTTGACAACAAACACATTGCTAAATACAGTTATAAAGCAGAGTTCAAAACATAATAATTATGAATAATTTCTGAACATTGACTCTCAGTCTTTATTCACCCTTTTCTCATGGTTTCTCAAAAGAATTCATAAAAGTATAGAATATAATAGCGTAGTTCTAATAGGGGCTCACTGTAACGCAGTGTTAGAACACACCCCACCTGCACAACTGGGATTTAACCCCGGCTCGTGTCTTCTGCTGTTAGATCAGCATTAAAGAACCATCTCAGCTGTTAAATAACAGATAGAAGATTACAATAATATCAGACTTGTCTTATTTTAGACAAACAAAAAAACAGAGATGAAAAATAAACTTAAGTAAGAAATTTACTTTTGCTATGGTTAAATAAATGTTCAGCGATATCTTCCAAAGAGTTTTTAATTTTGGTGCAATTTTTTCTCTAAATAATGTTGATATGGCAACATACACAGTTAAATACACAGTTTCGTCATCCTGGCATGTGTGGAAAGTTTTATGTGGCATGTGTGTTACAACTAACCCCGCGTTAGGTTGTGCCCCGCGCTCCCCTATTATATACGTTTTATTATATTTAAATATTTTATACAAACAATAGCCATCAGCTTTATAAATAATGCATACAAACTATAAGTGCATAAATAATACAACATATAGCATCTATGTAGTGCTTAGGTGAACCAGAAACAAACTGAAGAATCAGAGGATCCACAATCAAACATAAACTGTAATCTTCACTTCACAGGAACAGGCAGACAGGCAACAGAAACACACACTTAGCATAACTGTGACTAGGCAAAGACTGAAGGTGAAGGTGCAACTAAAGCAGAGAACAGAAACAAGATGATAAACTAATCACAGCTGAACCAAACTATACTAACTAGTATTGCTAAGGAAACTGACAGAAATCAAAACACAACTGAAAGACCAAAACACAAACGGAAACGTGACCATCTAAAACTGATAATACATTATATATGTGTTATATATGAATGCATCGTAAATAAATATTTTCATAAAATATTATATATTAAATATATTAAAAATGTTATTATATTTAACAGTTTTATATGAAAAATTATGATCAGCTTTATAAATAATGTATAACAATTATACTTCAACAGGCCTCATATGTAGGCAGGTGGGAAACATAGACATACATATTCCAACAAATGCACACATTGGGTTTCCATGTTTTATGGGGACTTTCCAAAGACAATATTTTTTTATACTGTACAAACTGTATATTCCCCCACACACACACACACACACACTGCGGCAGATGGCAGTGACAGGTCCATCCCCTCTCAACGGCTCGGGTCAGGCCGCAGCACCCTCGTCTGGTCTACCTGCACTTGATTTACACCTCAGAATCATGCAATTACCTTCCCCTCCGGAGACCGAGCCTATTTGATTTAGTCTGGGGCAATTAAACTGAGCACTGCGGGGCTGAGAGAATGTAATATGATCAACCCAACGATAATGCCGAGGTCTGCCTCTCCAGCTGATTCACCCGTAACCAAAATTCATTAAACATAGAGAATATTTGGAGAAGTTCATTTAGATTAATTAGTCATGAGCGAGCTGAGTATTTCATACAAGAATCTCCAAACTTAATTCATGCTGGTATTCGTGCAAATTGCAGTGCAATAAGAGTTTGCTTTCTGAGAATTATGTTAACTCTGTCCCAGAAAACTCAAGCAAATATTTACCACAGTAACCACAGATTCAATCAAAATACCACAACTATTATTAAGTTTGCATACATGGGTCAAACTGCATATTAAACCAAATTAGATGCATATTCTTCATAACACTTCTTGTCAATGAAATGTAATTTTGGTAACACTTTATTATGGGGAACGCATATTCACTATTAACTATGATTAATATTACTATGACACTATTAACCTTTTCCTCAAACTCTTAATTCCTGCTTATTAATAGTTAGTAAGGTAGTTGTTAAGTTTCGGTATTGGGTAGGATTAAGGGATGTAGAATATGGTCATGCAGAATAAGGCATTAAACAGCCAATATCCTAGTATTGTGTATGCTAACAACTAGTTAAGAGAAATGAACCCTAAACTAAAATGTTACCGTAATTTGAATGGTTAGATAACTGACTGTAAATCATTAGGGATAAAGTTATATTCTAAATGGCTGTTTGCTTGACTATTTTTTTTAAATATAAATTCAATTATGAAGATATAGGCCTATGTATTATCAAATGTATAAAACAGATAGTATTAGTCCTGGCTTCTGATTGGTCAATATCAATTTACAGCACCATGGCAGATTGTTATTTTTCTTTCTAGCTTATATCAGGTCAGAGATTGTCTAGTTAAAGCATGCAATTGAACAAATTTGCTTATTAAAACAACATTTTAATGAAACATTTTAGTGTATGTCTTTAATATTTTGATGTGGTAAACCTTAAAAACTGTTTGTCAAGACAAACTCGGCCTGAGAAAGCCTGACCAGAAATTTTGAAGTCTGCATGTTTTTAACACATTGCTAACATGTTTGACGAGATGCTAACATGTTTTAACAGGTTCCTAACATATTTTAGCATAATTTAACACTACTAGAATGTTCTATCATGTTGCTAGCATGCTTTACAGAAGAGATCGTCTGGTCTTTGAATGGTTTCGCTCAGTCAATCACAATGAACAAATCAGAAATTAGCATAATACTAAGAGGTAGTGTACAGTATACACGGATGAGCCAAAATATTATGACCACCTGCATAATGGCTCATTTCCACACACTGCTTTCCATACACACTGCTAGCATGTTTAGCAAGCATGTTGCAATTATGATTTAGCATATTGCTAATATGTTTCTAGCATGATTTAGCACATTGCTACCATGATTAGCATGTTTCTTGCATGACTTGCCAGTAAAATGCAATCTGGCACTTGAAGCTGTGCTGTATTGTGATTGTAATCACTCATAAATGTCTTTTTGATAATATTTAATGCATCCTTGTTGAATAAAAGTACCGTAAAAAAACAACAACTTTTGAATGGTAGTGTAAAAGTAAATAAATGTAGTTCCCAGTATTACATTCATGTGTGAACACTTCATGAGAAACAAACAAGCAAAAAAAAAATCTAACAAATATGAATTTAACAGTTAAACTAAATGATTCTGAAAGGGTTTTACACAGTTGGAGTTTTATAGTAGTAATAGTAACTGTTCTGAAGTATTTGGCAGAAACTATGGTTACCATGATGCCATGATTTTTGTTATGGAAATATAACTTTATATAACATCGAAATAAAAACATACATCTCACTAAATTTAAAGCACTCGGCTAGACAGTGGCGTGTCAGTTGTGTGACAGATGTTTGAGTCTTTGATTCGACTCAGAAGGGGAGGAGGAACCATTTGATCTGAGTCACAAGCCAAAGAGCGTCTCCCATGACACAAACATCTATCAACCGCTGTACCTGCTAACCCAAGCCATTATTTACATGCATCGCACACTTCACAAAAAGAAAACTCCTTTAACTAGTCTGAGACAGTTCTATCTTGCATTAAGTGACATTGGAAAAACAAGTCCTGTCCTTTTAGGGGGAGGGGGCAAGGCACTTCTTAAAAAGCAGCATGAGTAATTGAACAAATCCCAGCAGTCTTTACCAAAAGCAGCAAATGTGTGGCTGTACGCCCCAGTCTGCTCCGGGTTGCCTTGGTAACGCGTAAAACCTGGAAGTTGGTAGAAACATCCTAATACTGAATCAAAGTCATGTAGTTACTTGTATGCATTCCCATTTAAATTCAACTAGGAAACTTCTCCAAATTATTAAACACTTTTATGGATTGAGGTGGTGCATCGTAACAAATACACTAATTAAAACAGAGCAAAATGTGTTTCAAGGAAAATAATGAATGTGGGAAGAGAAAAACACGGCAGACAGCGAGTATATATAAAATGCCTTTAGGCTATCGGGCTGAACCTGCTGCAGGTGAAAAATGTGATGCCAAGACAGAAGCTCTGCTTAATTTGAGACTATCACATGTGCTAATTTGTTTTAAATGAAAACCTTCCTTGCCATCGTGTATGTCCAATTAGTACGCCACATCTTCAGGATGAAGCACTTCCTACCGCATTTGCCAAAGCAGACAGCTGAACATTACTCACAAGCTGTCAATTATCTCCTGCTCACGTCTTTCTTAAACGCTCCTTCCCGCGTGCCATTACATTCTAGGAATAGGTGAGAAATTAGCTATCGCTCAACATATTATTATTATTTATTTATTTTTTTACTGTTTTCACAGACTAAAGCCAAGCTGATAAGTTAAAAATGATGCAAGAACATTACAACCCAGATCTGTCTTTAGCAGAAAGCAGAGCCCTTCAAAACCCAGACCAACATTACCAATATTTTTCAAGTGGTGCTCACTGCAAAGCCAAATGACGTCCAGATCCACCTCTCTAGAAGTCATGTCTACTACTCTCGTGTAGTCAGACCTTCGGACTGACGGCAGAAGGTCTGAACTCAATAGCAGCATTCATTGGCCAAGGACCACCCAGAGGCCGTCTGACTGACATGTAAATCAACCGATCACAGTTTGTTTTGTTCCGCATCATGTTTAGGGTTAAAATGTAACATCGATGTCCCTACAATAACAGACCGGTGTGTAAAACTCTTGGAATCTATGCCATAAACTGCTTGCTTCTTCCATAAGGGGGTTTGGCATTACAATGGCTTTGTTTATAGGAGGACCGTTTAAGAACACAACACACACGTCTCCCAGAAATCCTGTAGAATTCAAACAATCAGATAACGACTTCAGATCTCCTGAAGTGTTTCCCATTTTGTGTGCCATATACATATACATTCAGCCAGCTGTCCACGGGTGTGACAGAATATTATTCTGTCATGACAACTCTCAGGAGATTGGTATGGTAACAGAGATTGGCATGGAAATGGATGGTAATCAGACGAGGTTCTGATGCCTGTACTGAACTGTGCTGCGCAACGAGACATTTTTAAGGGTCCTTTTTTTAGGGTCGATTCTTGTGACATAATTTCCTGATTATGGTTCTCTTACATGTCTTTGGTCCGTGTTGCATTCATATTTCATTCAAACCGCACCAGAGTTAATGTGTGAAACGAGACCCATCTTTTCTGGGGCCTCGGTCAGCTTGGTTGTTGCGCACCAGGGTCCGGATGGCATTCACACTTATTCAAATGAACCGCACTATAAGAAAAATCACACCAGGGTTTGTTTTAATAGAACAAACATGCCAAGTGTGAACACACCCTTAGTGACAGAGATTAATGCATTCAAGACCTCAAGACTCTAACAAGTTTTTTAAGTTTTACTTCCATTATATTTTTCAGAGTGAAACAGGATATTGATTTTATAGTTTAACCAATAGAAATCGATCGGCTCATGGAAAGTGGCTGTTACATACCAAAATGGAGCCAGGTGTTTGAAAAATGAGAGGGCTTGATGATGTCACCTGAAGTCATTTCAGGGAGGAAACAAGTTACATTTACAGCAAATTACATTTTGATGAAAGATTACAAAGATGATAATCATGTACAATAAAACGAGGAATGTGCATTATAGTAAATTCATTTTTGATTTCATGTCGACTTTAAATGGTGGAAGGGTCCTGTCTGTTTAGAGCACTTACAACATTGGGAATTTTGAATAATTTCTTCCAGACTGGGTTTGGGAAGATGGATCGTAGTGGGAGAATTCAGAGTATTCTTTTTCCAAAGCTGGCACATGTCACAGCTCAAACAGCAGGAGAATTCAAGAAAATGTGTTTTATAGATGAGTGGGAACAATGCTAGAGAAAAATGAGAATGGATAATCCAAGCTGTATTTTCTTTCTTTCTGTCTTCTTTTTTTCTCTCTCTCTTTTGACAGGAGTGAATTCCCCTTACACATGAAAGACCTCGATTATGAGAGATCAGGATACAACCGGAGTGAAATATGTAAAGCTGAGAATACCTCAACACTGAGTGGATTTCTGTCCCACTGATGGATGAAGTGATCAGAGAGGGGTGTAAGTGAAAGAGAGATGGAGAAAAACTAAATAATCAATGCAAACCTGCTGTATTATGAGTGTACGAATGAACAGATTGCAAAAACAATGGAAATTAAATCTGTTTCTGAGCCTTTTCTTTTCCCCACAAACAAAAATATGAACAGTGTAAAAAAACAAAAAAAAACATTTGATCAGTGTGAGTAGTGTTTTATCTGTGCAAAACTGCCTTGATGCGTATTTATTTGATCCTTATATTTACATTTTTGATGTGCTGTAAACTGGGTCTCTTAAAGGTCCCCAACCCCCCTATTTTTGCTCATGTGGCATTAACATATTTAATAAAAAATAACTTCCCCCTCACTCTTGCAGTGACATCCCTTCTCTTCTCTGATGACATGTTTACTGGCACAAGGGCGGGGAAACCTGTCACTCACATGAGATCGACCAATGGCAAACCACAACCATCCAATCGCTTCCTGATGGACAAAATCAATCCTGCCCTACTTTTTTCTTGTTCAAGAAGCCGTTCACTTGGATATACCTGACAATAGGGAAAGAAAAGAAAATCGCTACTTCCATTTCATGTCGACTTTAACCTTCAATTACCACATTATATAATTCCCTATTCATTTCAGTGCAAAAATGTGTATGGAAGTATATGGGTTTAAAAATGTTCAGTGACAATTTTTTTTTTTTTTTTAAAGCTGTGCATAAAAGCAAGAACAAAATGAAGATTTGCTCGACAGATGCTTTAGATTGTTACTCCTAATTAACTCGATCAACTGACAAAATATGCAAATGCTCTCAGTCATCAAAACAAGAGCCTTGTTTGTCTTTGATAAAGACTGTGAGGTCGTCATATCCATTTATAAAAGACACTACATTTTGGTTTGATAAGTTGCTTGGCAACCGTAAACACTTAGGCTACTGAACTACATTTATTCAAATTATTATTAATTAGTAATAATAATAATAATGGCATAGTTTTCATACTACAGTTGCAGCAGTTAGTTTATTAAAGCAATAAGCCACATGAGGCTATCAGTTACAGTAAACATGGTAAACTTCTGGTAATTTTAACATTACATTTCTTTAATAAACAATCCATCTGTGTATCAGAACGCTGTGTGTTCACTTTTCATTGACGTGAACAAATGGCCAGTGAATAGTGTAGCACAGCCATACTGAACTTAAAGGCATGATTTTGTTGAGTCGGCTCTCTGTATCAGTAATGATGCTGTTGATTAATGAAAAAAAAAAAAATACTGGATGAAACCACATATGAGGTCCACAATAAAGAGCGCCATTTTTCAGGACGCTTAGGGCCTCCCCCATCCAGCATTGTTTAAAGAACATTAGGGTGAATCAAAGCATTAAACTAATTTCCTCTAACACACTCTGGTCCTCAGCAGCTGTGCATCATGGGACGTTTTAATCATCAAATGCTCCCACAAAACCACTTCATCGTCAGTCGGAGGTGGAAAGCAAACATGCCAATTAAATTGTATAGCTGAAAAAAAAACAAAAAACAAAACAAAAATGAGATAGAGTCAGCAGTGTTCGGAGGCAGTGCGTGTAATCCATCACGGAAACATTAATTATGAAGGAGGTTCTCTCAGGACACAGATGGTAATGAAGCGGCTGTCTACGGGCCCCTGGAATCACACGGAGCCTGTTTACACCAGGGGAACCCCAGTACTGAGGACCAACTGTCATCTGCCTGCATTTACTCCACAGACACTCTCATTATACAAGGACACGGTACCGAGAGTAAGCCGCCTTCTGTGACTGTTCTGACACAATAACCGCAATATCATGGCAGTCCTGAAAAAATGACAGGAAGGAGACGTGGAGAAAAAACATGCATGATATTGTCAATTTATTCTTCCGTGTCATTCCAAACCTATTTTGCAATAAACTAAAATCTTTCCCTCACTAAAACCATTAAGCACACAGTCATGTACTGTGTCTTTTTGTCCGATTTTCAAATACTTTTTTTGCTTCAAGACAAAGTGTGCAATGCTGTGATTCACCATGTATCTGGATGATTTGGGTCATGGCTTATAACAATTTAATGAGGAATTTTTAAAATCCTATGAGAAAAATGTATTTAAAAAAATAAATGAAAAAACCCCTCCAGAATCAGTGCTGCTGAAAAATAGAACTAATACATTCTATAAAGTACAACAGTCTAGCCTGGATGCCAGCCGAATTTAGCCCCGCCCACAACATTTGAGTTTGTGAAATTCGGTCTGGACTTTATCCGTTGTGGAGTAACTATGCCCGAACAGGAGCTGTTAAGACCAATCAAATTGTCAGGGCGGGTTTTATACAATGATATACACAGACAGATGATAAACAGTAACATAAGCATTTATGTCACCAAATATGATGATCGTGTTGGTAAGTACTCCGTGTATCCTTAAATTCTTTTACAACACCGACAAAGGTCGTTTACACCATAGACTGTAAAAAAATATGGACGTAGTGTCCGTGACGTCACCCATAGGATTCTGAAGAGCAGTTTTGAAGCGTAAAGTAGCAACGCATCATGCCCGGATAACAGAAAATTGGCAAAGAGTCGGGACGTGGACTTCTGGAGCCTGTCCCTAGAGGCCAGTTGATGAATTACAGTTTAAGTTACTTCCGTATTGGCTTCAACAGAAACTGGGGGAGGTTGCCGCTTTGTTTACGCTCATCTTCTTCTTCTACTTCTTCCAGCGTGCGTGCAGTTGAGTTCTGTTGACAACTATGCATTGCTCCGTTGCTCTGATTCGTTGTAGGGCTATCCATTTAAGGTCTTTCCTGGTTTGGTTGAAACACGCCCCATAATCACAGCCCAGTGGAGCAGAATCAGACTCATATTCTGACTAGAATTGAGTATGATGACGTCAGGCTAACAACAGTCGGGTTGCAGAAGTAAAAACTCCACTCAATCTCTCCATAGGGAAATTGATTTTTGACAAAAAAAACTTATAAACCTTTAAAAACAGACCTACTGAGAGCTATGAGGTTGTTAATCGATGGTATTTGCTTCTATTGCAGCTGTCAGCCTGCATTATTTCAACTTAGTTTTAAAATAATCATGTTTAACAGCAGAATTTGGGGTGAAAATCTACATTACCCATGATGCGGTACATAAATTCCACCAATCAGAGTGTCAAAACAAGCAAAGTGTGCCAAAAGATCTCATTAGCTCGCCCTATATTATCTCCCTATACGCTCTTAAACTACTTCAATATTTGAATACAAATGCATATTTTGCAATCAACTTAAAATATACTGTTTCTATAGATCTAAATCAACAACTTTAACTAAATAGTTTTATATTTCTCCATTGTTTTTAATCCGATTATGTTGTTTGCAATGCTTCATGGGATTGCAGTTCTTTCCCTCACTAAAACCACTAGTACAAAGTCTTGTACCTTTGTCTTTTTGTCCAATTTATGAATACGTTTTTTTGATTCAAAACAAAGTGTGCAATGTTATGATTTACTTTGTAGCTGGTTGGTTTGGTTCATGTCTTATAACACATTAATGAAGACTTTTTGATGAAAAATTATTCTGTTTGGGAACTGGACATGAATGCCCTTTCAAGTCATATTTACTACTGAGAAACTCATTTGGATACCCAAGTTACCGAGTTGGGCGTGCCACACACTTTAAAAATGGAGGTGAATGATTGCTGCTGTGACTGGTAGTCTTTATTAGCTTTTTCCACAACAGCCACATCACCTTCTCTTGTTTTTAAAGTAGTGCATATTTACATATATGAATAACCATTTGAAGCATGTATGTTGTATGATTTATACACAGCGAAAATAGCATGTATTTGACCAAAATAGTAAAGTAGGATGTATGATTGACAACTATACATTTTAGTCAGGATCCATAAGCAATCTTATCTCGAATACATTTAGGCTTTCTTGTGAATGTTCTTTCCAACAACAAAGCTCTTGAACGTGACGAACTCATAATTACGACTACAGAAGTGGGAAGTAGGACATTTCTGATGACGTACATGAAGGCAACATGAATCCCATATGCTCCCAACAGGTCAAGACTCAACTAATGTGGTTAAACCAGGTTACTCTACCTCTCTCAGCATCTGATGTCCCTCAAGACAGTTGAGCACAGGAGAGCTCCGTCCTCCATGGGTCATGCTGCTCTGAGCTGATGATGGGATTGTGGGGTATAAAAGCTATGATCTTTTAAACCCTTATCTCCATAAGCGGCGGCCATTTCGGCTTCCCTTAAACTCACAAGAACCCACTAATCAAAAGCGCACAGAAATAACCACATAAAGCATCCCCCGGGATTTACCAGATGGCCCGCTTTAGCCTTAAAAGGCTGAGTGAAATGCAAGTGCACCTGAGTGCAGCGTTTAAGTAATACACTTGTGAAAAACATAGCATGAAAAATGAGTATGTGACACGTGGAAATAAACAACCTGCCTCCACGCTGGAAGTTTAACGGGTGTCTGGAATACTGGAACGCGCCATGAAATGTGACTGCGGTAATATGGAAGTGTCCTTAAAAACTGAAAAAAAAAAAAATCCCTGAGTGAAATTAATATTATGTAAATGAAGAGAGGTCTCACGTGGAATGGCATTTCATTAATTTTGGTGCTTTGACATAATTGCAAGCTCTAAATGTATGATCGCTCCACAAACGCGGGCCCATGGGGAGTCTGACATTTATTGAGTTTCACCTTTGTGGCAGCGGAGAATGAAAAATTGCTCGCTCGCCAGCAAGAGAGGGAAGAAGTGCCGAAAATAGTACACATAGGAAGCGACCGAATGGAGGAGTCACGCCGTGAGGTTACGCCACCTGAATCAGGGGAGGAGACTACGGATTGGGGGAAGGTTTAATTAGACGGTTGATGTTGATGAAGGAGGAGAGCATGCAAGAAGCTTTACTTGAAGTGTTTGATGTATCAGAGGAGATTTATTTTTCCTCTCAGTATTTGGCTTAGTTAGCGAGGGGAAAGTGGAGCATCTAAGCAAGGAAACTAAAGATTGTTGAAGAGTTCTTGATGTTCATGACTCATTGGTCAGTTTTAGCACTGGACTCGTCGTCATCTTATAACGAGTCACAACAAGCTTCCCTTTATGCGAGTGGACCTTGGAGAGAGGTTTTAACTGCTAACGTATATAACAGCTCTTTACGTATTCAATTTTGATTGGCCACAAGCAGAATATTGCATTGAGAAATTAATTCCTTGAGAGGGGTGAGAGGTATTCTTTAGAATAGAATAGAATAGAATAGAATAGAAATAGATTTTACTTATTAGACAATGTTTTTGAAAGAAGTCTCACAATCACTAAGGCTGCATTTGATCAAGAATACAATAAAAACAGCATTTATTTGAAATATTTATTTTACAAACCCGATTCCAAAAAAGTTGGGATACTGTACAAACTGTGAATAAAAATAGAATACAATGATGTAGAAGTTTCAAATTTCAATATTTTATTCAGAATACAACATAGATGACATATCAAATGTTTAAACTGAGAAAATGTATCATTTTAAGGGGAAAATAAGTTGATTTTAAATTTCATGGCATCAACACATCTCAAAAAAGTCGGGACAAGGCCATGTGTCCCAACACATGTGTCGTCTTTGTGGCTTCTTCCTCTTTATGATGCGCCAAATGTTTTCTATGGGTGAAAGATCTGGACTGCAGGCTGGCCATTTCAGTACCCGGATCCTTCTTCTACGCAGCCATGATGTTGTAATTGATGCAGTATGTGGTCTGGCATTGTCATGTTGGAAAATGCAAGGTCTTCCCTGAAAGAGACGACGTCTGGATGGGAGCATATGTTGTTCTAGAACTTGGATATACCTTTATTGATGGTGCCTTTCCAGGTGTGTAAGCTGCCCATGCCACACGCACTCATGCAACCCCATCCCATCAGAGATGCAGGCTTCTGAACTGAGCGCTGAGAACAACTTGGGTTGTCCTTGTCCTCTTTAATCCGGATGACATGGCGTCCCAGTTTTACAAAAAGAACTTCAAATTTTGATTGGTCTGACCACAGAACAGTTTTCCACTTTGCCACAGTCCATTTTAAATGAGCCTTGGCCCAGAGAAAACGCCTGTGCTTCTGGATCATGTTTAGATATGGCTTCTTTTTTGACCTATAGCGTTTTAGCCGGCAACGGCGAATGGCACAGTGGATTGTGTTCACCGACAATGTTTTCTGGAAGTATTCCTGAGCCCATGTTGTGATTTCCGTTACAGTAGCATTCCTGTATGTGATGCAGTGCCGTCTAAGGGCCCGAAGATCACGGGCATCCAGTATGGTTTTCCGGCCTTGACCCTTACGCACAGAGATTGTTCCAGATTCTCTGAATCTTTGGATGATATTATGCACTGTAGATGACGATAACTTCAAACTCTTTGCAGTTTTTCTCTGAGAAACTCCTTTCTGATATTGCTCCAGTATTTTTGGCCGCAGCATTGGGGGAATTGGTGATCCTCTGCCCATCTTGACTTCTGAGAGACACTGCCACTCTGAGAGGCTCTTTTTATACCCAATCATGTTGCCAATTGACCTAATAAGATGCAAATTGGTCCTCCAGCTGTTCCTTATATGTACATTTAACTTTTCCGGCCTCTTATTGCTACCTGTCCCAACTTTTTTGGAATGTGTAGCTCTCATGAAATCCAAAATGAGCCAATATTTGGCATGACATTTCAAAATGTCTCACTTTCAACATTTGATATGTTATTATTGCATTCCTTTTTTATTCACAATTTGTACAGTGTCCCAACTTTTTTGGAATCGGGTTTGTATATTTTCTATTTTAAATAAAGTCTTCACTGCCACATTTGATAAATTTAATGCTTCCTTGCTGAATAAAAAAAGCAATATTTGAATGGTAATATAGGCACATTCAACAGTACAAACTACACGTAAATGTTCAATCAATCAATCAATCAACCAACCAATCAACCAACCAACCAACCAACCAACCAACCAACCAACCAACCAACCAACCAACCAACCACCCACCCACCCACCCACCCACAATCAATCAATCAATCAATCAATCAATCAATCAATCAATCAATCAATCAATCAATCAATCAATCAATCAATCAATCAATCAATCAATCAATCAATCAAACAATCAAACAATCCAACCAACCAACCAACCAACCAACCAACCAACCAACCAACCAAATAAATAAATAAATAAATAAATAAATAAATAAATAAATAAATTGTTATAAAATAACTGGGTGCATTACCTGTATGAACTCCGGATGGTACAAAATTAAAAATCAAGCTTATTCACCCAAAAAAGTTAACCTATTTGAAAGATTTTTTTAAATTGATTTATTTTTGTGATATGATCATGTGTGTGCCTTTATTTTACCATAACTTTATAAACATTATAATATATACAAGTTATTCATTTTTATACTACTATTAATTTTACTGTATATTTCAACTGAAACCTGATTTCAAGTAAAGTTTTTGTTTGGGTTTGTGGACTATTTTTATTCCTTACTGATCAGTAAGTCAACACATTTGAGCAGTGGTTTACTCTTGCAGTTCTCCTAAGCTCTTCTCTCTGGTTCACTACCCCTCACAGTCCCTCTTGCTGGCTTTCTGGCTATGATAACAGTCATTATCACCAACAAGAGAAGCCCTGGCACCCCTGCGGAGGAAGACAGACGCTCGGCATTGGCTAAAGGTCATCTAGTAGGGTGGGAGTGTGGGCCGCCCATGAGTATTCAGCGGTAGGGATATTGGCGCCTATGAAAACAAACCCACCCATTACGCATCAGGTCCAAAAACCAACAATAAAACACACCTGCCTCTTTTTTATACAGCCAGCATTGTAACTGTCAACTGTAAAAGCTGTTAAGTGCCTCATGGGTCAGACACATGCTGACTTACTAATGGAGGTCCCTTCCAATGAGTGAGAGTGAACCATGGCGAAACAACAATAAGCAGCAGCCATTTTCAGACTGTATAGAAACAGAAGTAATTATGCATCAATAAACATTTTAACATTCAATAAACTATTGTGCCCTACAGTGTTGACCTGCTTCGAGTGTACATTTTGAAAGAAAAACAAAACTTATTTAGCATTTTTAATATTATTTTAATAATATTTTAACAACAACAACAACAACAATAATAGTATGTTTGTTATATTAATTATAAAATAATAGTTTGATGCATCAGTTCATCTTGGGAACTTCTTTTGAATATGTATATACAACATATTTATTAATATAAACAAACAAATATCAATTATTTACAAATGCTTGCATGTAAACAAACAAAGCCAGGTGTCACAACTTCAGACTTTGTTGGCACTACACCTCAAAACCCCACAAAACCAGTTTGGGCTCACAATGGAAACCTCACCCTAGATTGTTTTCTGAATTATGCTTGTTTGTTTAATGTGAATGGTCAAATGTAACACACTAATATGCATTAGGCCACTGTGAGGTTCATCAGATGCATATCTTATGTTTTTGCATTCAAAAAAGTGGAATGCGTTGGAAATTAACAAGATATCAACACAAAATTTGAGAGTTGGAACACAATGTTCAAATAACTCTCTGGAATCACAAGACTATTTATTTCATACAAATATTCTCAGTAAGAATGCTTTTTACATCACCACCTGCCTCGAGTTCTCAGCTCAGGAGAAGAGTCTCTGCGAGAGATCAGATCTTGACGCTGGTAAACACTTTCTGCGTAAAGCTAAGCTACACTTAAAGCCTGCAGAGTGAAATTTTTACAAATCATTCTCTGGCACTTCCTTGTCCAGAATCTTTCCTGGTTCCTGTACCTCTCTGCTGGATGGATAAGTTGATGAACAAGCCCGGAAGGACAGAGAAAAAACAATTTGAAGCTCTCTTTACCACAGGGCTCTGTGCGAGTGTAACCCGTCAGGGGAGTGAGGTTTACACACACAGCTCTTACTGGCCTATGCCCGTTACACAAGATCAAACAGAAAGCCTTCAGAGCATGTGTGGAGAGAGCTGTTTGGGGGATTTCTTTTCCTGAGGAAGCTGCAGTCCTCTGTAAGTACCTTGGTTGACTGACTTTGAAAAAGGTCTTTGTGAGATGCACTCCTGACTATCTGTATGCTATCCATACTATATGGAAACAATAAACATTTTAAACTATAGTGCCCTACACTGTTGACCTGCAGTGGTGGTGTACAGTTTGGAAAATAAAACCTTATGTAGCATTTTAACAATATTTTTAAATAATTGTAAAAACTATTATTATTATACACACACACAGAGTTCTTATAAACAAATAAATATAATTGTAATAATTACATAAACAATTGTAATAATATTATTAAAATAAAATAGTAAAATATTAACAACAACAACAACAATAATAATAACAACAACAACAACATTAATAATGATTATGATTATTATCAATAATAATAATAATAATAATAATAATATATTTGTTATCATAAAATATATAAATACAATATAAGTTCTTAAATAAAAATTCAAAAGAAGTTTCCGAAGCGAAATAAAGCATCAAACCAATATTACTTACGAATATTAATAGTAATATTACAAAACAAACAAACACACAAACAAAAATAATAATATTTAATAACTTTATTAATAATGTTAATAATATTATTAAAATAAAATATCAAAATACTTTATATAATATTAAAATAGTTTAACAATATTAGTTCAATAATAGTATTCTTTTTACAATAATATTTTGACAACAAAATCAACAACAATTATTATGATTATCATAAAATATTTAAATTAAATACAAGTTTTCAAAAGGAAATGATGCATTAAACTTAATAATACTTCATATTAATAGTATTACAAAATAAAACAAACAAACAAATAATAAATAAATAAACAAACAAACAAAGAAACAAACAAACTGAACATTTCACTTACAGAATGCAGTAATTTGGATGCAGCCTAATGAACTCAGAGAGAGCAAGGAGAGAGTGTTAAGATATGAACCACCATCATAAACATTTCTAGTGACTAATAAACTTTATGGAAGTCTGCCTCTCATAAATGAGTTCATAAGATGCCTTAATTTCAGACTGACATTTAAAAATGGCAGCATTTATGCAAATGATGCATCAGGTGAAATGCTGACATGCCAATGTTGCTCCAGATGTAATAAATAATGTAACGTGAGCAAAATTTGAAGCACTGACAGAGGTGCGTTAGCCAACTATGGTCGCAATTCCCATCGTTATCAGCATAGCTCAACGAGTCAGTGTTTCCTGAAACCATAGTTCCAACAAACATTTGCAAACAGCATCGTAAATTTGTGTGGGTGGAGCGACAGCTCTCGACCTGTGGTTAGAAACAGAGTTTCTTGTTGGCACGACATGTGGACTTAATAAACCCTTATCTTGAGCAAAATAAGTAAGCTGACATCAATACAATCTATAAATTATACAAATACATACAAATGTAATTTACGCCTTTTAGTTTAAAGAGATTTAAAGCCATGTTTGAGTGTGCATGTGTGTACATGCTCTAGTATGTAAAAACAAGCCTATGACTGAATCTAGAAATAAAGCAAAATAACTGAGAAAAAATTTGAATTAGTTCTCAGATGCCATGTCCGTAATTTATAGCTAAACATCAAGCATCAATTCAATCTCAAATGGATTCATTAAAAGAAGTTATTGCGTGACATCATCAGCCAGTGGTTGAACGACAAACTTGCGACAGTACGGTTTTGGGAAACAGTCGTGACTATGGTAGTTAAGCAACGTGTTACATCGTTGTACGGGAAACGCACCCCAGATTTGCAAAGTAGTACTAGACACAAACTACGAAACTCAAAAAACTAAAACTCACAAAAAAAGTAATTACTGAAATTAATATCTAATTATGGTTGCATCTCTGAGGTTTGATAAAAACTTTCTTCAAAGCTGATCAATGAGTGAAAATTGTCTATTGTGTGAATTTCATACAGTCCAGTGGCTTAAGTAAAATGAAGAATTTATAGAAAGGGTGGAGATCATTTATCAATAATATATGCAGGTATAATCCCACATGAAGCCTCAGGCATTGCCAAAATGAGGCGTCACGAGCCTCTCAAATTGGAAACAGGTGTACTCCAAGATTCTTTTACCTATAATGGCATGTCAGATGAGCAGCTGCTTTGTATAATTCATCCTGATTCCATATTTAATGTGGAGTGGGAGCAGATTTTGCAGTTGAAGGCGTTTTTGGAGAGCATTGAGACCTGCCTCCTGTAGTGGCTCCTTAAACAGGATTAACTCAGGAGAAGCCGGATGTACCATGGCAGAATTCATAAACAGCAACGCTTCAAGTGAATAAAGTACTTGGTGCACTAGCATAAGGTTTTTGTAATCAAGGAATTATTTGATGTACAGCTAATTCAAGCACAGCCATGATCAAGGGGTCCTATTACCTTTTTATAGGTTATTATATGTTGGACAGGTGTTATATAAAGCCGAGGTCTAAACCACTTCAGACCAAAGACCAAGCAAGCAAATAAATTTCACCTAGCAATTCACCTAATTGCTTAATTGGATGGATGGATGGATGGATGGATGGACGGACGGACGGACGTGCGGGCGGGCGGATGGGCAGATGGATGGGTAGGCGGATGGATGGATGGATGGATGGATGGATGGATGGATGGATGGATGGATGGATGGATGGATGGATGGATGGATGGATGGATGGATGGATGGATGGATGGATGGATGGATGGATGGATGGATGGATGGATGGATGGATGGATGGATGGATGGATGGATGGATGGATGGATGGATGGATGGATGGATGGGGTGGGTGGGTGGATGAAATATTACTTTAATTCCTAATAAATAAAATTAAAGTCTAAAAAAAAAAAAAGCCCTAAACATTTCTCACTGAATATCCCATTTAATTAAGAAATACATCAGTCAGTCATTTTACTGACTGCAACCATTTTACTGATTCAACTTGACTTTATGGCAGTTTATGCTTCCCTGATATGAGCTAAAAACCACAGATTATTAGAGATGAGCCTTTATATCCCCATGTTCTGCAAATTCCCAGTGATAAATACAGAATGGATCCAATCTTCCCTCCAATGACAGCATATGGGGATGGAAGGCCTAGATTACAGAGATCAGCTCAGTGTCTGCCAATGTGTTCTCTAAATCTGTATTCTATTGCTAAAACTCACTTTTTTTCCTTTTTTTTCAGAAAGCTTAATATTAAATTAAATCAGAACTAGATTTGAACGCTCCACGTGCATCAAGCAAAGCAGTGATAATAGAAGCAGGCAGTCACACAAACAATGATTAAAAGTGTGTTTACATTTGCTCCTTATAATTACTACTGAGACTGCAAACCGCATGCAAATTTCAATCACTGAAGTAAATCTCACCAGCGTAATGTTTGTTAATGCATATTAGCTGCACCTGTCCCAGATGACATTCATTAAACAAGATGGGGCAGACACACACCAGTCAATAGTCTACTTACTGTACTTAGTTACTTACTATTTATCACAATATTTATTTATTTTTATAAAAAAGTATGTATAATATGTGACATACAGTGGTGGCCAAAATTATTAGAACACTTGGCATCTTGGAGTTGTCCTATTAGGCCTGGATTTATTTTCCAAGAGGACAATGACCCGAAACATTCTTCTAACTATTGCCGGAACTACCTGTGACGGAAGGAATCTGCTGGAACATTGAAAATGATGGACTGGCCCCCTCAAAGTCTGGACCTCAACCCCATCGAGCACATTTGGGGCGAGTCGGAAAATAAACTGGACAGATCTTATTGTACATTCAAAGGAAAGCCTTTGGCTTGAGTTGCAGAAGGCATGGGATAACATTAGTGTTGAAGTTCTCAGAGGAAATATATTGACACTATGCCAGAGAGATGTGCTGCTGTATTTGCTGCAAAAGGTGGACATACCATATATTAAAGATAAAAGTGGATAAAAACACGTCAGCTGATATTTGATGGTCAGCACAACCATCTGCATGTTTCTTGAACATTATGAAATTAAATCATATTTTGAGGGCAAAAAAGGTAAATATTTTCAGATCTGTCAGGTGTTCTAATAATTTTGGCCACCACTGTAGGTATTGCAGAATTTATTCTATAATGTACAAGGCAATGAGTTTATCATGAAGCTAAACTCTATACATTTCTGTAGCATGGGTCTGATTCCCAGATCCTCATCCACAGCACGAGAGTCCTTAGAAGAAGCTGTCATTTCCTGAGCAAACGGCACCAAGCGGTTTGAGCACTCGGTTTGAGCTCAGCCGCCTGCTGACATCAGCAGATGTGTTCACAGCGGACTCACAGAGCACTTGCTCGATGGCTTAGATTTGTATGTAGCGACTAGCGCACATTTGGGTAATAATGAAGCTGTAGTTTTGCCGTTACTTGTTTGGAAACTCATGCAGTGACCTATGCATTTGCTCATCCTCTGAGCTGTATCATAATATGACCCAGAATGCCATGCAATGGGCGCTATTAAAATGGAACCTCATTAGGGGCTCTATTTACCTAACCTCCCCTGGCCACATAACGACCTCATTTAAGCAGCAGATTATCATTAAACCATCTCTTTTTTCTGCGTTTGGCACAGGCCCATGTCATCTTTTCTCGCAAAATGTCATAGTCTAACCTCAGTCAATTCAGAGTGGCCTATCGAGAGAATACGAGAGGGAAAAAAGCCTCCATTCCGCTCCTATCAATCGTGAAAAGCTTTTATAGATAATTACAGCTTGCATGCATTTGCTGCCGCCATACCTTTTTTTTTTTTTTTTTTTTTTTTTAGTGCTTGTGGGTGTAAATGAGATTGAGGTAATTAAAAAAGCTTGCTGGTGATTCACACCCAGGCAAGAGCCAAAAAGCATTTCCCTTTTGTGAGGTCCAGTCGTGCACTCGAAACGTCAACGTGATGGATGAAAGTCAAGGTCACGTATGAAAGGCCTGTTTAAAAAGCAAGAGCTGCAATATGAATGATGGGAACTGCGGGAGGTGGGAAAGTGAAAGCACTTCGCTACCGGGCGGTTTTAGGCATGTAATAAATGTCGGCGGTCAGTGGTCTACAGCGCTGAACCTGAAAGAATCTCATTCACAATGCTGGAAAGGCTGAAACTAGAAGTCAGAAGGTGACACCTGTCTTTCCACAGGAGCATGAATGCCGTGTGAAATTCACGTTATAGGCTTTGTAATGAAATGTCATAAAGCCAATTCTTATTACCGCTGACACATAACTTATCCTCTGCTGTAATAAGACTAGAGGACTCAATGATGACAGTGCTTCAACTGAAGTAATATGCTGTCGTGTCAATCAGCTAAAGAAGCAATGAGCATTGTGTGGGGAATATATAAACTAGCCTGTTTCAAAGCAAGTCTTTTCCTATTGATAACGAAAGACATAGTCAAAGTGTTTTTGAATCCGACTGATAATCAAATGATTTGGTACTCCTGCTCTGGACATTGTTATGTTGGTCTGGAAATGTTGGGGCAAACTTGAAAAGACCCCTTTGATTGGCCTGAGGGAAAGCCGGAGATAAACTTCTTCCAGGAAGCCATCAGCCAGCTTTTCCTTTCCCTGAAAGATCATGGCTAAAATACTGCACACACACCAAAGGAAGTGAGAATGTCAGAAAAAAAAAGGACTGAAGACACCAGAACATCTGTCAGCTGAGAAATGTCACTTTCCAACTGAATGAAGAAAATGGCAAAGGATAAATCTCATTGCAGTAACCTCCTGAAAAAAGGCAGAATAACGTTAACGTAACATACACTACTGTTCAAAAGGAACTACTGTTCATTTCAAATCTTTAATCTGTCAAAGAAAGGATAATACTGCATACAACTCTACCTGAAGGCTGATCTTACATGAGAGCAAACTGTCCTTGGCATAAGCCAATCTAAACAATGAGCCAGCTAGTGGAAACATGCTGCAACCCAAATATGTCCCCATCACCCTATAATGAATATGCTTTGCACCAGAGTGAAAGAAGCCTTCAGAGTGTGTTTTACAGCTCCCTCATGGCGGCATGAAAAATAAGTAAGAATGCTATTCAATTATCTCCCTCTGTACTCACGGAGCCAAATAGCCTTTCTCAAATTGAAGACGCCGAGAGTTGATTCAGGCAAATGGACTGAATCGCACTCAAGTATTTAGAGCTTCGAATGGTCTAGCGTACATCCTTGCGGTGATGTAAAACTGTTATTTAGCCGTGAATGAGGACACATTGCTTCAGGCGCAAAATTACTTGCTATAATACCAAGAAGCCAAATGAAAAACACTGCATTTTCTCACAATGGAGATTTGTACTTTTCAGTGTTATTTTACATTTTAAATCCGAACAGTGAAATTAACCAAATGAATTGTGTTTATTTCACTCAAATATTACTGAAAGTTCATTGTACCTAATAGAAAAAAAGTTAAGTGAACTCTGAACTTAAAGCAGAGTTCTAGTTCCCAGCATGCTTTGCAGACTAATATAGGGAGAGATGTGTTAGTGTTTAAGTGTCTGTTATGTTAGGATTTAAACAGAACAGGTGAATAGTAGAGCCTGTGATTTGCACTGTAAAAACACTGCCTTCATTTTTTAAGTACAATCAACTTGGGTGTTTAAGTCATTTCAACTTAAATTACATTAAACTGACTTAAAAAAAAAGAGTTGAATCTTGTATAACTTGGATAGATGAAAGCAATGTAAAAACATATGTTGTCATAACTGATTGATCATATAAATGTTCACAGTGTGGTTCATGGACATTTGGAGACTATGTATATGGCATGTTGTGTACATGTACTATAAATATATAGTAATAGTCCTTTTACCTTGGTGCCTTGTTTTTCTTTCTCTCTTCATATCAGTTTATCCACCGCCAGCAACCCTGAATGTGCAAAATAAACAAAAATTACTTAAAGCTATTGTTGTTAAGATTATCATTATTTTCCAATGATCTAGCACTGAAATATTGCCATATTCTAATGATATTGTTTATATTTCACACTATAATGACCTGAAAGGCTTTTTATGCCGACCTCTAAGGTGGATTTAGGAATTTAATCCTTCAACATGATTTAAATAAAACGCCTCTGTAACATTGCACTGGCCTTTTGTGCTTGTAAGTCTCCGATCCCCTTTCTTTGCCGATTTTTCTTCATTCCTGCTCGGCTGAGTTTAACATGGCTGAAAACGAAGCGGTGAAAGAGGAAGCGGCTCCCCTCGTCTCTAACCAGCACATCTGTCATCTCTGGTCTCTGGCTCACCTCACCCTGCCCCAACCTGGCAACCATTAACAACCCTCCATTTAGGAGGCCAAAGAATGACGGAGAACAGGAGGAAGTGAGAGAGATAGATGCACGGGACCGTCCCTCAACTGGAAGCCTTTGCTTTCTTCCTCCCCATTCCAGATCATTACTCCTCCTCCTCATCCTCCTATTTCGGCTTTGCTCAAGTCTTCCATTTGTTCCTTTATTGGACTAGGACTGAACGAGCTGTAAAAGAACATAAATACGTGCAGGCACTGCCAGCATCGGAAGAGAGGGATTGTGACGTCTCCCCATTTGAGGGGAGAGAGGGCAATTTATTTGCCGATGGGGAGGTGGGTAAGTCATCCGTGCATTGCTATGGAACAACAGGGACATGATGGCCATAGATCACCTGCGGCCCACCTGCTTCCATGAAAATGGCAGAGACATTACCAGCTCCCTCACATGCCCAATTGCTATTCTGTTGAGGAGAATTATGGATTATTACAGTATGTTTGTGACACAATGCGACAACCAAACAATGTAAATGCCTATAAACCATGGATAAATGACTACCTTGAAGTAGCGCTTTCCATAATGCAAAAACAACATTCTGGACATTTCCTCTGATGCATGTACAAATATGCTTGCCAGCAATAGATGACATTGCCTAATGTCCGTAAGCAGAAGAAACACCAGAAATGAAGAATGACGAAAGGAAGAATGATGTGCCAATGAAATGTTTATTTTTCATTCACCTATACACTACTCTGATTTGGAAGTACACATGGTTGCAACTTTGGCTCATTCAAAAATCATGACTTTACCTAGATTTTTGCAAAATTCCAAAAACATACCTATACAATTCACAGCAGTTTCCAGCTAGTTGCATCTACAACAACACTTTATTTTGATGGTCGGCCAACAGACATTCTATACTGACTAGAAGTAAAGGCTGATTTATACTTCTGCGTCAGTCAGACCTGCGCTGTAGCCTCTACGTCGTGGGCTACGTGTCGATTTTCATTTGTACTTCTGCGTCCTTGTCCGCGGCGACGCACAGCTACACATGCAGAGGGAGCATGTGTACCCCTGAGGGAGGGGTTCTGGCAGACCATTCACAGCGCTTGCAGTCCGCGTAGAATCGACGCGTTGTTACATTTTTGGAGAGGTGCACGTCAGGGTACGTCGTAGGCTACGCATGCAACACACAGCCTACGACATAGCTATGGCGTACACTCAACACAGAAGTATAAATTGGGCATAATTTGCAAGCACATGTCAACTTATTCTACTGACCCCAACCCAAACAGTCTACTAACACTCTAATGAGAGCTTGACATGTAGTTGCAAATTTACTTATAGTTATTAGAATGTCTAAAGTGGCCAACCGAAATAAAGTATAACCCAACCTTTATTCATTTTCAAACAAATTAGGGGCTTACACACTGGGTAGTTATAAGATCTAAGTTATAAGAATTAGCCACCAGTGCAATCCCAAGAGAACTAAATGCAATACATTTAATCTAGGCTGAGCAATAAACACAATGCTGCAGACAAAAGCGAAAATGCAATCTTTCGCTGTTTTCAATGTTCGTGGAGTTAGTTTGTGGAGTAAGTTTATATAAACTATGTAAACTGTATGTTATGGCATGCGGTCGGCCAATCAACGTACACTTACGTAACTGGTAGTTCCTATTGTGCTGTGTTAGACCCCACTTTGAATTAGGAGCTATTTAGTCCTCTCAAAAGGCATTCCTAAAACTAAAATCATTCCCAGTTCCTGTGGTGCAAACACCCCAATAAGCGGGTACTTCCGCCAATAGTTATAGGAACTATGAAAACATTCCTCCGGTAAAAAAGTCCCTTTAATGATTATGGTGCAGATTAGATGAGAATAATAAAGACTTACTTAAAATGTGCATTAAAAGGAAGTGCCGCATATATTAATACACAGATTCTGCTGGTCTGAATACATCAACATCATATGCATTTTGGAACATCCAACAAGACATGTTTGAATGGATGTCAATGAGCATGTTTACTGCACACACACACGCACGCACGCACGCACGCACGCACGCACGCACGCACACACACACACACACACACACACACACACACACACACACACACACACACACACACACACACACACACACACACACACACACACACACACACACACAGATATGTTGATAACTCCTAAAAATCAGCTTATTGTATTAATACATTCAATTAATGTATTAATACAGCGTATTGTATTTTCCCAGTTTACATGTAAACCAATAACCCAGCTTTATTTGGTTATTCCCCAAACCTAACAAAACCTAATAATTTGTGTATCTGACTCTGAGTATTCCACTTTAAACACATAACTGCACCATTTCTAACATATTTACAAGACCTATGCGTTGTCGGCATACGCATAATCATGGTAAGAACGTGCATGAAAACATGCCCATTGAAGATGTCTGATTAAACTACTTTTGTTGTTAACAGTTCATCGTATATTAAAGCAGCTGCCTGAAAGCTAATCTAAACATATTGGGCCTGGCATAATATATTAATTAACAATGTAATTATGTTATTTCAATTTACAACAAACATTACAAGAAAACATATTATGGTCAATTCTGTATCACTAGATTCCTTTCAGACTTCTGACATTTATGATCACCAGTCCCTCTACTTCAGTTGGGAGCTTAAAGCATTCAGGCTGTGCTCTACGGTGATCAATATCACTTACAAGACTGTTTTGCCAATACTCCCTTTAATTTTGAATTTCATATGATCTGCATTATGCAGAATTACCTGACATGTATGACAAATGAAATGTGGAAATCTGTTGGAAGAGGCTGTTGCTGCCTGTTGCAGATCACATCTGTCAGTTCGCTTTACAGGCAGATTTTGACATTTCCAATATGGCGGACAGACACATATGTTAGTAATCAACAGCTGCTAATGTGGTATCTATGTATTATTATCTATGTTTGCCACTCCCTTTGCTGTGCTATCTATGGATCATCTATGGATGCTTAGCTGAAATAACCAAACTGCTAATTATGCATTTAGCTGGCTAGTATGAGTTGTGAAGTGAACAAAACAGTTGCGGCATGCTCAAGGTCAAACAAAAGAATTTGATACATTCACAAGCTTTATCCCAATTAAAAGTATGCCCTTCTCTAGTGATTCAGTATGTACTATTAGACAGCATGCTATAGTTATAACACTATAATTACTATACAAAAAAAAGTTTAAAAAAAAAATGCATCTTGATAACAGAAAACCCTTTGTGAACTGTTTGCATGTAGGCTTTAGCATCTTGCAAATGCATTACCTTAAATTGATCAAAATGTGGCTGATCACATTTCTCACCATATGTTTACCATTCTCTTTAAGACAAAAGAGAATGATAGCAAATATCCTTTTGTATAGATACACTGATCAGGCATAACATTTTGACCACCTTCCTTATATTGTGTTGATCCCCCTTTTGCTGCCAAAAAAGCCCTGACCCGTCGAGGCATGGACTCCACAAGATACCTGGAGGCATGCTGTGGTATCTGGCACCAAGATGTTTTCAGCAGATCCTTTAAGTCCTGTAAATTGTGAGGTGGGCCTCCATGGATCAGACTTCAGCAGATCCCACAGATGCTCGAATGGATTGAGATCTGGGGAATTTGGAGGCCAAGTCAACACCCTTAAATTCATTACTGTGCTCCTCAAACCATTCTTGAGCCATTTTTGCTTTGTGGCAGGGCACATTATCCTGCTGAAAGTGCCACAGCCACCAGGGAATACTGTTTCCATGAAAGGGCGTACATAGTCTGCAACAATGCTTAAGTAGGTTGTACGTGTCAAAGTAACATCCATATGGATGGCAGGACCCAAGGTTTTCCAGCAGAACATTACCCAAAGCGTCACACTGCCTCCGCCGGCTTGCCTTCTTTCCATAGTGCATCCTGGTGCCATGTGTCCCCCAGGTAAGTGGCATAAACGCACCCGGCCATCCACATGATGAAAAAGTAAACGTGATTCCTCAGATTCCTCATAAATTCTTTGATGTATATCAAAAAAAGTTGGTTTGATCATTCTGATATTCCTGACCCAAAGGCTGTTATTAAAATAGTTTGGTAAATTGACTTCCAAGAACTGCCTCTCATGATTGCGTTCCCAAACATCAGCCATCTAAACACAAGATAACATGACAGCATTAATTGCATTTCATTTATTGCATTCATGAAAATTACAGATATTTTGTGTCGATTCATAAGGTGACGATTTTGTTCTCTTGAACACATGGGATGGAAAAGGTTCTTAATGCTGCGTTCCATTTTCAAATAACTAAGATGGATGCGTTCAGACAAACCTCGTCTGTTGTGCTTGCTCAAAATACAAACATAAAAAAGGAGATAATGCCAAAGTATCATGACAACAAACAGAGGTTGAATAGTACAGAGTTTATTGAGACACAGACAAACAGAAGTGCTAATAAACAATATACTGTTTTACTACAGTTGATGCACTGAACAGCCATATTGGATTCTGAAGTCAGGTTGTTGCGGTTCCCCAGAATTTTCCAATTGAGGGGGCATCCCAGTAAAAAGTTCCTATTGGGAACTAGGACAATTGGAAAGCACTATTATTCACAAACGTTATGCTGTATTACAATTATAATTTAAATACGCAACTTTGGATGTAAACATAGATAGTGTAACGGACGTAGGCCAGTAAGAGCTGTGTGTATAAACCTCACTCCCCTGATCTCAAGAGGCGCTCTAGCAACTGATGCTGGAGACTGCAGTCCTTGTTACGTCTCCCACACCAGACACCCTGGTTGGACCCCGCTTGGAGCAGGTCCAATTGGAGCGGTTACATTTGGTCCTGTGACCAGGATGGAAGTGAGGTTTAGAGGGGTGAATGTAACAGACATAGGTCAGTAAGAGCTGTGCGGGTAAACCTTACTCCCCTGGCCTTTAGCTTCCTTGTTAGCACACCTGCCTCCCATGCCGAAGTCCCTGGTTCGAATCCCACTTGAAGCAGGTTGAATAGGACGAATTACATTTGGTGCCGCGACCGGGATGGGAGTGAGGTTTAGGGGGGTGAGTGTAATGGACATAGGCCAGTAAGAGCTGTGCATGTAAACCTCACACCCCTGGCCTTTAGCATCCTTGTTACCATGCCCGCCTCCCACGGCAGAGACCCTGGTTTAAATCTACTTGGAGCGGCAGGGTCGAGTACCGGTTACACTAATATGGATACTATGCAAAAAAGGATGCAGCCAAAGTTTATCATCGGCTGATGATTCATGTTGTTTTAGATCTCTGTACTATAACAAACCATCTGTGAACAGTGAGTTTAAATTGCATCATCGCTGTTTATTGGTTACAATAGGTCACAGGTAGCCTTACCTAGCCCACATGATGGCATGAAATCACACACTTCAAATGCACTAGAGATGGTTTATTCTGCAGGATGATTTTGTTTGGAATCAGCTACAGATGGCAAAAGTAGACTCTCTGTGTGGTCGCCACTCAAACTCCTCGCCCTCACATCGACACAAACTGTAGTTTCCTGTTGCTCTGTAATTACAAAATATGATAACAGCGGAGTGTCATGGCAGGTGGCCTTTCCGCTGTTCAACAGCAACATAAACCAAGAGAGGCAGAAAGATAAAAAAAAAAGTGTGAAGAAGTTGTTTAGAAAACAGTGTTCTGACTGACACAAAAAAGGAGAAAAATTAAAATAAAGCAGTGAAGAAACGCTTACACTGAAGGTGTGGTTGCACGGTCTTCGCTGTCGTGTACCTCGGCAGTGCTAATGGGAAGAGTCAGGTGGAAAATGTAAGGAGCAGCACTGTTAATTGACCTGACACAGGTTCTTCAGCAAAGCTGTTGAGACGAGCAGGCGTATGGTGCTGACACGGGGAGAGGTGTGGATGCTGTAAGTGGAGATAGGGAGACAGAAAGCTTTGATGGCAGCTTTTTTTTTAAATATTACATTGTACTCAAGCTATGCAGGTAGCAGTATCAGACCTTAGCATTAATTGACCCCAAACTTTTGAATGGTAGTATATACACCTTTGCTAATTCTATAAGCATTCAATACACTCAAGATGCTTAGCCTACCAAAGATACCTCTGATTGGTCCATTGTTTTAAAAACTGACAGTGACTCGCTGTGTTGCATGACAGAAGTCGATGCATGTGAATCCTGTTTGAACTGCCCTTAGAGGGAACATTGTCAATGATAATCATGACTGCCATAAGCATTTTCTTGGACACAAATTTTTATATGCTGTTTAATGCCAAAGTACAACAGACTGAACTGTACTTCTATCCTTCACAGCCTCATTCCCATTAGCGTGAAATCACATACGGCATCGACTTTGACTAAAAAACTTCTTCGACAACTGTTCTCACATATGAAGTGTTACTTTCAGAGTAGCCACCATCTGGATACTGTGCGTGTCTCATCATTCATACCCCTTTTTTAAGTTTATCAGAATTCTATCTTCCTGAGTACAGCAGATCCATTTGGATGTGGGAGAAAGCTGGCTAATCTGGTTAAAAGCTATCTGGAAGTTGAAGTCGACCACCTTGTCTGCTTGGATAACGTCAGCCCGGCCATCTAAATGCATTAGAAATGACTCCGGCATCTGGAATCCCTTCCTCCGAGCTCTGTTTAAGTATACATACGCCGAATCCAGTTATTATGAATAGATGAAACGTCTACGTTGACACATGAGCACTGACATAGTAGAAGCATGTGCACAAGTACATGTTTTAATCCTCTCCCATGAGCACACATTTATGCTACTCAGGAACATTAACCCACATTTGACCTACTCCCACTAGAGTAATTTAATTTAGAATGTCATTTTCGCTTTTTACATGTTAAAATTTGAGACGTCAAGTGCACAAAACAGCAAGCACAGTATCAAATATAACCTGGAAAACAGGACAATAAATATTTCAGTGACCTTTTAAGAGACGAGCAAGCAAAGGACATGACTCCCTGCTCCACTCGCAGCGGGGGAGATTAGACACAAGGCCAAATAGTCACCTTTTAGCTACGCGCACACACAATCAGTCATTCGCTGACGCACAAGCATTTAATCAAGAAAGTGGAGCTGTTTCTTTGAACATTTTCAATCAGTCGCCTGCTGTTCACACACATACACACACACACACACACACACACTAATTCTTCCGATTACAGTGACATTCTCACATTCAAAGGTTTTATACTTTTGATCAGCAGGTCATGTGACTCAGCATTGCCCATATTTGCTCCGTAACATTTTGTCTGACTGCGGGGGGTATCAATCATTATCGCAACACGTCTTTCCCATGGAGGGCGCTGTAAATAGCGCCACAAAATGCCATCAATCACGCCTGTGCAAGCAACCTTGTGTTGTGTTGGTTTCATTGAATACAAAGCGCTCACTTTTGCGGCACATTAATCAATGAGCTCTGCTCATTATTGCTGTATAGATCTGTGCTGCTGATACATAATGCATCACTCATTTGAGGCTTGCATAAAACCGGATATGTAATAATCCTTCTGTGTGACTGAGGGGGAACATCATGCATCACATACCACTGTTTGCCTTGATTTTGTAAGGCGTGTTCCTGGATAAATATGCACTGTTGATCCTGGAACAACATTCCTGTCCGAAAACATAGTCCTAAACCTACCCATAATTTATCCCTAAAATCAGATGAAAAGTGAATAAGAATGGTGTAGGACCCCTAAACCTTGTTGTAAGTCTAAACTTGACATTAACTATCCCTATAAAAATAAATAAATAAATAAATTATGCCTCAAAACTTATTTTAAGTACTACACCTTTGCATACTTTTAAAGAGTATCTACTTATTGTGAAATTAATAGCCTATACTTTAAAATAATATACTTAAGTGTGAATGGAATGGAATATTTTGTGATACTTAATTGCATGATATTTACAATTATATGAAACTGTAGCTTATTGTAGTTTAAATAATATTAAAAGCAATTAGCTAATTTAAACGTGCTTTTTTAATAAAGTGCATCTGTATATGTAGTTTCATAATTACTTATTGTCTTTTGAAATATTTTGAAATACTTATTGTCACCCTGAACCACAAAACCAGTCATAAGTTGCACAGGAATATTTGTTGCAATAGCCAACAATACATTGAATGGGTCAAAATTATCTATTTTGAAGATATTTTGTAAATTTCCTACCGTGAATATATCAAACATGTATTATTAGTAGTAATATGCGTTGCTAAGGACTTCATTTGTACAACTTTAAAGGTAATTTTCTCAATATTTAGAATTTTTTTTTTTTTTTCACTGAGATTTTCAGATAGTTTTATCTCTGCCAAATATTGAGTCCTATCCTAACAAACCATACATCAATGGAAAGAGTGTTTATTGAGCTTTCAGGGGATGTAATTGACCCTTATGACTGGTTTTGTGCTTGTGTGGGTCACATGGTTAAACTATACATGCTGAAGTGTACTGCAAGCATTTATGGTGAACTGAAATATAATTCAGTGTCATGTATTCATTTGTAACGAAGAAGTTGCAATTTAGCACATTTTAAAATATATTGACATTAATTGTAATATTGAAAAATAGGCTACATTTCAGTTCAAATTATAATCAAGTACTTAACGTGCTTTAGTATGTTAGTCAATACATCAAAATAAGTGTACTACTTTAACCCTTTAACTGGCACCCGTTTTTTTATTTATTTATTTTTTATGACGGCTCGTTTTTAAAGGGCTCTGGTTCAATTGTGCATTCGTATCCAAATGCTGCGTGGGTCAGAATGGCATCTGGATAAAAGACCTTGGGCATCAGGCATGTTGTTCCTCTATCCGTCATTCCATAAATACGGCTCCTTTAGACGACCGAGTGGAACAAAACAAGGCGGCCGTGATGCTAATGAGGGTTATTTTTACTCACATTTTTAATTATCAAATGCCACACAGTATGCTTTTAATGATTTTGTTTTAATAGAACTGCAAATTAAATCGCCTTGGCTACCACAACGCGCATTTAAACCGTTCTGGGAATTGAAATAACGAAGAATCAATGGAGCAACATATTAGGCGTAGATATTCATCAATAGGAACGGGGGCCGAGAGCCACCCAGAGAGAGATGCTAACCATCGGAGCAGGAAGTGAGACTCGCTAATCATAAAGCAGGCACATAGCAAGAGCAGAGCACATCTTCTGACTTGGGAACGGAGATGAGGGGAAGGGATTCTCTTAAAGAGAGGAAGGCTGAGATGCGCCTTCATAGAGCTCCATACATATTTCATTGGGGAGAGAAAGGCTTTACTGCTTATCTTGGGAAGCAATCCACCTGCGCCTATTGCTGCTATCCAAGAGCCCTTGACAGATCGTATTTGTTTGTGTCTGGGCTGTCTCATTTCACGCACATGCCACTGCAGCATTTGGATTTCCTGGTGTTGACAGGACAACTGGGGAGGGGAGGTAAGGAGGAGAGAGGAGAGGAGAGGAGAGGAGGAGGGAGAGGAGAGGAGAGGAGAGGAGAGGAGAGGAGAGGAGAGGAGAGGAGAGAGGAGAGGAGAGAGGGAGAGGAGGAGAGAGGAGAGGAGAGGAGAGGAGAGGCCTTAGCCAATCAATTTCTATCAAAGGTGATTAAATCACTATTGAAATTCCAATGACCTAAAAAAGCATATATAATATATATATATATATGAACAAACAGTGTATGATTATGATTCAGGTAGCATAAGTCAGATTGGATCAGAACATTCAGAATATTTATCCAGTTCCATCTGGTTGAAGATTGGAGTCATCACAACGAAGAGAAACCTTGGTATTAACAGAGAGACTAATGTTATATTAGAGAGACTAACGTATAATTCTTCTTATGATGCAACGAGTACATCGGGTGTCATAGGGTGTTATAACTTATAATCATATTATATATACACAATAGACATAGACAATGGACATATAAAACATAGACATACTAAATATTTTTATTTTTTATTTAAATAAATTTATATTTATTGAAGCATAATTATTATTTATTATTAAAGTTGGCATGAAACTGAAAGAATTGAAAATAATCAAAGATATTTGATTTTTGAAAATGAACAAAGACATTTGCTTTACTGTTTTCAACCCCCATCTCTCTCCAGGAGGGCCATTTGGAATTCCTAAAGACACAGAAATGCTGAAGGCCTGTAGGCCAAATGTGTGTCACACCTGTAACACCGTGGGGGAAGTTTGGTCTGATTGGTCAGTTTGAATGGCTCACGTTAGGGTTTAAGTCACATGGTCAGGGAATAGATAAAAGAAGATTGTAACTGTTGCTCTGTCTCTCTTTTATTCTCTGGCTCTCTCTTCTTGGGGGCCTTCTCTTTGGCTCTTCTTGCCTTTGCTCTCTTCTCTTCTTTGTCTCTCTCTCCCTTCTCTCTCTCTCTCTCTCTCTCAGGTAAAATTCATGCTGGGTACGATTAATGGTATAAGTTTTCATCATCTCATACATTTATTTTGTAACTATTTTAAGTGTAACCATAACTAGATTTTGTCATTAAATTCTTTCAACTACAAATGATGTGTTAACTAGTTTTGATTTGGTATTGACTTTGAAGTGTTACCTATTGCAATACAATATAGTCACATTATAGCCACGCTCTCCCACATGTTTAGCTATTGTAACTGCGCTTATTTCCGCTCGTTGGTATAAGCTGCAGTGGGTGGTAAAGACGAGAAATGTACAGTTTTCTATCATCTTGCTGATAACGTTTCTTTAGTCATTCGGCAACCCTGCAGTCAGAACCGCTGTAGAGGATCCACCCTTACAAAACGGAAGTTGCAATTATTTTCTTTCCTATTGTGAAATATATATTAATTGTTAAAAAATTATGTGCATGAATTAATCATTTTAATAAACAAAAAGGAAAAAAGAAGAATGGTCAGTGTTAAATTAATGGTGACTTCAAAACGTATCTAATTATAGTTATAAATGTATTGCAAATTATTATTATTATTATTATTATTATTAATTTATTTTCTAGATTAATTTCTACACTGATTTTTTTAATAAACAAAAAAAAAATCATTTAAATTATTGGTGATGTTAAAATATGTACTGTAATTAGTTGCAAATGGTCATTATTACTATTATTATTACTATTAATGATAACAATAATTTATTTCCTACACATATATTTATACCTTTTAACATTTCAAGTATTATATGATCCTAGATGCTTAATTGCTGTTAAAAAGTTATAGTTTATAATGCATTAGCTAATGCAAATGACTTAAATCTTTTAAAAATGTTATGCATTTTTTGTGAAATAAAAAGGTATCATCAAATGCATCATCAAGGGTATTTGTTTCAGATTGGCAACTCTCACTGAAAATGGATGTTGCGGTCAGTGACCATTCACCCTTGATATATCACAGTCTTGTTTTTGTAACCGTCAAACTAAATACAGCATCTAGTCTGACTAAGGTCTTTGCTGCAGTTCCATAATTCACGTCCTCAAGCCATATTGTGTGTTAGACCTTCATATCATTCAGATTTTGCAAGCACTGTGGTTAAATTCAGCCTTATTTTTGGTATGAAAAAAAAAAAAAACTACCCAATCTCTAACATTTCAAAGATTCACTTAAGGAATGCATTTATTCCAAAGATGTCCTTAGACAGATGAGATGTTCGCAGGTGGTGCTAAAGTAAGATGTATTCACCAGCAGAGGGCTGTTATCATTTAGACGGCTGGTAAAATATTGCTACTACGGTGCAGCTCAATAGCAAAGGATGATTTTACAAGCTGCAAGATTGGGCTATAAAAGTAGCTGTATGTCACGTATCAGAGTGACCTTAAGAATGTTTGGTGGCAGATTGCCTATGCGCAGCATAATAGCGTTTTAAGCACTTCAACGGCAAGAACAAGCTTCTTTCTCTGACATTTCCACCCACCTGCAATTTTCAATCCATCAGTCCAAGTGCTCTTGCACAGATGAGAACAAAAGCATGAACACACGCTCTAAAAAAGCACACACAAACGCGCAAGGCCTAAAACATCTGTGCATCTAACCAAAAATATCCTAGTGCTAAGCAAATGAAACGCTGAGCCATTGCAATATATCTCACTTTGCGTATCGTCTGCCAACAGCTTCACAGGAGGCCAGTAAAGTGAGACTTTTGCTTTTATTACATAATCACCAGGCAAAGAATGTGGACTGAGGCTTTCAGGACTCAAAAAAATAATAATTCACAAACACAAAATTATGATAAAAGTAGTCAATCGATCATTTGGTCAGTTGGTTGATTTGATTGATTGACTGATTTGGTTGGTTGATGTTGGTTGGTTGGTTGATTTGATTGACTGATTTGGTTGGTTTATATATCATTGGTTGGTTTATATATCATTGATTGACTGATTTGGTTGGTTCATATATCATTGATTGATTGATTGACTGATTTGGTTGGTTGATGTTGGTTGATTGATTGATTGATTGATTGATTGATTGATTGATTATCGGTCACTCTGTCATTCTGGTTGGTTGATTTGGTTGATTGGTTTGTTGATTTGATTGACTGATTTGGTTGATTGGTTGGTTGAATTAATTGACTGATTTGGTTGGTTGATGTTCATCGGTCACTTGATTCTGGTTGGTTGTCGTTCTGGTTGGTTGATGTTGGTTGTTAGTTGATTTGTTGGTCTTAGTTGATTTGGTTGGTCTGTTGGTTGATTTGGTTGGTCTGTTAGTTGATTTGGTTGGTCTGTTGGTTGATTTGGTTGGTTGATTTGATTGATTTGGTTGATTGGTTGGTTGAATTGATTGACTGATTTGGTTGGTTGATGTTCATCGGTCACTTGATTCTGGTTGGTTGTCGTTCTGGTTGGTTGATGTTGGTTTGTTAGTTGATTTGGTTGGTCTTAGTTGATTTGGTTGGTCTGTTGGTTGATTTGGTTGGTCTGTTAGTTGATTTGGTTGGTCTGTTGGTTGATTTGGTTGGTTGATTTGATTGACTGATTTGGTTGGTTGATGTTCGTTGGTCGGTCACTCTGTTGTTCTGGTTGGTTGATGTTGGTTTGTTAGTTTATTTGGTTGGTCTGTTAGTTGATTTGGTTGGTCTGTTGGTTTGTTGGTTGATTTGATTGACTGAATTGGTTGGTTGATTTGATTGACTGAATTGGTTGGTTGATGTTCGTCGGTCGGTCAGTCGTTCTGGTTGGTTGATGTTGGTTGGTTAGTTAGTTGATTTGGTTGATTTGATTGACTGATTTGGTTGGTTGATGTTCGTTGGTCGGTCACTGTTGTTCTGGTTGGTTGATGTTGGTTTGTTAGTTTATTTGGTTGGTCTGTTAGTTGATTTGGTTGGTCTGTTGGTTTGTTGGTTGATTTGATTGACTGATTTGGTTGGTTGATGTTCGTTGGTCGGTCACTGTTGTTCTGGTTGGTTGATGTTGGTTTGTTAGTTTATTTGGTTGGTCTGTTAGTTGATTTGGTTGGTCTGTTGGTTTGTTGGTTGATTTGGTTGGTTGATTGGTTGGTTGATTTGATTGATTTGGTTGGTTGATGTTCGTCGGTTGGTCAGTCGTTCTGGTTGGTTGATGTTGGTTGGTTGGTCTGTTGGTTGATTTGATTGACTGATTTGGTTGGTTGATGTTCGTTGGTCGGTCAGTCGTTCTGGTTGGTTGATGTTGGTTGGTTGGTTGGTTAGTTGATTTGAATGAATGTGCCACGCAATCATCTAAGACTATTTTCATGGAAAAATATATATTTTTAAAAGATAAACAATTCATTACTCATATTTAAAAGGAGATAATTTACATATATAAAGATCAAAATCTATATACATTTTTAGGTGCACGTGAGATAAAAACTCAAGATTTCCTGACCATTTTTACTAAATAAATTATTATTAAATAATAATAATAGGTTAACTTGTTTGTGGATGACGCGCAGTGTTTAGCCTTTTTTCTCAAAACTCGCTCACCTTTATTCAAGACAGCGATAATAGATCTTGCTAATGATAAGTGGCCCTTCAGGCCAGTACGAGGCACAAAGAGACAAAGCAAATTAGAGGAGATTCACGCAGTGCCAAAGCCCTCATTTCAGAGGAATCCTCTTTTACAGAGAGGAAAATAGGTGGAGAGGGATGCAAATAAATAAATAAATAAACAAAAATCACCTATTGATACTGTGCAAATGCATTTTTCACCTCCCTCAGCTGGGCTGTGACAGAAATGGATGATTTTTATTAAGAGCCCTGGCTTTCTATCTACAGTATCATATATCTCCTCTAACAGTGAAGGCCGGGAAGAGCGAGAGAAAAGAGAGGGACACTTTTTGGGGGGAAAGCAGGCTGCTGCTTTAGATTCCTGTCAGGTGACATATTCTGCGAGGCGTAGAGAGCAGCTTTTGTTTTTGCTGACGCTTTGTTTTGGGTTCTCCGGGCTGAACTGAAGACAAAAGTGCCATTTAGCCTCATCTGGTGTGTGGTGTCATGTTTGCTCCTCTAATGGGATGGCTTTCAACTTCCACAGAGTTTCTGTGTGCTTGATGCAACTGCATGCTAAACCAGGTCAGATGTAAAGCAAGAGTATTCAATTGCAAGAGTATTCAGTTAGGGGTACGTTTACACAACAACTAGCTATGTGCTGAAAACAGAAAACTGTGCTTTGTGTTTCCTTTGCATTTTTGAAAAGTTCAGCGTACAGATGACAACATTGTCAAAATGATCCCAATTCACACGGATCTGTGAAAATGTGTAAAATTCGGTGTTATGCATGTCAGGCCAGTAGATGGCGACTTTGTAAAGAAACACATGCCTGTAGACTGAACACATAATATGCATGCGCATCATTGTTTTCAAATCATCGTTTTAACAAATTTGTGTTTCTGAAGTTTTCAAAACTTGCACTTTGAAACAACTTTTAAAAAGTTTCCGTTTGAAAATTGGGTCACCAAAATTCCTTTCCAGCCAAACCCTAAACAAATTAAAAGTCCAAAACTGAACTCTGTTTCTGGAGTCACTATGTTGTATCGCTATGAAATGAATTCACAATACAAATTGTCCCATGGTGGCTTTACAAAGAATAAAATTGTGCCTTACAAACCCCAGTGAGCAAACCAAAGTCTGTGAAAAGGAAAACAAAGGTTGAAAAAGAAAAGTGAAAAATCATTAAATTACCATAAATAGTTTCTAATACCCACTGCCTCTGAATAGCAATAGCAAGTAGGATATGCGTCACAGCTGTGACGCAAACAAAAGTATATTGACCCCAAACACAGATAGGAATGCCAATTGCACCATTTTTATAATAAATCAATAATATATTACTTTGGGAAAATATCTAGCTAGTTATCTTGTTGACTGACCAACATTAGTGCAGCCAATGTGCTCCAATGCAAGACAGAAAAACACTGGCAAGAAAAAAAATGAAGGTTTGTGTCTACAGGCAACAACTTTAATCACAAAAGGTAATTCTGAACAAATACCAGAAAAATATAACTAACTAAACGAATAGGTACTGCCCTGAAGCAACAATGCAATAGAAGAATTGCATATGTTGCATCATTCTTTGGGTTTTTGAGATACATATGTATATTTACATATCTTTCCAGTTTGAAACATAGCTATGCCAAACATTTTAAAGATTATACATGGCTATGAAATGGCCACTGACATAGTAAATTATACCCTTAAATAAAAAAATAGGAATGTGTATAAATGGATTTCACTTGCTACTCAGCATGCTACTTAATTATAATTCAAACACACATGAGGGTCATTGAATATGTTTACATGCATCAGGCACTGATTATGCTTAATATGTCATTTAAATGCTTTAAATGATGTTGCCTGTTGTCTGTTTATGGTTTGATATCATGATATTATAATGCAAATGTCACTGAGTCAACAGCTTTTTGTTGTACATGTAAATGCAATCAGAAAATGTCAA